>CM060948.1:99536418-99671418 GCA_030765055.1 Mantis religiosa | reverse complement strand
GCCATGATACCTGAACATCATATCCCTTGAGTTTAACTTGTGAAAACATTTAAAATATGTTATCTGTCAGACAATACCAAATATGCAGCTCAATTTTAAGCTCACATTGTTGAATATTTCCGGTAATACGACTATTAGCTTTCTAACGGCCTCGTTTTCAGAATATGGAGACCATGGCCTTTCTTATTTTGAGTGCTCCATTAACGAGCTAATATTTACGAAGTTATATTTGACAAAATCAGAAGAAAAAGGATTTTAATTTTGAAGCCTTTATTTCCCTCCCAGAACTTAATTTTACAGCACTATGTAGAAGTCAAAAATATGTTCATCTTTAAATCCAAGAATGTATTATTGTTTAACAGATATCAATATCTATATGCTAGCTGTTTGCTATGTAAAGCTTGAAATATTTTGTATACCTACCTACTAATACGTACTAATATAATACTGACGTAAACATCGGAAATCACCTACCTAACTTGTAAATCACTATTATTCGCGATAAATTAATTACCACTAACAAAATATAAAACATTGTATTTAATTTGAATTACTATGAATGAATACCTAATTTAAAACGTTTCGTCGGCTCATATTCAGAAACAAGCAAAAGAGGTGCTAACATTTACTGCAACTATTGCCTTCAAACTAATAGGCCCTTGCCTAAGAGTATACAACTGGCTACGAGATTGATCGTCATTTAAAGTATCCAAAAGCATTGAAACGTAATACTTATGTGGAAGTAGTTATCTAAAGAAATACAGAAATTATTGAATATTTTAAACATTTTGTGAATTATAAAAATGCTATTTTCGAACAGGGGACTTCAGAACAAATATCGCTTTGTAAGTTTAGAAATATTATCCATGTAAGTGGGAGCTTCCGAGATTTTACTGTTTGGAAATTAGATTTTTCCATAAATCATACGATTGTTTACGATGGGGAAGGGCTTTTGAAGCCTGTATTTAAGTGATATAAGGTACTATAGGTAGTTTTAGACAAAAATATTTCTCTGTAAGTGGTACTTTGGGGTGTAGGTTTTCGTATAAGCTTTTTTACCGCATAAATGGAAGTGGCTGAACTGAAATATCAACTTTGGGAATGAATGGACTTCTCGTTTTTGCTGAATGCCTCACAGCAAAGATCTTCGGTAAAGCTGCTCAAACGTGTTGGTCTGTGGTGACTTTTCCTTGTGCTGTTTTCTTCCTTCTTTTTGTAGTGTTTAACGCTTATTGACACTGCTGCGTCACCAGAGATGGTGAGTAGTTCTGATATACGAAACGGAATGATAATTGGGAAGAGCAATTTGATAGGGAAACGTTCTAGGTTTAAGTTCTGTGTACACTCGGCGTTTGTGTTTCTTAATGACCGATAATTCTTTGTCACAGCACACTAACTCTAATAGAACATATTAAACGAGTAACTAGGTTGTGTTACCTGAATAAGGCCGATTCCGTAGTTTTCTCAATTTATCGTAAGACAAATTTGAAATAAATATAAACTTTTGGTCCCTGACTCATTATTGTATACTTTAATCAGATCACTTTATCCATATTTCCTGTAGACTTAATATGGAGACATTAAGAAGTATTCATCTCAAAACGTGTAAATTTAAGTTTTATAGTGTGTTTTACTCCGCACCCTTTCGTTTTGGTGAAGCTTGCAGAGTTCGCATGATATAAAGCTATTTTAGACGTCGTCTAATATATAATCATACGTCTGTTGGCAATGGCTTACGTGCTACGGTTTTACTTGTTGGTGAAGTTTGAAATGTTCGTTGGAATAAATGCAACAACAAGCACTCCTACAATACCCAGTTCTGGTCACTTTCCTGTAATTGCCTAACAATATCGTTCCAATCTCACAGTAAACTGGTTGGAAAATGTAGGTTACTAAAACAAGAAATCAGAACCCCAGATGAGATAGTACTTCAACAGGATCGCATTTCAAAATTTGTACTAAATTTTCGCTAAAACTCCAAAGTGTAATAGGATAATTTATCTTCAACAATTACTTTATCATTACTGGATAAACCTTTAATCTGTTTTGTCCCCGCATTCATTGTATTGGATAGTCTGTTACAGAGTTGCCCATAGCAGCAAATAACCTAAAATTCTGACAAGCTCTACTCCTTGTTCTTTTCTTCGTCCTACTCACTTCGGTGGTATGTTCTCATCTATAGATAATAATGTAGCTGACAATAAACAGAATATAAAATTTAATCACTTTATTCATATTCTTTTAGTTTAAGTAGAAAGGAAATATTTGGTTACTGCTACATTCCTATGTATACTCTGTCCTTTAGATACAAACCAGCACAAATTAAATATTGAAATTTTATTTGTTTATATTTATGGGAAAAGGAATAAAAGAAAGGAAAAAGTAGGAAAATTAATATAAGTGTGAAAAAATGGCTTCAAGCAAGCACGCTTATGCCAGTTTTGCGTCAAGCAATTGTAGATAGCCAGCCGCGGTTGCAATTCAGTATGACCTTGTTGATATTGATCTTCAGAAAAGACATATATTTTTTCCTAGTCCTCCCTTTTATATCTTATCGTAACTGACATCGCAGAGAACAGACATCATCTACTACTGAACACTTCAATTTTACGCTGATAGATGTTCGTGCGATTGTGAAGCGCTTTGACCAGCTAGTGATATAAGCTCAAGAACAGCTGGCAGCGCCTTTTTTTAATTCAGGCCATATTAATATGCTTTGAAGTTTGATGAACAGTTTTTGGTGCCGATAGTCATAAATACAAATTAAATAATGGAGTGTGAGAAATAGTGGGCACAAAAAAATCCAGCTTTATTTGCAGCTCATTGGTGATGCATTTCCATTATCCCAAAAAATAACATTTCGTTCCAACTTATGTACTTAAGAGTAAAATTTAATAAAAGTAAAAATTAGCCCAGTCGTTGAGCTGAGGGTTTCTCTGCTTGTCCGTCAATAGGTTGATTACTCTCTCCAAAAACTAACAATATATCGACTAATTCGTTATTTCAGTATACCTATCGGGCACTCCATGATAACGCGAGTGAAGCACTAATCTGAATTACAATTATTACGGAATGCGAATCACATTGTCAATAAGCTTAGTGAAGTATTTTTCATAAAGCAAGGAGTTGCAGATGTTTTACGATCTCAAGATCATAAAGTCCCTAGACAGTTAAGCCACAAAAACTACTGACCAGGTTAAATTTTTATTTATGGACGCTTTTTAACTACGTATCATTCCTTATGCGGCGTGAAACACCGCCTAATTTTCCTCAGAGGCCTCTTATAGGGTTGAATTTATTTCACATAGCGTAAATCCAGGACACGGTAAAAATGGCTTTACCTTTCTTCAGAAAGAAGCCATCCCAATGATTTTTATGCGCTGCCCTCGGTCGGGTTGGAACCCGCGGCCTAGGGAACCAGAGACTAACATATTACTCCTGCTCAGTATGTATCAGAGCGACCAAGTACATGTGACATTGAAAGGAGAACCAGCCGTTGTGTTTGTACACGCGACTTTCCAACGTAACTGTGGCGTGTTTTAACACTATACTATACCTGTGTACCGATGTTTATTTACAAGGTCAAGGCACAATTACGTGCAAAATCGTGGCGTATATAGCAATTGAACAATTTTGATTAGCGATTAAATGTGCAACACCGCCCTAAATAAACTTCTGTTATCATCTCCGTTAATGTATAACTTTGGATACTTGATTTACAAATTGTTTACCTTATCCCAACATACAGGCTGTCCCACCTGTTTCTGCGACCTCCAATATCTCCGAAATGAAACAAAATATGAAAATTCCAATTGGACAGCAATGTATCTATGTCAGGGGCTCATAAATGTAGAAGGCGTGCACAATCCACAAACGTTAACAAATAACGCTTCCAATGCCAAATTGCGCTTTTTAAATGGAACACGTATGTTTATTCTAGCAAAATGACAACTAGAGCTACAATTAATAATAACACACTTGGTTACTCTTTTATAAACACGTTTACTTGTGGCCTATAGCCCTCAAAAGCTTCATTGATGTGCATTACATCTGGCATGGAAAATGCGCTTACAAATCACCAGTAAAGTCTTGCCCGATGGAATACTGTCACTTCAGCAGATGTTCGAAGTACCCTCCGTTTGCGTCAATGCACTTTTGGAATCTTATAACAAGAAACTGTTACACGTATTGCAGTGTTTCTACACATATTGCCGCACACGCCGCAGTAACACGATGCTGCGTATTATCTACTGTCCTTGGAAATTCTTGATACAGTCTATCTATCAATATATCCCAGAGAAAGAAGTCTAATGGCGTCAAGTCTGCTGACCGAGCTGGCCATCGCACAGGACCACCTCGTCCTATCAACCTATTTCAAAGTAATTGGTAACAGAATTTTAGGTCCTTATTTTTATCTGTGAGCATCAAACGGACAGTCATATGCATAATTTCTGCAACACACTCTACCCCTTCTCATGGTACATTCTTAGCCAATTGGAATTTTCATAATTTTTTTCACTTCGGAGATATTCTAGGTCGAAGAGTTAGGTGGGACGCCTTGTATACCTTTGATGACTGAACACCTCTAAGTTAAGAATAATCACAATGCTCATAATAAAAATGGCGATAGAAATTCGTTTATAAAACCACTCTTTTTGATAGCAGTGTAATGTTTTTTTCATGAGTCTGCAATAATAATGAAGTAGGTAAATTATGTAATAATATTATCTTTTTAATAGCTTTTATATAAGCGAGACTCGCTTATTAGAGGACTGTAGGTAATTGAGAAGCCTTTGTAACGTCGCATCACCGTTCGACATGGCTTTAATTTTAAGCATCGTTACTTTGTCTCTTTAGTAGAACCGTTAATGTGTTTTATAATATTCTGTTGTGCATTTTAATGCTTCAGGTGTCTCATTGCTCACCTACCCTGCCCTATTTAAGGTACAATATTGTATTCGACTAACCTACCTCTAGTTTAAGGGACTAGAAACACGTATCTTTGGTCCCCCAAGCCAATGTGCTTACTCCTTGAACTACTATGATAAGTGGCTGTATGGGCGTTAAGTCTTCTCATACGAGAAGCATCCTTTTAAGTTTCCAAGGCGAACATGAATACCTGGGAGCACACTGTCATCTCCCAATCATACGCTCAAGCGGTATGGACATTGGCATGGACAGTCGAAGATCATAGTTTATATCGACGTGGTAAAGAAGCCTTCCAGTCTGTACCAACTTTGCTATATGTAGCAGTGGTGAGGCGGAGGAACCCCCATTACTGGAGTATCATAGTTGAGGAAACGCTATGATGGATCCTTTTGTCTTACAACGTGAGCACTGGGAGGAACGGAGGTACGAAAGCCCCAAGGGCAACCAGATCAAGATCTCGATATGTGTTAGCAAGCATATGTCCTTAAAGTTCACATGAGATCAGTGTGACACCGTCTAGCCCTGCCATAGTCAACAGTAACTTGTGGGTTACGACAATATGTGCAAGAAGCAAGGAGCGCCAAATGCCAGAAAAGAATCCTTCCGTAGCACAAAATCCCCTGTCGCAACAAGCCAATCACCGTCACCTGATCCTAAAACCCAAAAACTACTGAGGTGAGGCAGATGAAATAAAATTATGCAGAAGAAATACGTGGAATTTCTATTCAGTGGAACAGAAGGGGCACTACCGCCCCGGAGAAACAATGAAAATCTAATGACATGGTGGCATGTTCTAGGCAACTAAAATACAAGATCTGCGTGTTATCGCGAAGCTATCACGTTTGGTACTTACTATTAAGTAACTCTAATTACTTTCACTACTTATGGCTGAATTAAGAGAGGATATCTGAACTTACATTTGTATCACACCAAATGTAGCATGATTCCAGTGGCTGTCCATATTTTGTTGTGTGCAGTATGATTTTAACTATTTATGAAGTGAGACAAAAGGAAGTGGGTGGTAAGACGGAAAATCGCTAATGCAATCTATTGGAAGGATCAACTTTTGCACAAAATGGAACTAAGGAAACTTCCGGCTATGGCATTGAATTTTTCAGTCTGACTCTATCTTTCCAAAAGGGAACTGTCATACAGAGAGGAACTACATTTAATAATAGAACTATATGGTACGTCTTTTGTTATTTCAACAAAACTTTAAGTATTTTATACTGGATGTTACAACAGAGAGGTCTTTTCCTTCAGCATCATGAGACGGAGTCCTTTTGTTTGGAAGTGAGGTAACGGACAGCGAAGAGATTGGCAATTTCTCGTACAGCCAAAACCACCTCAGGAGAATTCCCCGGTGCTCATCTCATTTAGCGGTTCTGTCAGGACAGGCAATGGAGAGAAGAGGAAGAATCAATGTCTCTTTTCGCAGGTATTCTTTTTACGACTTTGTGATTATCAGCTCGGGAGTGAGCAGTAGTTACCTACTCTGGATTTTAGCCCAAGAGAATAACGTCAGAAGCAAGAGACCAGTATAACGAAATGAAATGATGAATGTACATCAGTCCATAAATATTTTGAAAATAATGAGATCCAGATACCTAATCAGTTTATTTCCACACGAATTGATACCAACGGATCCAAATACTTAGCATGAGCTGCACCTGAAACTCTATCGAGATTTTGCATTTGCATTTAAGTAATAAAATAACCAATCTGGAGATACACCTGCTGTATTCAGTGAAAATTATATATATACATATATATATATATATCTGTGTGTTTAATACATTTGTGAAACTTGCGCTTTGTACAGTTCTTCTCTTAAACAAGAGTATATATAAAAGAATCTTCCATTATGAACTTATTGACTCCTGCGAGTTCGAGTTAAGCAAATACATGCTAGGAGTATGGAAATATTTTAGGTGGCGGATAAAACCAAAATGGAAATCGAAAATGAAGCAACACTATATTCTGCTTTATTTACCGTTTATTTTTTTACTGGGCTATATACAATTTTGAGGCATGAAAGTAAAGGCATGTTACGTACACGATTGAAAATAACAGTGCAATAGCTAACGCAATTTTGTGAATATGTTATAGACTGTTCCAAAATTACGTTGTGAATGAGCTTTGCGATCTAATACAAAAATTGCAAATATGTATAACCTATGACAACTGCTAGACCTCTATCTGGAACGTGAAATCGTTGGCGCCATAAATGCTGTTACACTGATGTGGACGTGAATTTCTTTAACGCGAGCTACTGAGTAGTAATAATGATAATTACTTATATATGAATTCTTTAACACTACGTTGAAATTCGCGAGTGCGTACTGAATGTATTATAAGAAGTCAAAGAGGAAAGAGGGAGGTATCTTCTTGTCGTTTGGCAATATTCGTGACAAAGAAGCAAAACTAAATGGTACAGGACTCTCGAGTCAGCCAGATAACTGTGGACTAGCAGCACTTGCCGATGCAGTGAACGGGTGAATAGATCACCCGCCTTTCACCAAGGCAGCCCGGGTTCAAGTGGGACATGTGCTCTGGACGGGTTTTCACCAGGATCTACGTGCTATTATTCATTCTACCGATTGCTCTGTAATGATATATCACGAATTCTTCGATCCCTCATTTCCATTCATTATATCCCTTCTTATCTTTCCGGGTTAAGGGGCATGTTTGTATAGTTAGGACTGTTAGGTGGTGGTCTGTGGCACCTTCAACACGAATTTAGAATAGTATAGACCTGTCCACAGAGGAAGGAGTGCTGGCTTGTTGTTATACTGCTCTGGAATAAGCAGCTGTCTTTTTTTTTTTTTTTTTTTTTTTTTGTAATTTACGTCCTCCAACGTTAAGTCATATCGGACGGTGAATGAATTGGATGAAATGATGCTCAAATGATTCCAGGGTCCTTGGAGCTTAGAGTTACCCGACATTCGTCTTGAAGGATAAGGGAAAACCCCGAAAAAACCTTATCCAGATAACTCAACCTGATCGAGATTCGAACTCGGGACCTCTTGAACGTGAGGCAGACATGCTACCATCTACGCTACCGAGGCGGGCCAAGCAGCTGCCTGGTTCATCCTTCGGGTTCCTCCTCATCCGTTACTCCCATATGTATCACACGGCACAATACCCCATGGCGTCATTGATTTAAGCTCCTCCCGACATAGAAAGAAGGAAATAATATACAGAAAAGGTTCTTGATGTTACGGTTTTGCGTAAATTCTAGTAGATGTACATATTCTACCGTTACACTTGAACTACTATTTGGAGTTAGAATATTTACAACACTCATTTAAAACAATTATGTCAGTGATAACATTGTATTGATAAAAATAATGATATTAATACAATTATGATAATGATAATATAACAATAATTAAATTATAAGTCTAATAATACAATGAAATATTCCCATCTATAAACCATGTACTCTGGCAAGAAGGTACATAACCTGAGGGCAATGCATTTGACCCTATGTATCCCAAAGTTTATAAGTCTAGTTATAGTTATGAAGGTTAGTCTCCCTAAACAGAAATAAGTAAGAATGACGTAGCTTATATTTCCGGTAGTACTACATGTGTCTATATAACAAAAAAATACTCTCTCCATTGATACTAGAACACTATAAGTGTATTTAAAAGACAAGTATGTCCAATTTTTTCAGATTCATGTCGTTGCTCAGGAAGAGAGGGAGCAACTAATTCAAAAAAGTAAATCTGTGAAGGAATTTCTCTACCTTGTCATGAACTACGAATCGAGCTACTGACTTCACGCCGCGAGAGATGTGGGCGATCATGCAACCTAACGAGGAAGAATTATGTCCACGTCATATTTATCAATTCAAAAAGTTCTATTTTTGTGGCCTAAAGGTCGCTGCATGTTATCCTTAAATTCTTGTGATTGCAGATTGCATTCCCCTACACATCAGTAAAATGTCATCATAATTTTAATGAGTGGAATCGAATTATTACGCATTCAATGGAAACGAACAGGATCATTAGCAATCTTTCTAATCCACTTAACAAAGGCACAGGACTATAAAACTGCTACATATTTAAAATAATTAATAAAGATTTAATATCTTCCAGAAGTATAACTTCGACTTACAATGCAACATTACTTACTGAAGCATATACTTCATTAGAGAAAATCACGAACAAATTAAAGTGTAAGATGTACATTTTTGGGCTACATGAATACAAACATTCTATTCTTCGAAAGAGCCACATGTGTAAACGACAGATTTTAGCTTATTTTATTTGTATATTCAATTCATTGAAAATGCTTTTCATTTTCATACTCCGAATAAACTATTCTTTCAAAAGTCTGTTGGTGATAATGATCCTGCGTGTTTGCTGTTTAAGCAGCCTGGGACAAAATTATAAAATAAATTTGGTGCATGGAAGCACAAATTATAAGTTTCTATTACACGAAGGCTGTTCAATAAAGAATGATCATAATTTTTTGTGTCATAATTTTTCGCACCAAAATTCAAACTTATTATATTCTGTTAGCTTAATGTGAAACAACACGCCGTAGTAGTTTCATTGTTGCTACTCCTGGTTCCCGCCTGTGAGAACCAGGTGAATTTAGACATGTTAAGTATCGCCTACGGCTGCAATGGAGGTAACACGGGAGGAACAATATGCGGCTTTGAAATTCTGCTTTCGTCTCAATAAATCTTCAGTTGAGGCCTAGACAATGCTACAGAAGGCCTATGGAGAGTCTGTTCTTCCCTACAGCACAGCTCGAAGGTGGTTTAAAATGTTTAAAGAGGGGAGATAATCAATTTCACAGGAAGGTGTACCCGGTGCTCCAGTTACTGCTCTTACGGGAAACATCAACATTGCTGCTGCCATTGTGAGAGAGGATCGACAAATTACCTTAACATCACTTTCTGAAATACTGAAAATGTCATTGGGCGGCACTTCCATGGTAAGATGAACAAGAAGGCGAATGGAAGCAGTACTTTAAAAACCTAATTTGATCCATTAACAGTAGATGTATCGGAAATGGTTGAAACCACAAAACGGTTACTGGAAATAAATGGTGGGTTTTAATACCTCTATAGGTTTTGTAAAGAATGTTTTTCTCCATCTTTTATGGTTTATCCTGTTGTACGAAATTATACAAACTTTTTCCTAGTAGAAGAGTTCCTTAGTTCAGAATTAAAATTGGCGTATATGTTAGTCATTTGAGCATTGAGCATATAGTAAAATGAACATCTGTTTTTTTTTTCAGAAAGTAAAAGTTAACTAAACATTGTAGCTTTTAGAGGAGCTTCTCTTGATAATATATGGAGGGTACTGAACTTAATGTATCAAAAAATCTAAAATTGTACGGGGAATAATGGGTAAGATATTCAACAATATAAGCGAGGGTGACTTGATATATTAAATATGCATTCACCTGTTTACGCTAGTTGTTTATATATCTGCCCGATAGTCTATTCTTACAGATATAATAACACTTATGACAGACAAATTTTTTTTCGATGTTCAACTTATAAAATTTATATTTCAAGGAAAGTAACGGTTTTATAAATAGGCTCTGGGTATTAGAAAGATTTCTGTTTCAAAGTGAATTTAAGAAATACGTCATTTCAAAGCACCATAGTTCGTTTCCTGTATAAGAATTATTCCAAATGTATACGTGACTTAGACCGAAACAAAAATGTATTATTATTTATGTATTTAATTAATTATATATCAAGACCAGGTGTGTATACTTTTCTGGGCAGGTGGTCCAGAATCACCCTTTTAGAAATGAGTTACCCTTGTTACTTTCGAAAGCCCGTTATATTGACAAACGCTGGCAAATTTTGCCCCAGAATTTTGTCACATGTCAAGGGCAAAGCGGAAGCACGCCCATCAAGGAAGTGCTCCACAAAAGAAACTAACGACGTAGCCACCTGGAAAAACACGATGGTACACTTCCTAATTCTTGGAATATTTGCCAGGTTATTTAAGTTTGGGTTTGGATTTAATCGATTCGAAGAGGAATTGTTGCCCTCTCTCGACGCGGCTGACCGGGTCGAAGGACTGGCACGCGATCGGACACTTTCACCTCCCCTTCACTGCCGCTGAATGAGAGCTCGTACAGAGCTCATTGCATGCCAGCTTTGCATTTATGGCACATATTCGGGTGGCATCTTTAGAATTCTGAGCAAATAATAGTCTATTTGGTGTTAAAATTCATCTCACGCCGTGCAGCTACACTGCATATTTTAGGTGATTTCTTCCGCTTGAAAGGGCATTCGCACGAGGAGAATTCGGCTGTATCATTATACAGGAATATCACTGGGGGTGTCTTACTGGCAATTCCCCTCTTTTGTGTTTTGCTCGCTCAAGCGTTTCTCTCATTATTTTCCCGAAAAGAGAGACCGAATATGCAGAAACAAGTATCGCTACTTGCAGCACGTGTTTCTCTCTGTGATTACCTTCTGTCAAACAGTTGCATTACATACGTCACGTCCTTGTAAGGAATCAACTATTAAAATTATAAATAAATGTTACACATATGAAGGAAGAAAAACTATCCCATTAAATTTACAAATTTCATGACAATGCTTCTCATCACTATATCATAATCAATTTTCTCTTCCGGGAAAGTAATCGTATCATAAATATTTATTGGTAAAATATGCTTAAGATGTACTTTTATTTCTACATATGTATCGGACTCCCCAATTATTTTAGTAACATAAACTTCTGAACATATTAATCGGTTGAGTTGGATGGGAGGCCTAAGATGGCTATGTTGATACTAGACATTTACATTATGCGCTGTAAATGATACATGTACATGCCGATCGCAGAATGGAACAAATGTTCTACGCTAGCTTGAGGAGTAATGAAGTGTGGTGTTCTGATAACGAAGCAGTGACTATAACCTGTAATTCCTAATGCAGCTGTTTACGCAAAGTATTTACCTGATTATGTGCTGGCGCTAAGATACTCTGAGACACAATTTGCCATCTCTAAGGCCATTTAGACACTTTTCCTGTGATTGAGATAAACAAACGCGCAAAAGTTTACTCTCCTAGTATATTAAATTTCCAACGTACTAAATATTAATTGGAAGCTTAACTAGAAATATTAGCAGAACCTCGAAAACTCTGAAGCAGATAAATATACTACTTTTCTTCCTATTTACAATTAAAGAAATGCGACTGATTATTACCTTTTAATCTACGCATTTACTTATTAGCCTACTCTTTCAATAAAAGATGTTGAATCCATTTTATTAAAACTTATTTTGTTAAAAGAATATTATTGGAATAATTATATAATAACTTGGATGTTGTGGAATGCATGCAGATGCGATATACTCAAAAGAACAGTAATAATACATTTTTGAACGCCCACTCACTGACAATCTTGATACTATTATTCCACTTTTAAAATTCAAAGAACTCAGCCGAATATAATCTAAATTATATTTATATTTATACCTAGAAGTAGGTATATAATTTATGTAGTTTTCTGCCAGATATTATTCCTGGACCCTTAAGGTTGGGTTTATTTTACAAGAGCACGTGCATTATTAAGAGAAATGCACAAAAATATGTAAAATTATGTTAAAGAAATTTGACAGCTCAGCCTGTTTTGTGTTTTAATTACTTTAATATTTTGCGCATCATAAGCATCAACTTTGAGTGAATTATGCACATTATGACAACAGAAGATGCAAATATAACTTAACATTAGATTGATATAAAATTAAGCTAACAAAGGACAATAGCTTTTAATTGTTATTCGTCACGGTGTCCTTTCTAATCTCCCGTAGCGGAGGAAGGCCGCACCGTGGCTCAGTGGTTAGACCGCTTAGCTCTCACCAAGGCGGCCCGGGTTCGTTCCCAGGCGACCACAAAGTGAGATTTTTGGTGGACAACACGGCACTGGGGCGGGTTTTCTCCGGGACCTCCGGTTCCCCCCGCCATCTCATTCCACCGGTGCTCCATAATTATCTCATGTACCATCAGTGTCACCGCCTGCGGTGCCATATGAAGTAAAAGCGGGCGTTAAACACTACACATTTCATTTCCTAGCACTCATGGTACCTCTGACGTTACTAGAGGAACCTCGGGCCGAACATTAGAGCCCCTCACTGATAGGGAGTTTTTTTGGATTGGGTTGGACTCGAGGGGGCAGTTGTTCCCGATACCCGTGGGAGATGGGGTACGTCTACGGACGGGGTTAAGGGAAACCATAATATTCCCGCGTACTAGCCAGCATAGCGGCCCCACTGAGGTCATATCGGTAGCCTTCCCACTTTGGTGCTGCTGCGCCTAAGTGGCGTATCCACTTCCATCCCGTCTTGAGTCAACAGCACTAGATGTGGGGGGCTTGTTAGTCTCTAGGTCTTGCCCTATGGAAAGCCCCACGGAGGCGCCGGGCGCCCTTTCGGGACAGCTTGGTAACTCCCTGGTCGAAGGAGTATCGGGTCTTTGGTCCGACGGGTCCCGGACTAATGGGAGTAGCTCCTCTGGCATGAATTGAAATTGTGTTTTCTAATCGTTTGGGGGTAGCAGGTTGGATAATTTATGTTACTATTGCAATTGTTATCGGAAAACAACTTTACTAACGAATTAACAATTATGTTATTGTGTGGCTATTTTATTGCTTAGTTCTTCAGTCGTACAGCAACTTTTTAAGCAAAAAGATTTGTTGTCCTGTATTCCATAATGTTAAAAGCAAAAGATAAACCCTGAGAAGTATACCTTCAAACCGCGTGGGGTTTAGTTCCTTCTGATTTAGCGAGGTAGTACCGAGGTAATACGTGCGACTCACATTTGGGATGTCACGAGTTCCATCCCCGTCGATCATGCACTAAGACTTGGATTTTCCATGGTTTGTCTTTGTCACCTGTAAATGGGATGAGAGTTTTCATATCATGATTTACTTTGTGTCATTTCCTCTCATTCCATTTTATTATCATATTTTAGGTGCGCTTTCAGGCTCTTGGTGTATGGTGGCTGCGGACAAATGGCGCGGATGCATTTTAAGTGCTATTCTTGATACTGGGTAGCATTGTCCTCTCGTGTCCTCTCGTGGGATAGACGGCACTTGTAACACTGGACTCAGAGTGTTGTTGGCAATGCAGGGGCCTTGGCGCCGGAATGAGAAACTTTCAGCAAGTTTAGGGATTTCACGCATCTCTGTGGCCTGAATTCCCTGACCCCGTGGTCTCCTGCGGTTTCCTCACTTCATCCCTTCCTTCTCAGGTTTATTAGGTACAATAGATATCTGTGGTGGCCGCAATTTGCGAGGTTTCTCCATTCGTTGGCTACCCTTTACCTCTTTTGTTCTTTCACAATGAAACAATCTGAAGAAAAGCAGGTAATAACTAAACGTTTTTATGGATATATCAAATTCAGTGGTGAATTTTGTGAGCGTTGATGTAGATGAACAACGCAACTGAGGAATACATACCTTTTGACATGTTTCATTTGAACGCACGCTTTCTTGTCGCTTCAAGGATAGTCTCTGACGTGGAAACACGAAAACCTCATACCAAAGCTAGGTGTCAGAACCTTAATGTTGAGGCCCGCCCCCTCAGTGTTTTACAACTTCCAGTATTTCACTACTTTATCACCACTCCCTCTGCGTACATTACATTGACTTTCTGCCAGAATGTAATAACGTTAATGTATGCAGCCATTTTATTTTAAGACTCGCTTTCATGAAGCTTAATATTTTGTCTCATCAGCAATTAATATGTAAAATGTGTTTAAGTACTCCGTAAAAACAAAAGGAGAGCCCTGGGAGGTAGTTTTATCAGCTCAGGAATCTGAAGGGCGCTCGTGAGGCTAAGGCTAATATGAGGCCTGTCAAAACTCGGTATAGAAGTTATATGAATATGACTAGGGCAACCCAACTGTGAAAATACTACACTCTATACTCTTCTTACAGTCAACCTGAAAGTTTTACCAATAACAACTATGCTATTCTAACGTTTCAGACCAAAGTTCCGCTATCTCAAATAAATATTTGTCTAGAAATTAATGTTTATATTTCTTAATTTTACAGTCACACAAACGAAAATGAGATATTTATAAGACAACAGCATTCAGAAATTCCTACATTTTATTAATAATGTTGTGTATGTTTTTTTAAGAACATTTATTTCTTCAATTTGAAGAAGGTATATAAAGTTATGTAGATTTGTTATTAAGTAAGAAAGATATTTAAAAAGATTTGTGCATACTTTAAATACCTTTCTCTGGAAGCACACTAAAATATCAATTAAACTGGATTAAAATTGCATCAAGTGGGATATCTTAGGTATATACATGAAATACGTAAATAATATTTACAAAAAGAAAAAAGCACTAAAAATCGGAATCCAGGCATACACCAAATAAAAAAAGAACTTCACCAGCGCAGGCACCAAAAGCAACTGTAGTCAGGTGGTCCAAACAAAAATTAAGCTGGCAACACGTTGTTGGATTCGGAAGCCATGTCTAGCAGCGACAGTGATGATTGGAGCTAGAAGACAGTTTTAACTCCCTGACCACAACGCTGGATGTACAGACTACCAACCAAAGCAGTTTGCGTAAAAGGCGTGAAAGCAATGTTGGAATAGGGTGGTGTTGTAATGATTATCTTGCATGATAATGAAATTTCAAGTTGGATTTCAATGTTTTATAACTAATGTTGTTCTATATTTTCAGTCTGAAAATAAGTTTGAGAATATTTTTTTCAATTGCTCATGTTGGTGCTATTAACCTTCCCCCTCCATCTCTTATAACTGCAAAACGTCAGGCTCGGATATCCAACGGCCGTACTGTAGGTGCCGTCACCCTTCAGTTTGGGCAATTAGGCTTGCAGAAAATTCATTTTGGCCGCCCTCGTAGCCATGGTCATTGGAGCCTATGTCTCTAGCGTTCCATCACGCAGAGGATTGCGGATTCGAGTCCCGCCTAGGGTATGGGTATAACTGTGTATTGTGTCTATGTATGTGTATCGTGTATCTGCGCGCCTCTGGAAAAATACAGTCCCTTCGTTAGCCAAATGGGTTCTTCCCGAAGGCCAATGCGTGTAATAATAATAAAAAAATAATCATTTGGTCAGGTTCGACTTTCTTCACCTTCACTTTCGCTTTATATGTGGAGTCTTACAAGGGGGATGCTAAGTTAAATGGCTGGGAAGAGATTGGACAGTAAAAGGTGTATAGTCTCAAGTGTAGATCTGTTGTAAGTTGTAATTGACGGATCTGCTGTGTTCTGTTCTGAGTGTGTGTAAAACTTCTCTCAATAATTCAAACGTGTCATGCTATCATGAGATCCTAACTGATAAATATAGTGCATTTCGTAGCAACTGGTGTGATCCTTTGCTCCGATATGCTATCCACAATTCAGGAGTTTTATCATGGGACTGCCTAGCATTCGTAATGTTACATGCATTAGACACCATCAGATTTACAATACTGTTCGTAAGTTGCTCGGTAAGTAATATAAACTCTTCAAGCTATTATATTTTTTCCAGTTTGATTCTATTGACATCAGCATAAAAATGGAATTAAATATTTGGTTGAAAGTTAGTGGTTTGAGGGTTCACATTTTCCGTCCGTAACTTGTCTGTGAAATTTTAAAAATAACCACTTTTCTTCGCTTATTCTCGAAATCTGAGATTAAATTTTTAATCATAATTTAACTTATAATACAATTAAATTGAAGGTTGCATCTGGTTTCCTTAGTGATTTTATAAAACCTTACGTAAAATACCTTTAAATGTATTTTTCAATCAAAGGCATTTAAACTTTTAGAGCTGGTGCAATTCAACATGTGGTTACAAAATTATTTTGATTCGCTATTTTATGTTATATTGCTTCAAAGGAAAATATTTCAAAATATCATGCAATTTATGAAAATGTGCAATTTCTGAAAATTTGTTTAAGCATCAATATCTTGTTAGAATAACCTTTTAGGTGTGCTTTAAACACGTTAATGTGTGCTAAGCATCAATGGAATATCGATAAAACAATTGTTAAAGAGGTGTTTCTAACACATTCCTGTATCAGAATATCCGGCACTTGTCTAACAAAGCGTATATTTACTTAAAACGGGCCTTCTTCATAGTAACTGTTCAGTTCCTTTTAACTGTCTTTTCGTAATATAGAGGCGTAATTAAATATCACGACATAGTCCATTATTTGAAACCGTGCACCTGCTTTTAGAGTCGAACAACATTTCTCCTTATTTGTCCTGCAATGGCAGCAATCAATTGGACGTCACAGCAGCTCTCACAAAGTCGCACGGACAACAGCACTTTGTGACGCTCCAGAAATTTGACTGACTTGCTCGCGAGAACACCCGTTTCTATGGCTACTGAACATTTCCTGAGAGCTGTAGCATGTTCCAAAAGCGAGCAGAGAGGACATTTTCATGAAATTCTAATTATCTATCGGTAGCTTTCTGTTGTTTGCACTGGTTGAGTGCGCTACTTATCTCAGTTGTACGCTACAGATAACAGACAAAACCTTCACTAAGCACATAGATGAAAGATACTCGGCAGCGATAAAGATCATGTTTGACATAAAAAGATCCAGAAACACTCTATGGGTACAGTATTTCGACTTCCCCACATCAAAATAGCTCCAATTGCGTGCTATGCGATCAGCAAAATATGGGCACAACTAGAAAATACGAACGTGAGGAGACTCGAGGCGGTGAAAGCAACCTTCCTCGAGAGAGCCCTCCAAGTATCTAAATCAACCCAATTGAGGATAACATACATACCAGTGTACACAGGCCACTCTATAAAAGAAATAAGACAGAGCCACGGTCTTCAAGTTACACCGGCGTATGAAGAACGTATCAGAATAAGGGAAGAAATGCAGCAAATGCAGATCCGAATTTCTTCCTAGGCACCGAAGTTAGGTACCTGCATTATTTTTTGTCAGTTTTTGGACAATATGACATACTTTCATAGAGGACTCCGTCACTGACGGTGCACGCAAATGATGATCGTACTACACGATCACTATATCACTGTATTAATTCTTATGTACACAGTATGTTCAATAAATCTTCACATTATGTCAGTTTTTGGCCCAAAATTTGCAATAAGTTGACGCGCTACGT
This sequence comes from Mantis religiosa, assembly GCA_030765055.1. Taxonomy (NCBI): domain Eukaryota; kingdom Metazoa; phylum Arthropoda; class Insecta; order Mantodea; family Mantidae; genus Mantis; species Mantis religiosa. The sequence goes on along the minus strand of CM060948.1, from coordinate 99,653,387 downwards.
CATAATATTGTCACCAAATTATCGGAAGACACGATCAACTGGAGCTGGGTAGGGGACAGGAGGCATTCAGACCACGCCCACCCACTTATCTTGTAGCGCAAACATAGGGGATGGTTAGGAACGTACACTAGGCACTGTACCGTCTCTTTCCCCTCCCCCTGACTTCTGGAAAAACCAGGACATTTCATCTAACCCGGAAACTTCTAGATAGGCCAGTTGGTCCTATATAAGTGACGCGTCGGGCTGGAGGGGAGTTCAGTTCTTGGCAAGCAGCTGTGAAGAGCGAACGGACTGGAAGACTGCGTACGTGTATCAGAGGAGTTTTCAGTCAGCTATAGAGAGCGTTGTACGTAATTGGAGTGTTACGTAATTGTGTGTCGTGATCCTGCTGTGATTTGTAAATGAACCAACTGTAATTCGGTGGAAATAAAGAACATTTTGAGTTTGTACAACTGCACGTTTAATTTCATGAACCCACAAAGTCACAATATTTAGATCCATGTTACCTTCTTTTGAGTTACACCTTAGCAGCTCTTATCAAACTTCTGTCCCCTTTGGTAGCTCTGTGTGCAGTTTTTGAGAGTCTAGTGTAATTCTTCGGTTACGCTTATCTCTAACTTGATTTAATTTCTCCCTAATTACAGTAATATTCTACCCTAATTACATATTTTGATTTCAAAAACTACACAACCAATATCATAGTCACTAACAGCAGATATTACAGTAATTTAGTTTCCTGAAGCAAACATTTTTCTTTGATGATTTATGAAAATAGTGCCTGTAAAACTATTAATATTTGTGTTTTCCCCACGTACATCTTTCCAGAATCTTAATATACACTGGTATTTAAGATTTCTGTGTATCATGTAACAAATATGTTTCCCCACTACATTTGTGTGTTGAAGGCACAAACAGTAGATTTATATGTTCAGTACACTGGATTTTTGTTGTAACTTCTACATTAATTTTCAAATTTAAGCTTCTACGACGCACTGTGACCTAGTTTCATCTCCTGCAAGATGTAACCGATGTTATCTGTTATAACTCAAAACATAAGCAACATAAGCAAGTCTGGAAATTTCCCCACCATCCGTGTCAAGATGCCCGCACAATGGTTATAGACGTAATGTTGGTTGTGTAAACAGAAATCAACAAACGCGTATAAATAAACAGTGCACTGATTTTAGAAATCCTGCAATCGACATTTTGCACTGTATTGCATCAATAAGGCATTTATGTATTTTCACTCTACTTCATAGCACCAGTTGTTATCTGTAACCGCCACTGCTCCATGACTACGTGACGTCATAGGCACGGTGTTGAAAAGGAGGGGAAATGGCCAGACTAATCATACGGTTAAAGATTAGTTTTATATGCCAGTGACCTCTCTTCGATGCTGTCAAATGCACATCACGGCACTTCTAAAAAAGATTGACAAATATCGGCAAGGTGTTGGTACTCGAGAAATAATGTTTGTAACTGAGATAAATGTAGAGAGTAAACAGCAGTTAATTTCATTTTAACTGTCTATCGGTATAAGATATCCTAAGACATGTTACAAAGTAATGATCAATGAGCAATGCATGAAATTATGAAGAGAAATCTACTGTTTCGGTGTAATATTTTATTTAGTGCAAAATGTAGTATTACCAAATTTATGCACAATTAAACCCTTTCAATCATAAATAACAAATGCAAAATACATTTTGACTATAGTTTAAATTCGTTTATAATACAATGGCACAAAACAGCTTGGATAATTATAAATATCTCCTCTGCAGATTCATCACTTGCAACTTCAATACAATTAATTCAGCTAAAGGAATTTATATACACAGAATAACGTTTTAATTTTGGAGTGCATGAATATCCGTAGATGTAGGGACCAAAAAAAGTGCAACAATAAGATCAACGTATCTCGCGTAAATTTGTTTATGAACAAAGGCAAATAAAATAGATCATTAAGAAGCTGTATAACACATTATCAACTCTTAATAATGTACGTAAAATTCTTATAATGGGAAATAGGGAAATACAAATCCAGTAACATCTATTTGCTATTCAACACTTCTGTTTTATCGCTGGCTTTCAATGTGCAGCATGACAAATACGCTGCACAGAGGTTGAAGGTGGAGGAGGAGAATGTGAGGGATAAGAAGAAGGGTATATATTGTCAGAAAAAAGTCCATGGAAAGTGAGAGTAAAAGTAAAGTGTAACAGTGGGTTGGGAGAAGAAAAAGAGAGGGAGACCGAGAAAACAGGAAATTTTTTCTCTTTTAACATAAAGCGAAGACTTCGATAGTGCTCAATAATTTTTTCAGGAGCCTAAAACTTTGGATCAGTAAGAAACAATGATATTCCTAGTACTCATAAGTTCTAATTTGCAGGTAAAAACAAATATTATTTGATGAAAACACATACCATAAGAATTATATAGGAACCAGCGTTTGTATTACGTTATTTCTTTAACGTCAATTAATTGGAACAAAATATTTTTGAAAGCAGAAAGGAAAACATGTCCTATAGTAAAGAGAAACGTAACAGTTAACTTCTAACAAACTCTATTTAATGTTACTTAGAGCTGCATTTGTAGCCATGAAAACAAAGTAAGAAAATGTGCAGTAACGTTGCTTTCTGTTCCACTAGTGAAAATGTCTCCGAACCTAAAAGCTTTAATTATTTCTTGTGTGCCTGCGAAAATAAAAGCATTGTTTCTTGCTCAGATAGCGAAGCATTCATATTACCAAAGAATTAATATTAGTGAATTCAGAGATAATACAATTATTGTAAACTGAATTATTTTGGAGAAAGCGGTGGTTTTAAACATCCAGCTTCAAATTATAACAGATACTAATGTATCCTGAAGATAATAGGGAAAACGTGCCTTAATGATCTATTATATCCTCTCCTTTGGAGTAACGAGTAGTATGTTTGTATGTAACAGATTGTAGGTTATGGAATAAAAATGGAACACTTGCACAATACTATCTATGTTGATCTATTATAGAAGAGGGAGGAATGACCTGAATAAATCACGGGAGTCTACAGGTCACAGGATAGGTCCCAGGCACGCGCGGAACTCCGCAACAGTTTCAGGCGAAAAGACTCATCTCACAGCCTGAGCTGTCTAGAGACTGTCGAAATCGGGACCTCCCAAATGTGAATATCTCACATTACCGTTCAGTCATTTCGTTCGACGTCTAAATGTAATAGAGGGCCAAAGTCCAAATATCGCAAGGTATATTTTGGATATAATTCTCTAGGTTTCCTCATATTCTGAACAGATAAATGCGGGACAACACTTAGCTCTTTTAACCCCGGGTTTACTGCAGCTCTCATTAATATTATTTGTCGTCATCGCTACAAACCTGAAATTTTTATAACAGCCAATGGCAGCTTTATTCTCAAGAACAGGTACTTGATTACAAAGTCAGACAGTTCCATTTTAAGCTTGCTGCTTTGTCTTCGCTATATTCAGCATTCAGCTCTTCCGCTAAGAGGTTTCCTTTAAATCTTCCCAAGAAATATATTTCTTCTTGCCGATAAATTATATTAATATTTTTTCCTTCCACTATTTAGAGAGAACCCTCCATTTCTCAAATTCCAATTTTTCGCATATCCATATTTATGAGCTTGAAGTCGATTTGCATCACTTCTTTGTGAATTGCGTCTTTTAGCACAATAGAGGCATATCAGAAAAAGTGTCTCAGTAAAATATTTATTTTCCTATTTAGCCTTGTCTTAATTGTTGCTTTTCCATGCTTAACATTTTGTATCCACTTTTGTGTTCGGATTCAATTTGCGTGTTTTTTATATTTGGTAGATAAATGCTCGTATTAATGCTTAAGTGACATATACTTCCTCGTTTACTATCCTCTTCTAATTTAATCCTTCTTAACTGACAGGGACCCAATGGACAGTGGTGTGCTGCGTAATTTTTTCCACTGTGACATAAGAACTATCTGCTTACCCCTAGGCTAGGATATATTAAACCAGGGCTCATTTGGTGTATATCAAAATTTAGTCTTTACTGCATTCCTGCATTGCACCTGCCACCAGTCAATTTTCTCCTCAAGTAGTCAATGACCTATGGCTCCTTCTTATTCTGCAAAGGAAGGGGAGAGTTGCAGAAATACCAGAGTCAAGCAGATGTTACAGTTGCCTGAAATAGCTCTGTGGAGTTTATAGCACCTCGAGATATTTTGCCGATTTTACCTTTTGAGACTTACAGGTGGAGCTATATTTGCAAACGTAAAAATATTAGGTTCTTAAAGCAATTTCGCCGTACATAACATCCACAACTTCTGGCCTTGCAGCTCTAAAAGGCGAAGAGCGAAGAAAACGAAATAACAGGGAACATTATTGGGTTGAGGAAAGTTCACGACATGCTACGAAAAAACAAACGCTTCTTCTAGATATCGGGTCACCTAATCTGAATCAGCGCCTGTTGAATACGAATTCCAGACGAAACACTTTGCATATCTCCAAGAACTGAAGTTTTACACGTCCTTTAAAACGTCATATTCAACTTCCCAAATACAGTTGTAGTTTATTTCTTGAAAATTATATGTTTACATTTGAATTCTTCCTCTACTCGAATTCCAGACGAAATACTTTGCATATCTCCAAGAACTGAAGTTTTACACGTCCTTTAAAACGTCATATTCAACTTCCCAAATACAGTTGTAGTTTATTTCTTGAAAATTATATGTTTACATTTGAATTCTTCCTCTACTCGTGGCTGTTGTGAATCTGATTAGAAATGAGAGGGGGGATACGTGTAAGAGTCGCAATATTGAAGTTCTTTTGCATACCTATACATTCTTACACTTCCCTGGCATGCAAAGTGTATTCCGCCAGTAAAAATAGTTTCAGAAACAATAAGTTTTTTTATACCCGTTCTTCTTAAGTACCTACACATTTAGTTGAACTGCTACGTAGCATCCCCGATATACGCTTAAGCAAAGTAATCAAAGCACGTGTAAAGAATGATTTACCGTGAAATCAATCCTTTAAAGGAGTCATGGAAATAAAAATCTGTAGCATGCAAGTTTTATTTTGTTCCAAATATAACATCCGCTTTAGAGATATGCAACATTATATTAAAAGAGTATATAGTCTCTATCCTATTCACTCTCTCCAAAGGTTGAACCTTGAAAATAAATGGTACAAAAACAAAGAAAATGCTCAGAAAAAACTGTTATGAAAATCCCGACTTATGTGGCATATGATACACTTTGGGAACAAGATATAGAGCTTATACTGTTTCCGGAAGAATATTCTACTTATGTATTCACCCTATTTATGTGCTTGCCCCCAACCCCCGCCCCACACAGAAGCCTTTTCTCGTTTTCCCGGATATCGACCACGCGTTCTTGGGAAAAATGTTTAGTGGCAGTTCCTGGAAATGGCCGAGGTGCTTTCCACGTGTACCATTCAGATATATTATGCACTATCAGCTCAGAAACAAGAAATATCGTGCACCTTAAGTGCAAATGCGTCGCTGCATCAGAAATCCTTTCCTGAAGAAACGAACTCACACTGTCTTTCAGCTTTATGTGCCACAAGACCTCTGACCCCGTTTCTGCGATGATGTGCTTGGAGTAAGGTTTTCTTCAGGAAGAAGAATTAAATAATAATAATAATAATAATAATAATAATAATAATAATAATAATAATAATAATAATAATAATAATAATAATAATAATAATAATAATAATAATAATAATAATAATAATAATAATAATAATAATAATAATAATAATAATAATAATAATAATAATAATAATAATAATAATAATAATAATAATAATAATAATAATAATAATAATAATAATAATAATAATAATAATAATAATAATAATAATAATAATAATAATAATAATAATAATAATAATAATAATAATAATAATAATAATAATAATAATAATAATAATAATAATAATAATAATAATAATAATAATAATAATAATAATAATAATAATAATAATAAATAATAATAATAATAATAATAATAATAATAATAATAATAATAATAATAATAATAATAATAATAATAATAATAATAATAATAATAATAATAATAATAATAATAATAATAATAATAATAATAATAATAATAATAATAATAATAATAATAATAATAATAATAATAATAATAATAATAATAATAATAATAATAATAATAATAATAATGATGATGATGATGATGATAATAGTAATAATAATAAATGTTTCCTTTATTGGTTACTGTTGTCTTTTTATATTGTACATTGCACAAGCAACTACTTAGGTTGCGGTGGTCGATGACGAGTAACAAAACTCCAACAAAACAATATTTGTTGTTTGTCCCTGATTACAATGCAAGTAGACATAAGTTTGGAATTTTTCTGTTCTACTTAACCATCTACTTGGACAATTCGTTCAGCTTTAATATCACAGAGATAGGATATTTTATAGGGAAGTTTCAGTACTTCGTTGTTCAAGGAGATTGCAAGCTGATGTTTTGAGACGGTACTAATGGAAACAGTTCTAAGTAGCTCTTTTAAATTATCTTTCCCAATATCATGTACCACAATGTTAGCATGGAAATACTTGTAGAAAATCTGTAGACTTCCGTATATATCTTCATATATTCACATCTTCAATGTCTACAAGCTTCTTAAGTTTGCGACATATATTTGCTATAGCCACCTTAGTTTCTGTGGAAAAAGTAATATCAGCACCTTTTATAGTAAATGTACCCATTGTTATATTAAACACATGTTAAATTATATTGTGAGTTCAGTGTTATGTAACACTAATGACAAAAGCATTGAACCAAAAACTTCTTCATTTCTAAGAGATCTGGTTCCGAGTGTACCAAAAGGCTTAATTCATAGTATAAATCTTAAAATTAGTTCTTACTTGTAAGCCAGTTTGCAAACTTTTACTTTACTTTATTCGAAAATGAAAGCACATAACCTAATTTGAAAGAGAACGTCTTACCTTTGGGCACAGAAATGAGGGTAGCAGTTTTAATAGTTTAAATGTTACAATAAAATATCCTAGTAGATGCATAAGTTCTTTAGCTGATTACATTTTATAAATAAAATAGTTAATAAACTTAGTTGTCACAATATTACCCGTAGCTATGCACTGCAAAAAATGAATGTGTAGTGTTTATCGCCCGCTTTTACTACATACGGCACCGCAGGCGGCGACACTGATGATACATGAGATGAAGTTGGAGCACCGGTGGAATGAGATGGCGGGGGAAACCGGAGGTCCCGGAGAAAGCCCGCCCCAGCGCCGTGTTGTCTACCACAAATCTCACTTTGCGGTCGCCTTGGATCGAACCCGGACCGTCTTGGTGAGAGCCAAGCGGTCTAACCACTGAGCCACGGCGCGGCCTAATGCGCTGCCTTTAGAGTTTGGAAAAATTGCAGTTGTCTGTGTTTTCCTGTTTTATACATCTTTCTAAAACAATCATGTGCACAAGTTAAGGACCTCATCCTTAACTAAAAGGAAATTCAATTATGTAATTAAAAGTTTTCTGCTGGAATCATAGGTATTACAACCAACTGGTTTATTCTCAATGTGTTAGTCCTACTAAAATATGTATAACAGAATATAACAGCGGTGGACGTGTGAACAAAATCCAATTTAGTGTTGCATTATGAATTAATTTTACTTCCAGTGTTACAAAATGAGATAATAGAACAACTATTATCTACTCTCTGTGGTGGGAAAGCTGTTGCTTTACAGAAAATTTAACCTTTGTTATGAAAGAAATTAATTTCTACTTCCAATTCCAAACTCACTCCCAGATTGTGTTTGTGTAACTGAATTACGAGTTTAAATAACGTTTTCAGTTGATTGGAGTTTGGCAGTGGTTTTTAAAGAGAAACAATCGTTCTGGTACAGAAAGCTAGAATGTACTGCGGGAAAATTTGTTGCGTTTCATCACTGCTATAATTTATTATCGAAGTACCCTTGATTGGTTCAAGGTATATGTGTCATATATCCACTTGCATTCTTGTATCGATTATCTTTTTCCGAGAAGAAATGTTATACAGGAAGCAATATCACGAAGCCGGAAGTAGCACTGTCCTAAAATTAAGCGTGTTTTTGGACTTATTCTCCTGTGAATGGATAATTCTATAGCCACTGGAACACTCCTGCACGAAGTATTATTATGTTTGCTATTTCGTATCTGTAATTTCCCCTTTGTAGACTGGATGTGTATTTTCCATGCTAATTTAATCCTCCCTAGCAATCACCTAAATTATAAGAGATGTTCGAAAATTTGCTTAGAAGCAATTGAATGTGATATATCGGAGAAGGGGAAGATATACAGCTCCAAAATAAAACATAACTAAAGTCTTACTAATTTTTCCGAGAAACAATTAACCTGAAACAATCCAATGACCTTGCTCTAGGCTAGCTAAGTTTCAATTCATACCACCATTCATATCCAGTACCAAAAGTGCCTGTAGCATGTTTACGGATTTGTTATATAAATAAATACCTATACAGAAAGATAAAGATATATGTTTTAATAGTCTGATGTTCAGTGAGTTAATGGTTTTGATGTTAATTGTTAAAATATCATCATCGTCATTTTCACCGTTGTTTCCTGTTGCGTCAGGGTAGCATCCTAGCTTCTGGTTCATTCGAATTTTGGTTCAAAACCGATAGATTTTGTTTCTGGCGTAGAAATCTTTAGCACAGAAGGGAACTAAAGCGATTGTCCGGTGTCGTCGATTTATGGGACATGCCTGATAGAGGTCTCTGAACAAAATTAGGCAATCATAGAACGCGATGTTTAGAGCCGGAGCAATTAATAATAAGACCATAAGTAATAATGAAAAGATTCAACAACGTAATATTCAGTAATACTTAAATTGTGTTCCTTCTAGAACAGCCTATACTGTTCGAATATTGTAATTGTTAGAAAATTCTTATAGGGGTTAATGTTCAATGGGTCTTGGATTATCCCATTCTATCCCTTTACTAAATTACATAATAAAAGTTATATTATGGACTAAAAGTATTAAAACGATATTCTTTGATTTACCCACCTCTTAGTTTCCAGAACTACAATTATTTGGTACAATGTAAACATACTATCTTTCATCCACAAAGTTTCAATAAATTCTTTCACATGTCGTAAGAGTATGAATTAAAGTGCTTTTGTGTAGTGGTTTTCATTCACCATGAAATAAAGAAAGAAGGAAAGAAAGAGAGAGACAGAGAGGAAAAGAGACCGAGAGAAAGAAAGGGAAAGAGAGAGAAAGAGTGAAAGCGAGAGGGAAAGAGAGAGAGAAAAAGATAAATAAGGCAGAGGGGGAGAGAAAAGTATAGGAAAGAGAAAGGGAGGAAGGGAGGTAGGGAGGACTGCAAGAATGAAAGCAAATGGAACAAAATATTCAAGAGAATATTTTACTAGATTTTAAAGCTTTAAATTTCGTTAATTCGTTCAATCGTTACTTAATTAAACAAAAATAAGTGTGTTTCCCTTGAGAAGCCAAATGTCACCTTTATTTTATCGTAAAAGTAATATGTTCTACATCTAATTTTATAACGGAGTGAGATAGAGAAACTGAAAGTAGAATGGTAGTTTGCCTTTATACTTAAGCAAATCAGAAAATCACGCACTGCAAAATACGTTTTCTAATTTCATATATTAATAATATAATTATTATTTGATCTCGATTATTAAATGCTCCAATATGTAAATATCCTTAGCAGAAAATTATTTTGTGCTTTAATCAAAACTTGCAAGAGAAGGAAAAGTCTTAGCAAGGAGTAAACGAAAACGTTTATAGGGCTTCTAAATTCAAATAGCTTACTTGACGAATGATGCAAGCCAAAACACAAACCTAAAGTCTATTTTTGTGTACTCAAAGAATGCAAATGATAAGCTTGCTTTAAAGAGTAAATAAGCTGTTGCTGTTTAAGCATTGGCTTACATCCAGTCTCTGAGGGTAATTTTCATTCTGTATTGTCACAACAAACCAGCTAACCGTAGGCTATTCAGGACACAAGCTGAGCTCAAAGCCATCGCTAAGAACATTCTAAGCTTTGCAAGGATGTGAGGAAGAGAGCGTATATGTTTAGTGTTCTTATAAACGAGAGCTGCGGTTCTGTGCCAGCCTGGTAAATACCCCTTGGAAACACTGGTAGGTAAGATATTTCCCTATCAATGAGATGATGTATAAAAATACTACATTTTCTTTCATGTCTGTCCTACAAGTTATTTATGCAATATCGTATTTATCCACTATTTCCAGTTATTTAGGGTAAGTATTGGTAGAAGTTATTTCCATGTTATGGGGTGATTATTAAGAATCTGAACTGCTATTTGTGTTTAAGAAATACGCTCATGGGATATGAATAAATACATTGATTGAAATCTGCACACCGTAATACAACCATCTCCTTTCTGTTCCACTCACATTCCGCACGATGATTGCGAGTTCTACACACATTTCACACCGAAACTCCATGATGTGCTTCACAGAACTTATAAGCATATTTTATAAATATTGCTCAAGGCAGAAATGGAGCTCCATGGCATCTTGAAAATGGTGGTTTTCAAGCATCTTCCGTAGCATTGCAGGTACTACATTGTCCACCGCTTTTCGGTTACATTGCCCTAGATGGAAAGCAAAACTGGTTGAAAATGCGTGAGTTATCATAAATCACAGTAAGAAAAAATTGAGACAGTAAAGATTCGGAGTGTGCCATAAAACATTATTATACCCCTATCAATTCCATTAAATGAAAATTATGCAACCGCTCACTCGTGAAATACTGTTGAAAACCAAGATGCCATAGAACTCAAAATTCTGGATGAAGGAACATTTTTGGTATATCTCTGTAAGTTCCACGAAGAAAATAATCTCCATTTCACATCAAAAGAAGTACTATTGGTAGACAGTGCCCAGTATTACAGTGCAAATCTACGTTAAGTGTTGTTTACGGAGCACCAGCAATTATCTGGGAGTAGTGTGTGTTATTTCACATTGGCCACGTGAAACAACATGGTTCAAAAGCAATTGTGAGTGTGCTTTACAGCAGTTATACCATATCACACTGGTGACTGATACAACAGTGAAACGCTTTGTAAATGTCCGTGATGACGTCCCTAGCCAATGCGCAAGAATAGGTTCATGTATCGGTTGGTGATCATATAACGCACATGTTTTTGTTTGATATTCCTCTCCATTAGTCAAATTGTATCCAGCATTTGTCAGGTACTGCTTGTGAGAAACCCCAACTGAATTAAAAATTTGCTGAAACACCTGATTGCAATACGCCCACATCATAAAACATTATATTCTTCGGATATTTTAAGGCGTATATTCACAAAATCAGTTAGGGATCAAGGACTTGTGGTGGAATAAATATATTTCGGATATGTGATAGGTTATTTTAGAGGATGTTTGCACTATTTTCACAACCTCTACATATTTCACTAAACAAGCATCTGTCTACTATGTCTTCCCAGTGATATTAAGCTATATAAAGTGTAACAAAATGAAGAGATATTTCAAAGCTGTTTACAATAAATTCAAGATATACTTTCCATCCGTCATAAAAATAACTTACGTACCAAATTTAATGAAAATCATTTAATATAGTAAACAATATCTCTCTGAACACTCATTTTTATGCTGTGCTGTGCACAGGCAGATTCGGCGTGTAAGTTTTTTAAAAGTATCTTTTGGTTTCATTAAGAGGACCGCATATTCCTCTAAAGCCTGTATCAGTGGAGAGATTAATCTTCTGTAAGTTGAAGAGAGAGTTAAAAAATAAGAAGGTGACATTAATTTAACAATGCTAAACGTCAAATATGTTTAGGGCTTATAATCACATTTCAAACATTTCAAACACATGATGAGGAAGTTACCATAATTTATTGGACTGTTAGGAGGGGAGGCAGTTCAGAATGTTCCAAGGGGCATTGGCTTAGAAAAGTTGTGACCATCAGCACTTCAGAATCAGCTTGTACAAAGGCGCGGAACCTCCTTCGTACTGAGAGCATCACTTAGATAAGGCACGAACGGTACAGGTGACTGGCCAGCGCCGTATCTAAAAAAATAGACCGCTCTAACCCCGTTTAAGAGCCTTTGTCGCACGTTGTACTGCAGGGAAATGGGCCTGCTTTTAAAGCACTGAGCTGCCCGGCCACCTGGTGTATTTTCACGATAAGTTTTACTGGGCCCATGTGGTTAAATTTAGAAACAAAAGTGAGATTCCAACGGTTATCTGCAGTGTGGTCCAGGTTTTCTTACCATCTATTGGCATGTAAATTACAACATGCCTCTGCAAGTATTTTATAATTATATTACTTATAATGCGGGCAGGACTGTAAATTTTTGTAATGCCTTTTTGCTTTAAAGAAATGCAATATGTTTATATTTGACAGACATTATCCAATCTTGCTAATTATTTGCCGAGCAGTTTGTTTTAAACTCTATAAAAATTTGTTAATTTTTGTTATTTAAAGTTTATGTGTTCAATAAAAATGTACTTACTGTCCTAGAGAAGATTTACGGACAATGGTTTTTCAAGGCTTTAAATACTATTACCGCCTAAAAAGTGAAGTTCCGCTTAAAATCGCATTGTAGTAAAGTGCCTCATGTAAGGCAACAATTATAATTGGTATATAATAATAACCCATGGCGTGACAGCCCTTAGAGGGCCAAGACCTACCAACCCGACTGCCGGCCTCACGCCCACTTAGGCACGGCAGAGGTAGACGATCATTCAACCGATACGAGCAGGAGATGTGGTCAGCATCTCGGCATTCCCCAGCCGGATTGTTGGTTTCCGTGACCAGGGTCGCTTACCTAGCGTAAGCTCCTCACTTTCCTCACGATGCTGAGTGGGCACCCGTCCTATACCCGGGACCTAAAACCCCCACCACATGGGTGGGATCGAACCTGGCTCGCTTTCCGTGGCCAGGGACCACGGCATGCTGCCTTAGTCCGCTACGCCACGGCGCAGTACATAATTGATACAGCCAATCCAATTGAGGTGGGCATTTTCTTAGTGAAAATTTCGCGAAAGAAGCCCAAGCACTGCTGTTGCTGTTGAAAATGGCCCTGGTGTTTGAAAATGCCTGAAGTAGATATATTGTTTTTTTATTTTGGTAATTTACGTCCTCCAACGTTAAGTCATATCGGACGATGAATGAAATGGGTGAAATGATGCTAAAAAATGAGTTCGTGGTCCATGGAGCTTAGAGTTACCTGACATTCGTCTATCAGCATAAGTGAAAACCCCGGAGAAAACATTATCCAGTTAACTCGCCGAAACCGAGATTCGAACTCGAGGGAGATACGCTAGCAACTACGCTACCGAGGCCGGCCTGAAGTAGATCGATGAACAAGTTATTAATTTCTTGGGCAACATTTTAAAATGATATGGATAACTTCCTTCAACTGATGCCACATAAACTGATTCTTAGTGAGGTGGCGCGCCATAGTAATCTTTATGACTTGCATTCCGGAGGTCCCGGTTTCAAAATCCCAGGCCCACTAATCTTACCGAAAATAGAGGCTATTCTCGATCACTAGGTGAATTCTGAGTTGAATAATTTGTACCACGATTTATCCAAAGATCCTTTCACCACTACGTTCTAATTCCTTCTTCTTCACCGCTACACATATCCCGGTTTTTCTATTATCCTCAGTTTATTTCATCTAAGGGGCTAATGAACCAAGACAACGACATTTAAGTCCTTGAGGGTATAATTGAAGAACAAGAAGGCTATCACAGAATTGGAAAAATAAAAATTACTACGTGGTTTTCTCTTTTCTTGTAAAACGTCATTTAGATTTTAATAATGGTCTGATATAGGCAAAGTAAAGTTCTGAAAATGTGACTAACCGTTTGACAGATGTGATGTGTATATGGGAGAAACTAATTAAATCTGGAAGAAAAACATTGACATAATTGAAACCAATACACGTAACTTATTGGCATTTTATATGTGATATTTATGTCATATTCCCTATTGACGCAGGTTATACAATAAGGGACTGAACCTCTCGCACTGCAACCCACTTGGTCCATTGTGACTGCACAACGTAACCCTAAGGGTGAGCTGAAGTGAAGGAAGAGGAGAAGGTAGACAGGCCACAGAGACGCGCGGAGGTAGCTAAACCTTCCGGACTAGAAGATTCGTTGCACTGCTTGAACCACCTAAAGAAGGTGATAAACGACCTGTCGACCAAACAGCTCTCTACTCCCCAAGAACATTATTTTCTTTGAGAAAGCATTCGCGCCATTTGTTTGACACTTCCATACACCACGAAACTTGGAAGCATATCTGAAATGCCATAACAACCGGAAAGGAAGGGACGTTATTGATGCTTCTTTCCAATGTTCGTCTACCGATATTGGAAAACACAAAAACAACCAAAGTCAGAGCGAGGCCACGAAATTTGAACCCCGTACTTCCGGAATGCAAAGCTAAATCATTAGTGCATAGCCAGCTCGCTCTATGTTCAGATATAATCATATAGAAGCCAGTTAAAAAATTGAAATAATGCTATACATATAGCACACATTCATGTAAACCGGCATTTAGTAGCCAACAAGGTTTGGAACACTAAAAAAGAAAAACTTCCTTAAGTTATTTTTGTTGATGTAATTATCGATCGGCATGTGGTGGACAACTGTCATCCAGCTGTTTGTGCATGTACTGTCGGTATGAAATTACTAGTCCAACTGTCAACACTACCTAGCAAGGGGAAGTGAGCGCGTAAACCTGCAAAGTTAACAGCAAGAATGAATGAGCAAAAAATAAAACTAAAAACAAAAGCCGCTGGGTGCCACGCGTCTAATCCAGGGTCGAGTTCAAACTTTGGTAATTCCATTCTGGCCTTACATTTGCATACTTTGCGGTTAAAAACTTAGAATCACTTTCCTTTTCATACTGCGGTAAAGGGCAAACAGGGGAGTTAACCTAATTATCTACATCTTAATGACTCCTTCACCTTGACACACTAACGCAAGTAAAGTTTCCATAACCAGTTCACAATGAAACCCTTCAGGAACAACAAATAATCACCGCTACCGAAGTGAGGCTAACAGCCCCCTTACTCTCACCCACGCACACTTCCGGCGGAGGATGAATTTTGGAAGGAGGTAGAAGGCGATTTAAAACACCACCTGGAAGGAAAGCAAATAGGGAAGCGATACGGCTTACAAAATAGTCATGCGTGGCCTGAACGCATCCCGGATCTGTACCGTAAATGGTAGGCTGCCTGCCTTACATTCAAAAAGTGATATGATTTACCAGTTATATCAAATTAATAAAAAAATCCAGTTCAAATAAAAACAACTTTGCAGAATATTCTAAAACAGTTCAATATATGCTATTGTGTATGTTATACTAACATCTTATATATAATATTTTAATTATGAAGGTTAACGTCATATTTCGGGTGATTAAAAATTACGGAACATTGTCAATGTAAAGATCGGATAGGTGTGAGGATATTAGCTTAAAATATTCCTGCCGCGTCTATTACAGGTTAGGCATTTATCAGATATTTAGTTTTCTGGTGATGTTGCTCAAAATCGCAAACACATATGTAGATTTATGCGGCTTAGAATATATATTTCCTGTAAAACTTCTTCTGAATTGATAGAACACAGTGCTTCTTCTGTCCACTAGCTATATGGTAATCGAAAACAAAAATAATGAATTGGTCCACTGCCTTATTGAGATAACAGTGGTAAATCTATGGGAATATATTGTCGCGAGACACTTATTTGGCGAGAGAGATAGAAGCGAGGAGTGAAAGCGACAAATAGAGCCCAAGCCACGCCCGCGGACCGATAAGCGCTGGGCACTTGCCGACAAAGAGTGAGAAAGCAGCACAGGGAGAAAGAGACGCAATAGTCTGGACGTTCTCGCTGCACCACGAAAGTCCGTGAAGCTTCCGGAGCTTTCGAGAATCTTCGGCAACTTTCGAGAAACGATGGTTCGGTTATAAAAGCGACTGGACTGGACTGTCGGAGTGCAGTGAGAGCTGCTAGAGAGTGGTCAATGGTTAATTTTCTTTCAGTGTGTGTGTGTGTGGACATTTAAACTGTATCGAGTTTCGAGTTGAGAACTGATAAATGTGTAGTGATTTCAAAGTGAATTCTTTTGTTTGTTTACGTGTGGTGAAGGCAGAAGGGACTGTGTTGGTGTATTTTACGTCATCGTGCTACTGTCAGGGCTGTACAGAGTGTGTTTCTACTGGAAAAAAAGAGCATTTTGAATTGCTGCACACTAGATTTTTAATTCTAAGAACCCAGAAAGTCACATTATTTTCAGACATAGCAAACCAAGAAATACATTCTCTCTTGCCTTTTATGTTAATTTTGGAAAACCGATGATTACATGGGTTTAATTACATATATTTTCCTTTTTTCAGCTGAAGTCATTGAAATATTTTATATGCATTCTATTTTTTTTTATTTACGTCCTCCAACGTCAAGTCATATCAGACGATGAATGAGATGGGTGATATTATGCTCAAATGAACCCGGGGTCCATAGAGCTTAGTTACCCGACATTCATCTTTAAGGACAACGGAAAACTCCGGATAAAAATCTTATCCAGGTAATTCACCCTGACCGAGATTCGAACTCGGGATCTCTTGAACGTGAGGCAGACATGCTACCACCACGCTACCGAGGCGGGTTTATTTGCATTCAAGCTCGTTACTCATGCGGATGGTCCTTTTTTCTTTTAGCATACCCGATGATCATTCTTGCTCCACTAACTACTAAGGAAATTCCGTCAATATGTTGCGATATATATGCTATTAGGTAAGTTCCAAACGGAATTCAATATAAGCAGTAGTTTTCATGATCGTGGTATACCTTATTTAAAGCTCTAGAGATTAATTATCTTCACACTTAACGTTTCAGTAGGTTTTTATTGGCTTCTTCATGCTGATACTAATAGATTGGGAACCCGCTATGCATTGCTTTCGCTTGCATTAGATATGCAGCTTTAAGCTTTTATTATTTAAGTTGGAAGGCAACCTTTATAGTTTTTTTTTTCCTTCTCTGGTTGTAAAACCCCCATATACTTAGGAATATTAATGTAATTGTTAGAAATAAAATTCATATGTGACAGATTATACAATACCTACAAGTGAAAATAAAACTTCATAGTACATAACCAATTAAAATGACATAAAAATCTAAAATATATTTATCTTTTAAATTCTTTACCCATACCTAGGATGGGGTGTCCTTCAAAATGATATAGCAATTTTCTGGTGCCAACCCATCTAACCGTACCACATTTAGGCTGGATCAAACGCTAAGGACGGCTTGTTGTTTTATTCGGAAGTCATTGGAAATATGGTTCCTTATCAGTAGCCAAAATGTAATGGGGAAAAACCTAATTTCACATTAAGCCATTGCCCATGAAATAAAAATGCACCGTATTTTGTAATATAGTGGAGAGTTTATTAATAATTTCTAATACCGTGGAGTATTTTTAGGCATGTGGCACATCTGATCGCTATTTCTCTGAAGGAGAACGTATGTTACCATTAAGCCAAAATCAGCGTTAACTTACGGAGAGTTAAGGAAACAATGAATCAACAAGGCTTCTTGTGTTGATTGAGCACCAACATTTTTACTGTCGGTGTGGGAACAAATTAACGCCAGCGTTTTGCTAACAGGATATATGTGAGAGTAACTAAATTTTCTTCAGTAATTGTGAATTTTGTGTT
Source organism: Mantis religiosa (assembly GCA_030765055.1). Taxonomy (NCBI): domain Eukaryota; kingdom Metazoa; phylum Arthropoda; class Insecta; order Mantodea; family Mantidae; genus Mantis; species Mantis religiosa. The sequence continues at coordinate 99,635,645 of CM060948.1, read as the reverse complement.
GATTCGATAAACTTAATCGCGAGGTTATTTATGGAATAATATAATTTCTACTATACTACGTGTACAGTTTTAGTTTACTGGTGATAACTTACGGCCAGCTCACAAATTTCTCAGAAAAATTATTTTAATATATAAGTTTTACCCCAGTCTATTTACTTACTATTACTTACTCTATTTACTTACTCAATAATTTAACTTACAATGTGTATACTTTTAATACTGTAAAACAATTGGACAGGGTGACCATTTTCGGAATCTCCTTTCATAGAAAGAGACATAGTGGTTGCTTTAATGCCACTTGCATAGTATCTGCAGACGGCAATGAGCGCTGCAATAGGTAAACCAGCATGTTCATATAAAGTGGAGTTACATTTAAAGTATTTTATATTATAATATTATGCATTATTCCCCAAAGTAATCGGTATTCATGAATGACGCATGATTGAACAGACTGCTTAGCGCACTGTAAAAAAAATTGATTACTATAGAATGATAGTATTTTGGCAGTTACATTAATACTTAGTCTAAATTATTTAGATACATGTAGCACACTTTACATCAATTGATAAGATGTGGAATATTGCACAAGTAAGTATGGCAAGTGGTCAATGAATGCATGCTTGTTAAGCCAGATTTAATTAGGAATCCGTCAGTAAAAAATATTCAAATTCGATTGGTGAATTTTGAATGGACAGATTGTTTAATAGAGAGGACTTGAAGCCAACTAGAAGTATGTGTTTTATGGGTAGTCGTGGAAAGCATGTGACTGCACACGATTTGCAAGGTTTCAGATTGCAACGATGCAGGGTACACAGGTATGAAATGTTATAATTTCGTAGATTCTCTTCATGAATAGCACTTATTTAAGAAGATACCAATATTGCTTTTCTAGAAATATTCCCTTTATGTTGTAGATTTCCTTAGTTTCAATTCATATTTTCTACCGCCCAGTTATTTGGAACCACAAAAATTGCAGAATTATATTCTGAGATATGTCCAACTTATGTCAGTACTGCAGTGTTGTTTCTTTTACTAACCAGCTCAAAAGGCGTTCTCAGCTCTTAAATCTTAACTCAACGTTATAAAAGAAATCTGCAGAAAGAGTTATATTTTTCTTCTCTCATTCAATTACTGGCTTTTCTTGTACTAAAACCGAAGCTGCCTTGTGCAGTAATTGTTTGTATCCTTTTTATGTGTAAAAGTAGGTGGCATGGAAAGTTCTTCAATAAACCTTTTGAAAGCTTAATAGACAAAGTTGAGAAATAGATATACTTCCTAATAAGATATAGGGACAGGCACAGTTTGACAGTATGTTCATATTCTGTCCGAAATGATCCATATAATGTTTCAATTTCTGAATACCTCACGGATAGGTATTTCAATATCCAACTCTCTGGATGGAATACAATATTTTCTCCAAATTAAACACATAAATTATATGAATTATACATTTCTATTAAAACAAATATTGGCACTTTATAACCTTTACATATTAGAAGGAATGAATAGTACTGTCAAATTTGCAATTGAGCGAAGGGAAAGCAAACGTTAGCTCACTTCAAATGCAATGTTTGCTTAAACGTATGTAACATTAACCCACACTGTTTTTGTAAGTTTGTGTGTTGAATAATTGAAGGGATTTGCGTAACCATTCCTTTAAATAGGTCGCATGGTGGGAGGTGTCGCAAAGTGCTGTTGATGAGGAAAAGGTATACTTAGGACACATGATAAGCTTTTAACATGGTCTTGTTGAGATGGGCTCCAAAGGCGCGAAGCGGCATCATCAGCTAATTTCCATGCAGTTTCAGACACGTTTCACCAAGAAAATACGTGCTGTGTATAACATAGTGGGCAATCCCACCCTTAGAACAAGAACTGGGATCATTTGCAATCTAACGTGGAATCCTGGCTTTCCTCCGCTGCAGAAAAAAACACTCTGGCTTATGTGGTACAAATGTCGTATGGGAGCAGAAGAGGTGGTCTTCTCCGAATGACGTAAACATGGCAAGGTGGCCCAAATGGCTAAGAATTGCAGTTCCTTCTACGTTCTTTAAAAATGACCAATATGTTGGAGGAATACAACAAAAGAGCTAACAGCTTAAGGAAAATACAGGTTAGGGCTCATATAACTGTTAAGCGAAATTAAGGTAGAATACTGAACTCTTGGCGAAAAGTTTAATATTTAGAATTATTTAAGGAATTGGTTAACTGCAGGTTTCTTTTTTAAAAACCTATGCATGATTAGGTGTACCACAACAGGCTGTGATCCTACATAAACTCCACGCGTAAAGCACGTATAAAGCTCTAACCTCATAGAAGGTACTGGAAATGTCGTCCACACTCGGCTAAATAAGTATAACATCGAAGAACACATTTTGATTCACACAATTAAGTTGGGCCAGTGTAAAACACACCGCCGGCCCCCGCCCGCGATGGCAGCTGATAGTGCTGATTCCAGCAAAGTCGCGTGAGAGGCAAAACGCCGTGTACTCCGTTAGGTTTTTAATGAAGAACCCTGTTTTGGAGTGTGTGTTTCATATCTCGTATGCAACCCTGGATAACGGATACAAAAAGCATTATTTATGATTGCACTGCCTTATACTTTTACAGCTTTATGTCAGAGATTTTCATTGATAGTTCCCTTATCACCAATTTATTTGAGAAATATTAGGGACTTTTCAGGAAATACTATGCGTTCCATTTTTGACAGTATGAAACAAAACAAATTTGGGTTACTTTTTATCTTAGACACGCCTTTTCATTTTTTCTTTGTATTACAGTGGAACAATGTGCTAACTGAGCTATGTTTCTTACCTCAGTGATACAAGGTCACACAGTATCTCCTGTATCTGAGCCTAATGTTCTCTCATTTGCTGATGTGGGCAAATGATACACCGTATATTCTCGTGGGTTTCGTATTATTAATTAAATCAAGGTATAAATATAAGTGGGTCTATTAGAGAAACCTAAGATAATATCTACCAATAAATGTCCTCAGACTGCGAGAAAGTCATATTATACAATAGTGAGCAAAGTAATATTGAATTGAAAAAGCTGGTTTCATTTTAGAAATCCAATTTTAGCATTTCAATTATGTTCTACGAGAGAGAGTTTTAGGATTCCCTTTGTAATAGATATTTGCAGTAGCCACGTTTACATTTGTGCTCGTTGCAACCCTCAATAATTTCGTAGCTTTGTTTGGTAAGTCACAAAATTTTGTCCTAATGGCACACAATTCAAAATACACAGATAAATGTTATTTAGATCGTCTTATAAAAACCTAGGATTTTATTACTCTCCTCCGAAGTCTAATATGGATAAATAAACTCTCATTAAGGTTGGAAGATCACGCTACTGTCCATGTTTTTATTTATTTTTCAGTGCATTTTTTAATCTTCATGTATATATTTATGTGAAATTGTGATTAAACATTTTCAATATATGTTGTCATATGGGACAGTTAAAACTATTTTATAAATGTGATTCAAATGTCAGGTTTGGTTCTGTAATTTTTGTAAGTTTTGAATGTCAAAATTAAGGAAATTTACATTTAGCGTTTGATTAGTTTATTGTTTGGCACACTTTAGACTGAAAAAGACATATACTTTAATGAATGTTTTTACAGAGTGAGTGCTACTAAAGCTATAAAGCTTCCTAATAGTTGTATCGTTTTGAAAAAAATCACCTGAGTTGGTGATATCTAATTAAATATATGTGGTAAACGAATATTTAAACGAATCCAGATATTCCATAAATTGTACAGATACACAAAATGTTACTTTTGAGGAAACAAAGAAATCCTGAAGAAAACGACCCCAAAAGAGAATACTAAGCAGGCACTCTTGAGCCAAATAACATCGCTGATGATGGCGTAGTTCAACGCCATATAGGTATACACACCCAAACAAGGAACCAATAGTAATCATATAGTCATCGGAAAAAATACTTTATTTTAGTACTCTGTGACTTTGTATACTTAAAGAAAGGAAGGAAAACATGAATAGACAAAACTTCCAATTCCATGTTCCACTGCAGGTACATAGTTTAGTTCTATTTGCCCACCATTCAAGGTACTTATAATCGTATGATACTTGCGTCTCCATAAAGTCCGACCACCCGTACACACATAGCTGTTGGAAGAAAGGAGGAGAATGAAGCCAGTGCCACAGATGTCCTATCTACTCTGAAGCAATTAGCCACCACCGATTTTGGCCCGATATAATTAATCATAATATCCTTATTTATAACTACATAATTTCTAGCTGATTACTGATTACTATCTCAGACTATAGTAAAATGTCGGCAATGTCCAACTTGGCCTCTGGGATTTACATTTAACAAATCTCCCATGTATAAATTTTAAAATATTACAACTGTAAATTTTGACCTCAATGTAAACGAAAGAGAACTACAAAGAGAGCAATAGAGTGTACATGAATTACTATACCAGTAATACAATGTTGACCACCTCAAGAATAAATTAGAAGGTAAAAACTTGTCACTAAACTATTACGTCTCTTTTATTCTTTTTTAGTCGAACCCTTGCTGACAAAGTAGCCTCATTATTTTTAGTGCAAGTGCAGTGGTTTTCATAAGTACTTCATTTCGAAGAATGCATACTAATACAATATTATATTATAAATTTATTTTACTTGTAGTATGTTTCAATGCATTCTACAACAGTCCATTGTGACTTGTATGTACAGGAAACTAATTCTATTATGTCTTCCACGACGCGAAGTATATCGGCCGAAAGCTTAATTTGTTACGAAGCCAAACTATTTTTAAAGCTACGTAAACACAGAAATTTAAATATTGGAAACGTAGAGTCAGACTGGAAAATTTAATTCCATAGCCGGGATTTGAATCACGGATTTTCTGGTTTCCATCCAGCTGCTCTAACCATTGAGCTACTATGACGAGCGTGCCGATATAACATTAAATTCTCCAACTGACTCGCATGTCTCCCGGTAAACTACTTAGGAGTTCTCATAAACACATGACACAACTACCTTAATGACGACTTACAACCTGTAAGTACTTTAAGACCCTGAATTTATAGTTAACCACTATTAGGTCAAGTAGTGGAAATTTTTCAGTCAGACTCTAGCTTTCCATACTTTAGCCTACACACGGCCAGTGTGAAAGAACAATTAATTTCCAATTTATACATTATTTGTAATTTTGAGCTTATCTCTATATTTTACATTTTTAAAAATGGTTAACTTTCCTTTTAGACAAAACACATGATAATTTTTCGACATTACTTATATTTAGTAAACGTTTAAAAATATGTTGAAATTATAGGGAAAGTTTATAGCGCCAAAGGCAAAATGGAATAAAGTAGAATATATTTATTAGTAATAGTGAACCTTTAAAAAGTATTTTATAAAGTATATAGGAAATGCCAAAAATGTGTATGACTTTCTCCATCTGTATGCCGCATTAACATCTAAGGTCACGTCGGATAATTTCACATTTGAAAACAATTTAAGGTTATACATACTTCTAAATTTGGTTAAAAGTGTTATGTTTTCTTTGGTGTTTACACTTTAAATTCCGTATTCATTCCTATTTTCGCTAATAATTTTGGACTATAGGTAGATAATTTAAGCTCCAATTAAGGAATAATTTCCCTTCCAGTCTGAAATCGAAACCGCGACGTCTGGATTTGTAAATTAGCACTTAAACCACTGAATATAAAATTAAAATATCGTAGATAAACTATTCAAAACTTCTAAATGTTACCTCTGTGGCGACTCTTCCAAAAATAACGATTGGAAGTCTTTAGTACTTGAGAATTTGGAATGAACCTATATTTTTGTTTGCGATTTTCGCCGCTATTGATAAAATCAATCAAGTTAGCATATTGATATATATATATATATATAAATGAAGATAGACAATAAACTGTAGATATGCATATCGCTGTATGTTTGTTTTATCTGCATCAAAATAAGCAAGATGGGGAAATGACAGCATTAAATACCTGTATACTGAAACGATTGATTAATAAAAAGAGAATGATTACATGTTTTTCTACTCGGCGTCAGGAACCATATATAAATATAAGATTGATAATTCTCGATCCCGTGGCTGCCATATTTGTGATTTTGAGAGTAGTAACCTTCCTGTGAGCCAAAGAGGTGAAAATATAAGCTTCTGTGATGTGAGGTATTATTAATCAGCGCATTTATACTATGATATTCAAACCGGAAAAATATGCAGTTTCTGAGTGAATTTCTCTTATAGCAAGTTAAAAACAAGCAGATGGAAATGTTTCAATAAATTGGGAAATATACTTATTACCAGTCATCGGATCCTATACATCTTTAAAGGTAGATCTGCCACGTAGGTAGATCTGCCTTTCAGGAAATGCAAGGTGTTTGACATATTGTGCTAATAGCATTACTTTCACAGTTATTGGACAATCTCCATTTTATAAATCAAAAGTTTGTTTATTATCAACAGTCCTTAAACAGCTTGAAAAATGTAATTTCGAGCTGTCTAAAAGCAGTCAAGGAGGTGTCTGCAAACATTAACAATATACAAAATGCACCACCTACCAAACAAGCACAAAAAGTTCCAGTATTCTACAAAAACACTGGATTTTCAGTGCTGCGTCATATAGGAAATAAACTTAGTCTCGGACAAACACATGAACATGATTTGTACTACTCATATGCACCATTAACGTCATGTGCCGTTGAACGAACGTCTGAGAGCGCAGAAGATTCACATTCGACAATTTACGAATTACATGGTTGTTCACTGTAATTCCCGCATCGAAAGCAATGAGGAGGATGACATATTGTAACTTAGGTTACGCTTTGTATCCGTACCGGACTGTATACACACAGCTCATCGATATACTTGTTGACACGGAGGTTTGTTGATGTCTCACTTGGTCTTGTATAGTACCTGTGTGCCTACATTGATTGCTAAAGTGTATGCGATCCGATGTCTGCTTATTACCGAGATACAGGGCTCAGATGGTAGGTCTGCGGCCCGCAATCTTGAACTCACAGTTCAATTTCCATAGCGGACTTACCCATTATACTTTTTTCAAGGGTTTTCCAGAGTGCCCAGGCGAGTCCTGAGAAGAATATTTATTTTCCCCGAAATATGTCCCTCTATTTCATCTGACTTTTCGTTTCACTCTCAATATTGTTGTTACATCAGAGTTCTATGTTTCGTCGGGTGGTTCTGCGTGCCTGGCAGGGAAACATTTCGCTGTAAATTCTCGTACTTCGTATTTCGTTCCTGAGGCCCCCCTCCCGTGAAAATCAGCAGGTGTGAGGGGTCCTAGTTGTTGAAACCATCATTGGGAGTTTGAACTCAAGGTGTTAGCGACCGCGTCCTGTGCTACCAATCTCTTATCAGGTAGGGCTAAACTTAATATCCTCTTAGGTCACATTTCCATCTCAGGGGGCGCTCGTCAGAAGCACAAAAAGTCTTGCATAGAGGTTCTAAGTGCTCCCTCCGAGCCCTATCATATGCATATTACAGTGTACTTAATTAAGTTACTTTTTTGCGGTAAACAACCATGAACAGAGATTCTTTATCGATTCTGAATTTCCTACTCGGAAAGACGTATAAGAAGCATGGGTAAAGGCAATACCAGGAAAACGCTGGTCACCTAATCCTGCTTCTGCTAGGTTCCAGCACTTTCAACAATGGCCCGCCTCTTTAGCGTCATGTTATCTTGTCACTCTGACATTCTAGAGTGACAGAGTTTGAATCTCGATCAGAATGAGTTATGTGTATAATATTTTTTCCGAACATTCCTTTATATTCAAAAATGAATGTCGGGTATCACTAGGTTCCTAATATTAACCCACAGAGTAGTTTTCAAATTGAGGAACGCGCTTGTGATTAAATTAATACATTTCGTCAGCTTTGATCTGTTAAAATTATGGTAAAAGAATGGTATCCCGACCATTTCATTTTGGATACAGTAAAACCAACGGTGCATAAATTAATTTCGAAAACAATAGGTGTACATGAGTGTTTAAAGTATAAAAGCATTAAAATACATTTTAAATGTGATTATCGGCACCTTAAAGAGATTACTGGAGCTCCTGAACATATTTTGTGAATGGGTAAGTTAATTTTCTTTTCTGTAGAGACACACGAAGTTCCCATTGCCGATTTGTCCTTTTGCAATCTAATTCGAGTTTACGCGATTATCTTTATAATTCTTAATGCTAGAATTACAATTTATTATTTTAGGATAACCTCTGCTGGACGTATAGTTTTTATCAACAGGAAATCTCATAGAATTGAACGAGCTTAAATAGAATTAATAAATTTTGGCAATAAAATGTCTCTGCAGCTTTTGCAGTTCTGGGTTAAATTACGTTACCTTTGAATGACATGCCGGTATCCCAACATGTCCTGACATGTCCTGTTAATCTTATATTAAAAGTTGCTACCACTAATGATATGACCAGTATTGTGTTTAACGTCCGATATTGCTCATTTGACTTTCTGGCATAATCTACCTGTCAGCTGATGCCATTCTTAGAAGTCCAATCTTGTATTTTCCAAGCCTCTCCAACTCGAGGCTTAAACGTAGAAACTACTGAGTGAGTGTTACACTGTTATAGAAATTCCATTGCACCTAACTTGTCCTTAATATTTCCTTAATGCCTCCTTCAATGTTACACCTTTCTTCTTTATTCAGATCTCAATTTTTCTGGGGAAACTTCTAAATCCCGTCATCAAAATCTAGGAACCTAACATTCTACTATCCGTAATCTAAGTAAATTTACACATAACCTTTTCACATTTTCTGAATAAGTTAATGACTGCTTCATGTTTTCCTTCTTCCTGTGAGAGATCAATCACTTATTCAACTCGGAGTCCTCTCTTCTTTGCGTATGTCGGTACCATTACAATATGTTCCAATATGTTCCTATACAGGTTGTTTCAAAAAGACACCGAACGATTATAGGCGTTGCGTAGCTTATAACTTGGTTCGAATTTCCGTGTCGCAGCTTTGAAGTCCTGTTATGTATAATTTATGCAGAATTAAATAGTACATGATTTTGTGATTAGGCACTGGTGTGCAAACCTCAAAAGTTGTTACTGCGACGTACCGGCCACGAAAACAAAAACATCACTCCTTGCTCTTTATCAGTGACCCTAGCCCATATTTCAGCTAATGGAGCAAAGAGAAGTTACTTGTGCAAAAGCCGACTAATAACTTAGACAGTTGCAAGGTTGCTCTTCAGTGTAAAACTACACATTCCGTCCTAACAGGGAGGATTTTGCGTATACTTAGCAAATCCCGGCAATATGGAGCGCTATACGAACGCTAAAAATGATGGATATAGTTTTAATGGACGGAAGAACTGAAAGGAGCTCAACGAACGCAGGAATAATTTAGTTTCATTAAAAATTTGAATTGTAAAAATAATTGTATCAATAATAATATTTATTTGTTTAACTTCAGAGCATTTTATTATGACATAAATTGTACAATACTTTCAACCACTTACTGTAAATATCAACAGTTTCCTTTTCAGTTACAAATGTTTTCTTTAGTATTATCAAACACGCCATCTTCAACCTTACTAACATTAACTTCCCCTAAAAGGTGTGATTTGCATATGTCCACGAGCTTATTAACCATCATGGACTGCTATAACGGAATTTTGGAACACGTTAAACACTCATAAGCAATAATGAAGCAATAGCTTCTTTATTGCAGTTTCATAAGCCAAAGAAATTCTTAATAGTAGCAAGCTACTGCGGAGTATGCCTGTATGTTTAGAAACAGCTACAGCACGCGACACAACGTGTGACCTATACCTGCGTACTCCGACAGCGTGAGACACCCGTCGCTGTTCCTATCACTGCCTAAGCCACACTCATTCTGGAGCACTTTTTATGTGGCTCTATTGGTGGTAAAAACTAGCTATATGTGTCACAAAGAAGCTGAGCAACTATTTCTATATGCCCGTTCGGTGTCGTTTTGAAACGTCGTTTTGAAACACCCTGTATAGCGTAGTTCAGATACTCCCCAACTTCTAACTACCTTATCCATCTCGTCACTCTTAAATTTGTTCTTCCTATGATCACTGAGAGTCTAGTTCTTTAATCCATGAATAAGGAAACCTTGCGTATTTGTTTCCAAGATACGTTTTTGTTTTGTCATTCCTCTAACCCTAGGCAACCATTCAACGACCTTACTGCTTTCTAGTAATAATACACTATAAAACATTAAGAGTTGCTCTTTTAGGAGATTTTAACTCCTCAAATGAAGGATTAAATCAAAATTTGATATTATATTGCTCAATTTTGAATTGTGAGCTTAAGTATTAACATCTCGTACTAGAAGTTTCAGAAACTCTTTAGTGCAATGGTAGAGCTAAGTTTCCATTCTGAAATGTCTCTTCACAACTGCCAACGTAAATTCTCTTTTCTGGAGACGCTATCTCTCTCTCTCCATTCTGTCAGCATAAGAAAAGAGGCGCCGAGCGAAATCTGTCACAAATATTACGCCAGTCAGAGAAAGTAGAGCGAGGTAAAGCATCACTTCTGCTAGCGATTATTTAAATGCAGAATGTTGATGCGAGGTAAATCTTGTTTTGTGATGGAAATTAGATTTAACGCTAAGTAATTTTAAAAGCACTTCAAGATTTACGAATCTAGAGACATGTCAATAATTACGCAGGAACTGCCACAAGTTCAGTATTCCTTCTTCTATGGATCTTAATAACCTTATACACAATTGTTAGCAGTGAGAATGGTCCATAGTTTGAAAAAGCATCTAGAGAGCAAATTTAAAGGTTACTAATATAGCCAATCATGAAATTGCAATTTCGGTTCAGATATATTGCATATTTTTAGTGTAATACAAATTTCATAGTTTCTATTGAATAGTACCTCGTACGCTCTAAATGTTATGGCATGTTTACTTTATTTTGGTTTATACAATTTTGTTCAATTTCACATAGAGATGAAATATCAAATCGTGACTTTAAGAACACCATGTGGATGCTACAGACAATACAAGCAATAATTCTGTTCTAATTTCCAGCAGAAGCTGAGGCAGAATATCCTTAAAAAAGCTGGCCAATGGGTAGGTATTACACTTTAATTTGCACGGAATATAGCATAAATAATTCAATCATTGACGATAAATTGTTGCAAAAATAGTATTTAAAGCTTTTTCTGAAACAATAAAAAATGTAAAATACTTCTACCTATGTAATTCTGTGCATTGTTTTACAAATACTGTGATAGTATTTTTACTCTCTCAAAATAACGTTTTCTGTATCGTGTAATCACCTTATTTATTCGTACAATAGTTATAACATAATTTCCATTTCCGTATAGACCGCTAAAGATATTGGAGTAAAATATAAAACATATGCCAGAGAAAATCTGAAAATATTTTGAAAACCTATAGATAAAACAGCAAAATTATATATTTCACATTTAGATATCGTTTAAGTAAGATTACAAGAGTTTACGACCCTTTCACTCACAAAATAGGTGTATTATAAACTTTCACCTTTATTATTTTCATGTTTAGCAATAAGAAACTAAACACATTGCAACAGAATATTTATGTATATGTATATAATTTTGTTGCCAATCCCATTTTAAATAACAAAACTTTAATCTTATTTTTATAAAAAGCAGTTATTATATCATATGGGTACCAAAAGTATATTATTTCATGTAGGTTTCATGGCTCCAGGTTTGCTGTTTTTAATTAAAGAGATATTACCACAAAAAAAATGAAATTCTTAGATCGTATTTTATTTCTCATTTAAGAGGAATGTCAAGTGGAATATTAACCTTAAAAGTATTTACTTGTCTAAAATGAATACGAAATTAATAATTCATGCATAAATGTTACGAAAAGCACAAAACAACTTTTGAATAAAAACAAAAAGGGCATATTGTTTGTTTCGAAATTGAACATACTCTAAGAGCTCGTATCACATGATATGAAGACGCTTGATTTGATGTGTACTTGATTTTTATTCTGGTTTCGAAAGTCTTCCAAATTTTATGATGATTGTTTTAATTAGTTTGACACCTGATATGTATAAATCTGTACTTCTCATAATTGATTTATCAGTTTTTATTTAATTTCCTTTATAACCTTTCTTTCCTTGTAAGTGTTAATAAACAAATATCATATTATTTGGTTAAATTTCACATTGTTAAACTTCTTGTGCTGAACTTGAATATCATTGCATTTTAGGGAAATCCATCAATACTGTATTTGCATAAATTCAAGCGAACTGTTTCACGTAAGTAATTAAGGGACTGCAAACATTCAAAGTACGTTGTAGACCACTCTGTAGTTCGGAACTAGCCGTATGTCGGTGAGGTTAATCCAGTTTCGCTGTGGTGGTGGACATTGTGGTTAGGTTAATCGACTCGTACCATCAGTGGTAAGTCCCGTGGTAGCACCGCAATATTAAGACTGTTGAAGCCCTATTAGCGAGCACATTGGTGCCGAGATTACACGGTTCCCCATCATGTTTCCTTTGAAGCAGTACTGCTCGGGGCGTGAAATCGACAACGCACGCTCATTAGCACTTCACACGTTTAAGTACCTCCAAGTTTTAATGGAGATATGCTAAGCACGTAGGAATTATTGATAAGATTCTGGCAAACACAAATTATCCGTTAACTTCACCCATTTAGTTACATTCTGCTACGCAGTAAACCCTGTAATATTACTCTTATTTAATTAGTTAAGAGGGATAAACTACTTTTGCTAACTATACATTAATTTGCTGTTAAGTGGATGTTCTTTAGCATGTATATTTTGTTTTTAACCAAAATAAACTCATGTAATTGCTTTTATTTAACCAATTAAGTACTTCACCATTCTATATACAGAACAGTTCAGCCGTTCCGTGAGTTTCTGTAAATGTGCAACCTGGATATCATAACTTAATGCGGAAATATTGCTACTTCTGCCAGATACATACGTACTTGGCATCAGAATACTGAGTTGTGCTTTGGCCTAACCAGAATTAAAGCCATTCGTTGCTGAAACTGCCAGTCTCTACAATCCACAACCAACTTCTGCAATGGGAAATTGGAGAAGGCGAAAGGGGATGGTAAATGATGAATTAGTCTCACCTTTTGTGTCCATCTTGAAGAATTCTTGTAGATGTATGCCTCGGCGCTCTGGAGTAATGAGTCTTGTATGTGGCCGTAGTATCGGAGTGAGTATGTTTATGCCGTTGTGGTAGAAATTAACAACTTCTCTTCTCTTTAAAAATCTTGGAATTTATTCCGAGATAAAGAAAATTAATATATCTTATCACAATGTTAAAATTTGTAGATTATGTCCTTTTATAAAATGATTAATACTGCATCGTTACACTTTGAGTTTCTGCAGACTTGCAGATCGACACCAAAGAAACACGTCTTAATACGTCGATGATCTTATGCAGAGTGACGCCAAATTATCTAAATATTCTCGAATCTCTGCGCACGCGGTTTCTAGAATGTCTAAATTACCTTTATCCTATTGGTACACGTCACAACATTACGTAATCACATTGTTATAATAACCAATAGGAACATCATTATTATGTGTCATTATGTGGCCTACACAGTTTTATATTCTATTTTATACAAATCACATTTTCTAGAACAATCCAGAACAAATCCCCAAATATATGAAAAGATATGAAATAACCTAATCACTTCGTTGATAGCTAGTCACAATCTTCCGGAATTTCAAAATTATGTATTTCTATTGCAAAGAAAGCAGTTGCTACTAAGAAGTTTGAGCTATAATATAGCTGGTATGTATATGAGCTGTATACATACATATTATGTGACATGCTCATGTGACAATTTTAAATGTTGTAGCTTTAAATTTCAAACATGGGTTTTGAGTTATAATGCACTAAAATGAAACATTATACCTTTTATCACAAACAAAGCCTTTCTGGAAATGTATAAACCATACAGAATTTTTAATTTACTAAATTCAGATATGCAATATATCACAAAACCTAGTCCCAGCATAACCTGATATTGGTCTCCGTTTTGTACATGGATTAAAAGATATAAATGAATTCATTGTAATGTCAGAAATATCTTTAGATTTAATATTTTCATAATATAATATATGTTTATTTGGAGACAACGACCTTATCATCATCATCATCATCATCACCATCATCATTATTAGAACAATGTTAATTTTGCATACAGCTGACCTTGAAGTTTAAATGATTATTCTTGAGAAAGACTTGAAACTCTTGAGAAGTTATGAAGTTCATTATTGAGGTAAAAATGTTAGGCCAAAGATATATATCGATGGTATTGTTACTTTATAGGTAAATTAGACGCACTGAGTGTAGTTACTGTTTATATGGTATTGTTAGGCACAATCAGAATGGACTTTATGACTACATAAACTCATTAATCTAAACCAGGGCCTCTTTTAAATCACCTTATGGATTTCAATATTATCTTTCAGATAATTGACTCTAACGCGTTTAATTAAATGTTTGACTTTCTATAATCATCTAACACGCCGATAAATGCGCACTCATTTTCATTTATATATAAATATAAACCCGAGGGTATCTACCAGGGCATATCTTCACGGAGTGAAGATTGACCCCCCACCCCCTCTGAAGACCAGGGAGTTATTAAGCTGTCCCGAAAGGGCGCCCGGCGCCTCCGTGGGGCTTTCCATAGGGCTAGATCTACAGACAAACAAGTCCGCACACCCCATCTGGTTCTGTGGACTCAAGACGGGATGGAAGTGGACACGCCACTTACGCCACTTCCCAAAATGGGAAGGCTACCGATTAACCTCGCTGGGGGCGCCTGGTGATCTAGCACACCTTCTACTAGCTATGCTGGCTACTACGCGGGAATATTATGGCTTCCCTCAACCCCGTCTGGAGACGTACCCGATCTCCCACGGGTATCGGGAACCTCTGCCCCCTAGAGTCCAACCCAATCCGAAGAACTCTCAATCAGGGAGGGGCTCGAATGTTCTGCCTGAGGTTCCTCTAGTAACATCAGAGGTACCACGAGTGTTAGGGGTCCACAGCGCCCGTACCACGGCAGCTGAAGGGAACGGATATTCTCCCCTGGGGATTTTCATCTATATGGGTCTTAATGAGAAACGGTGTTATTAAGTAGAAGCGCGTATATAAGAGCTCCAGAAGAAACACCCATTTTTAAAATACAAATAAATGCCAGTTCTTACTAGATAATTTACCACAATTGTACATGATTTGCAAAATAATTTTAGAAAAATGACGTTCTAATCTAAAGTTTATGGTACCTTCTCTGCATTTTTCATTTAAGAGGATGCAACTGGCACAGCGTCATTCAAGTAGAAGAGTCCTGGCGGGTTTTCACTCGTGGATTTTCCATGAAATGATCTTAATCACCTTTGTCGGTGGAACATCTTATATAATCAAAATGTTGACATATTCACTAAAAATTGTCTTAATAATAATGAGCTTAACAGAAAAATGTCCAATCTCTGTATTGAATTTATAAGGCTATATATATTTGAAGGAACATTTAATTTCTGGTTAGAGCATTGAAAGTGGCACTACTTGTCAGCCCATACAAAGTTGAACAAGGAAGAGTATCTTTTGAGTATAGTCCTACTTAAAAAGTAATTATGTATATATTAAGCAGGTATAGCTATTTCTTTCAGTGAGTAGCTACGAACATGTATTTCCACATCGACTTTCCGACGAATACGCTTAAATATACTGGCAAGCTGTTGCTGAAAATCGGTGTGAAAACGAATTTATCATTACGGTCACGCAGTTTTCAATGATAATGTGCTTTGCTTTCTATGACCTGTAATTTAATCCGCTGTTTTGCAAATATAAATGTATTACGTTATTTTATATTAATAACCAACTAAAATGATAACAAATTAATTGGGCATTATTCCAACTCGTTTACTAATATTCATGCACTGTTACGCCTTCAACTGTCCCTGGAACCAATATTGGTATTCAGTACCGAAAATGAGTTAGTAAATAGCAGATACTACCTAAGGATAAAACACGGATGAATGGATAAATAATTAAAAATACAATTATGCAACTAAAATGAGAAAACTATGAGAAATGAAACTTTGTTATTAGGCACTACACCACAAGTTCTGCCTACCTGTGAAGGTTCATGCCCTCAGAGTATCGCTTCTGACCAATTTAAATGCAGCTTTCATTTTTTTTTTTGAAAATGTATGTAACACGGTGATTTAGGATATGAATTTTGAATTGATTTTCATTCATTTTTAAATTTACTGCGAACTTATTGTACATTACAACGCACTGTTAACTAGATCTGCAGGGAATTGAACATATTTTTCAAGAAATAATTATGTAAATATCCTTGGAGCCCTAAAATTTATTGAAATAGAAAAATCTAGCAAAAGCTGTTATCCAAAAGAATGTATTCGTGCCATTTGGCCAGCAGAAGCGCAGTTTGTACACTGATTATGCATAGGTCATATGGAAATTTAAGATCCTAGGATGTACATACGATGCTGAAAAAGTAGGTACTATTTTAAAGTATATATATAGCCGCGCCATGGCTGAGTGGTTAGACCGCTTGGCTCTGACCTAGGTGGCCCGAATTCGATCCCAGGTGTGTGCAAAGTGGGATTTGTGGTGGAAAACATGGCGCTGGGGTGGGTTTCCTCCGGGTCCACCGGTTTCCCCCACCATCATTTCACCAATTGCCCCATCATTCATCGCAGGCGTTGTTCCGACTTACATGTTGTAATTTGCCATTAAGGTAGCTGTCGCATGTGTTTTTGGGAACTCCTAAGTGGTTTACCGGAAACATACGAGTCAATTGGAGAATTTAATGTCATATCGGTACGTTGGTTATAGTAGCTCAATGGTTAGAGCGGCTGGACGGATACCACAAGATCCGTGGTTCAGATCCCGACTATGCCATTGAATTTTTCAGTCTGACGACGTCTCCACAATTTAGCCTACACATGGCGAGTGTGAAAGAACAATTAATTTCCATTAAAGATTGACACAACTCTGTCTGTGAAGCTTGTATATTATGCCAGTGTGAGACATGAAATTTTCTGGGTTTTGTTTGTAAATGATCGGTAATTAGAGGAAAAGTTCATAACTCAGAATTGTTTGTAAGATAATTTTCTAGTTGCAGGTTTTCAGACGTTTTCAACCTAAGGTCTGAGAACTTGCGTTTTTATAACTTGTACAAATAACAAGATCAACAATCATAATTACACCTAGCAAGCTCGCCATAGTCGTCTTCTAGATATTCTGAACTGTTTGCATATTTGGATGTAAACATTCAATAGATACATGCCCATGAATGAATCAGTTCTTCTTGTACGTGACTGCGAAAAGCAGGTGAGTATTATCTGATGAAATTGTAGATCCTAGGTTCGCCATTTGTATTGAAAGGGAGCTTAAGTTAGTTAATGCTTTCAGAAGTACCCTGTTTTTATATTCACTAAACCACAGTGTACGGTTCTCAGTAAATTACAGAGAATCAATTTTACCTCACGGCTGATTGCAGCACGACTGGAAATGAAATGAGTTTGATGTTTTCACGACATCATCGTGCAGTCTATGTCATCACGTCAATAACAACGTTTCCAGGTTTACACAAGACGTGAGTTGGCGAGCGTGCCACCACGCTTGTCATTCACGTCCTGTGTAAACCAGACATTAACCAGCTTCACCGTGGACAAATATCATCTTTCTCCCGATAAGGACAATGGTTGAACCAGAGTCGGTAAACTGCGCCACTTTCGCCAATGTCAGTGTCATCGGATTATGTAAACTCCAGCAATAATATAGTGAAAACTGCGCCATCGGAATATTTGAACTGCATCACTGATATTTTCTGGACCATATTTGATAGATGCTCAGATATATCATGTATACATTTCCCTTCTAGCTTAATTACATTGTTTTGGCCGCGGAGTTTTGAATCTATAGTGTTCAAACTCCCAGGACAATGTAACTGCAACTTTCAAATTCATCGGATTTTCCTCCATAACTTATTTGCTGCTGCCTAAATAGCCTTAAAACTGGACTATTGGTTATTTATACATGTGTATATTACTTTCCAAACATGCAGTGCCATGTTTCTCTTATTGGTGCCCCTTTTTGGATATTTCTTACTTTATGCATACCCTTAAAATTTAAAATGCTATAAAGGAATATCTAACCGAAAAATTAGACTTGGTATTGAAAGTCTCTACTGGTTTCGTTTATTTTGTATGTTAGAGAAAATAGGAAAACCGTCATTCAGTTACAGAAAGAGTGAAAATACGCCATCAGACTGATGGTGCCAACTGCTTATGCAATCTTAGTCAGTTAGCTTCAAGTCATCAACAATGAAGCTATATGATAAATGATCATCATCATCATCATCATCTTCTTCTTCTTCTTCTTCTTCTTCTTCCTTCATGCCTTAGGCATTAGTCTACATAATTTATTTTGCTGGTTCCACCGTTTTCTTGGTCTTCCCATGCTTATATTTCCTACTGGACCATAGTTCATAAAATAGAGAGGTAATCTTTTTTTCCCCATATTTTGTACATTAGTTACCCAATTACTTCTATACTCTTGTACTCTGTCATTCAGATCGAATATCTCTAGCTTTTCGCGGATATATTCATTTCGTTTGTGGTCGATTTTTCTGTATCCCACAATGCTTCATAGAAATTTCATTTCATTGGCCTGAAGTTTTCTTTTATTTTTTCAGTTATGACCGATACTTCGCTGCCAAGTAGTATTTTAGGTACTGACATTACTTTGTAAAAATTTTAGAATGGTATCTTTACTTGCTTTATTTTTAGACTCCTTTTTATTGTTCCATTTATATAGTTCAAATTTTCTGACATTTTAATTATGTGTGCTTCTTTCTTATATGACATGTAATAGCCCAAGTATTTGAACTCGTCTACCTGTGCTACATTACAATTTTGTCTATTACAATTTTGGATCAAATGCTCTCTTTACCTTTAAAAGCCATCACTTTACTTTTATTTGGAGATATAGTCATATTAAGCCCTATTAAGATTTTTTTAGCTCGTGTATTTCCTTCTGAAGATTGTTTTCTGAGTTAAAGATAATAACCTGGTCATCTGCGAATATAAGGGATATTGCAAAGTCCTTTGTGTTAAGATTTATGGTATATATTCCTATCCAACTAATCCATTGTCTCATAATTTCGTCCATATTAATGTTAAAAGGTAGCGGAGACATACTGCTTGATAAATGACAATACAATAATATAAACAGCGGCTAAGGATCAGTGACAGCTGGTGAGGACAGGCTGGTGAATACTCTGTGCAAATAACTGACGGTAGGAAGATTTGAAGTTGATTTGTTGTCTGAGACGTTCTGAAATCCAGTAACACATCATCTTGATTTGGCCTGTTTCTAGTTTTAATGCTTATAAACCTCGTCATCACATCATAGTCACGAGGATGCGTGATATTATCTAGTTTTCCAGATGCAGCAAATAACTTATTGAGATTCACAAGAACGGAATACGTGGCAAAATAGTGACAATTTCTCTGGGGCAGCAAAACGGGTTACAGAGTTTTGATAACACTAATTCAATAATCATGCAATACCATTTATTTAATACGATATCCACTATAACCTAAGCTGATTATCACATTAATATCAATCATGTATTCATAAAAATAATTTCTGATTCGAAATCATTTAAGATACATACCTTTCCAGCTTATTTAACTATAATACAGAAAGCACTATAGGAATGGAAATTAGTCTATACTTCAAAACTGTCACCCGAACAACGGAAGTCCCGATAGAACGAGCTGGCAGGTAGGTCCAGACATTAAGCATTTAGCCCACGCCTACCCATTTATCTGTGTAGCGCTCACAGAGGGGATGGTTGGAAGAGCGGCATGAGCCCTGTATCGTCTCTTTTACCTCCCCCTGACGTCTGGAACCATCGGAATGATTTTCCGAGCCGCGAAGTTTCCAGAAACAGCGACATTCCTATCTAAGGGCTTCAGTGGACGAGTCAGTTCAGTTCTTGGCGAGCAGCCGTGAGGAGCGCAGTGCTAGCAAACGGACTGGAAGACTGCGTACGTGTTTCAGAGGAGTTGTACGTAATTGCGAGTATGGAGTGGACCTGTGACAGACGAACTGGTGGATTGCGATTGTGTGCGCTACGTAATTCTATGTGATCGGCAAGAGCTCCAACTGTAATTCGGTGGAAATGAAGAACATTTTGAGTTTGTGCAATTGAACTTTTAATTCTACGAACACACAAAGTCACAATATTATTTACAACAATGAAAACTGAAAGATTTGTCTTCAAATTTTAACACTCATATCGAAGTGACCAAATTATGAAAATTGGATATGAGCATTGTTAACCAAACTTTTAATGGTCCTTCTCGTTTAAATAGCTTCCTAACCACGTTTCTCACTTACTGAAGTTAAAGTGAAATGAAGGCAGAGGTGTTTATAATAATTTTTATGTTATTTAAAATTGTCCACATACATCGGAAAGGAAATGAATAAGCCAGCAGCTGAAATAAATTAGCCATAAGTTGTCTATTCTGTGCATACAAGTAAAACATATTTAATTAAATGGAAATGTCGCTTTTGAAAGTTAAGGTATAAGAAATACAAATGAGGTATAAATAAGAATCGGGTGTGTTTTGGAAAAAAAAAACACAAAACTGGTAGAAACAATATGCTAATGATGGTGTTCTGTGGCGTGTTACATTTAAATAAGATGAATAATGTCCAAATGTGACATTTCAATGTTGCGTCTGTTTATAAATTCCTATGAGGAAAATAGTTAAAATGTTGTATAGGTTGAATTATACGAAATGTTTACTTCAAGGTTAAAGTACTCTGAATTTTATAACATTTAGTGCAAAGATAACAGGAGCACATGCATAGATTTAAAACATTACTTATTATTTATAAATCATTATAGATAATTAAGAGAATGCGAATTCTCATACCCCAAGTATATACTTCAAAACCAAACTACTATCATAATCTCTATGCATTTTCTATGGCCCCAAACTCTGAAAGATATGAGCTGCTATGTTTTGTTAGCATTAAGATTATGATTACTACGGAGGGGATTTGGTACCCAGAACTGTGGTTTATTGTACCTATGTCCCAAGTGGGACATCCCCGGGAGTAAGGATGAAGCGAGAGGATACAGAGGGCGACCGACTCAAGGAGTCACTACAGCGCCGAGTCTCCCGCCAACACTCCCGCCATAAAAAATACCACGAGATGAGAAATGGTGTTAAATGATAATAGAGATGAAACGAAGGGAAGAAAATTCAGGGGATCCAATTACCTACCTAGCATTCGCCTCCCCCGGGAGAATACCCGAAGAATTCCATGGGTCAGGTAGGTCGGCCATGGTATTGGAACCCGGGCCTCCCGCATGCGGGCAATAGACGAAATCGCCTAAGCCATCCCGCTCGGTTCGTTAGCATAATTTCATATTCCTGGTTGGCAAGTTTTTCCCCCAAAATTTGGCCGAACTGCCGAAGAGTAACATTACACATTACAAAATCTTACTAGCGGGGTAAGGCGTATACCCTGCGTAATTAATGAGAAAAATAAAGCTACAGTATAAAATGAAGGAGGATCCCCGAAAGACATCATACCCATGTCGGTGATAAGAGCTCTCTTGCAAATGAATTTGCCGTCGTTCAGTTTAATTGTATGAGCAAATAACTCTTCAGGCCTGGAAGGCCGAAATATGTAGTAACGTATTTTTATAGCGTTTGCTTTTGTGTCAATTATAGTAATACACTTCGAAATGGCGTTATCTGAACTATCTCTTCGGTTACCTCGATAGTAAGATTACTCATTAGTTCTCTTGTGTGTCTCAGAAATATTTTTAGGCCAATGACGTAGAAAACTGATATCGGCTGGGTAGAGGGGTTGGCTCCCTGAAGCAAAAAAACGGAGCAAAAAACGTTATTGCGATCAATGTGTTTGGGAACCATTTATGTACGTTGGTAGACATATTTGATGATGGCCCCCTCATTATGAACAAACAAATGGCTTCTTTCATAATGCACGAAGTGTATACCAAATAGCTAATTCCAAATAGTCTTTTTCTCTTTGTATGAATTTGCAATAATTTTTAGCTTTTCTTCAATATCACTTTCATTTCTTTATTGTTATGCAGGGAACAGGCATTTCAAAGCCATCACATAAACAACCACTTTTAAATGATTTCACGAAGCCTTTCATTCCATATATGTACATATGATGGAATATGTGATAGAATCATTTTCACAAACGTTTAGTTTGAGGAAGGAGAATGAGGCCTTGTAAGAATTGTTTGCAGAAGAGTGGTTAGAAAAATTAATGTGCATGTAACACTCGAGATACCCATTTTTAATTTTTTATGTTCTTACCTTCCATCCCTTTCACCGGTACAGCCAGTAGAGGAAGTATAGTATCTGACGATGAATTAATGAAATGAGTGAAATAATGCTCAAATGAGTCCGCGGTAAATAAAGCTTAGAGTTATCGGACACTCATCTTTTAAGACCCAGATTGGAACTCGAGACCTGTTGTACTGGAGGCAGACACGTCAACACCTACGCGACATAGGTGGTTAATACTCTCGTGTTTCTGTCTGTGAATAGAATAATGATAAATAAAATATCTAAGTAATGAATTTAGTAACTAACATCAGTACGATAACAGTTTTCCAATTGCATTATTTTTAATATCCGCCAAGGGGGCTCTGAAGTTTTATTTTTCTTTTCGTTTCATAACTCCATTTGTTTAAAATATTTGCGTGACAAATAAAATGTCTAACTTGAATTTTTCTCTGCTAACAGAAGAGGGTTTCTTCCTTCAAGAAGCAGTTTGCGCAATTTTTATAACACATATAGAGAGTATTTATTTTACCCAAGTTGAGATCGGCTACTTTTGTGCTTAGTTCCTTAAACTCTTTTTGTCTAATTAAGACACTAAAACAGACATACTATGCGTATTTTTGTTCAATAATGAAATATGGTATGATATTCTGGAGTAACTCGGTGTAGAGTAAGCTAGTTTTAATATTACAGAAGAGAGCCTTCAGAGCGATATGTGGCATCAACTTTACGGCTCCATGTAAGGGTCTAAATATTGTGACTTTGTGGGTTCGTGAAATGAAAAGTCCAATTGCACCACTCAAAAAGGTTCTTTATTTCCATCGACTTACAGTAAAACTCTTGCCAATTACACAGAATTACGTAATGCACAAAATTACGATTCACCAGTTCATCCGTTACAATTTCACTTGCACTCGTAATTACGTACAATCCTCCGATGCTCTCATCAGTCTTCTCGTCGTACACTAGCACTGCATTCTTACGCCAAGAACTGACTGACTCCTCCTGCCCGACGTGTTGCTTATATAGGGTCAGCTGGCCGATCTGGAAGGTTCTAGATTAGATGAAATATCCCGTAATTTCGAGAACACATGTGGAACAGAAAGAGACGGCGCAGTGATGTTTTTTTCCCCAGCCACCCCTCGTTACTGCTATAAGACCAACGAGGGGGCCTGGCGAACGCTGACCGTCTCCTGCTTGCCCGCTCTATAGGGTGTTCCGACGTTCGGGTGACAATATTTGAACACTTCCTGTAAATATATTTTTATGCCTCTGTTTTCAAAAATCAAGACTGCTTTACACTAAATGTACATAAACATAGCATACATACTAGATAAAAATGGACTTACATAAAGCTCAGAAATGAGTATATTGTGAAAATGTGAGAATATTCAATGCCCTTCCAAAATACTTAAAATTACTATCTTCAGAAAAAATGGATAAGTGTATGTCTGCTCTTAAAAACTATCTATGCAGCAAGGCCTATTATTCAGTATAGACATTTATGGATGATTGTCAGAGTCCTTTGCGATAAAAGCAATGTAAAATATCATTGTATTGGTTTAACGTATTGTTATCTCTATAAACGAATGGTTGTCATATTTTCTTGGATGAGAAGGTGTATAATATTAGGTGTAGTGGCTAACGTTTCATAAAATGTTTCATAAATAAATAAATAAATAAATAAATAAATAAATAAATAAATAAATAAATAAATAAATAAATAAATAAATAAATAAATAAATAAATAAATAAATAAATAAATAAATAAATAAATAAATAAATAAATAAATAAATAAATAAATAAATAAATAAATAAATAAATAAATAAATAAATAAATAAATAAATAAATAAATAAATAAATAAATAAATAAATAAATAAATAAATAAATAAATAAATAAATAAATAAATAAATAAATAAATAAATAAATAAATAAATAAATAAATAAATAAATAAATAAATAAATAAATAAATAAATAAATAAATAAATAAATAAATAAATAAATAAATAAATAAATAAATAAATAAATAAATAAATACATAAATACATAAATACATAAATACATAAATAAATAAATAAATAAATAAATAAATAAATAAATAAATAAATAAATAAATAAATAAATAAATAAATAAATAAATAAATAAATAAATAAATAAATAAATAAATAAATAAATAAATAAATAAATAAATAAATAAATAAATAAATAAATAAATAAATAAATAAATAAATAAATAAATAAATAAATAAATAAATAAATAAATAAATAAATAAATAAATAAATAAATAAATAAATAAATAAATAAATAAATAAATAAATAAATAAATAAATAAATAAATAAATAAATAAATAAATAAATAAATAAATAAATAAATAAATAAATAAATAAATAAATAAATAAATAAATAAATAAATAAATAAATAAATAAATAAATAAATAAATAAATAAATAAATAAATAAATAAATAAATAAATAAATAAATAAATAAATAAATAAATAAATAAATAAATAAATAAATAAATAAATAAATAAATAAATAAATAAATAAATAAATAAATAAATAAATAAATAAATAAATAAATAAATAAATAAATAAATAAATAAATAAATAAATAAATAAATAAATAAATAAATAAATAAATAAATAAATAAATAAATAAATAAATAAATAAATAAATAAATAAATAAATAAATAAATAAATAAATAAATAAATAAATAAATAAATAAATAAATAAATAAATAAATAAATAAATAAATAAATAAATAAATAAATAAATTTTGGATGAATGAATAAATAAATAAATAAATTTTTGGTGAATGAATTAATAGCATCTTTTGACGTATGGTGGTGGTATTTAAATGATTTATGGTGATTTGGTGAGGTTCTTTTTTTCTGTATGACGTGTTCTATATCCTAGAGCGCTGCTCAGTGACAGGACTATATGAACAAAACAAACCGTGAACACAGCTCATAAAATGTACCCATCTTTAAAATACCAGCTTTACCTTGAACAGTTTTGTGATATTAAGCATTTTCAATACAGTCTCTTTATTGCTCTGAATTTTGAAGTACCTACGTATTATACTTTTCAAGTCCTAAGTCGGTATGTATTTATTTTTTCCTTCGTCGAAAAGAGTAGAATTTGGAAGACTTATGGCAACCCGCTTTTTGAAGTTTTGACAGTCGCATTAACCTAATTCTTTCTTCTTTTATGATAGTGAAATATGCAACTAAAACATTTCTGGGGAGTTTTATTTCCGTAAAAGAGAAATAAAATTATAACATTCTGAATTATTTGTAGAAAGGGGATTGGAATATAACTTATAAGATGTTTCCATTGCGATTCTTATAGCAATATTAGCATACACGAGGATTAAGTTCTTAACCTTGTAGGCAATATGGAATGCGTGTACTTTCAATGTGAATACAAATTGATATGTGTCTTATTTTCCAGGGTGAACGCGAGGAATCTAAACCTTCGAACAGATAGCTGCATTTCACTGTAATGTTCTCCCTGCTAGAAGAATCACAATACAAACGTTAAAACATACCTCATCCGTTTGATGGACGCTGAAGAGGAATTGGGTAGGTCTGAATGAACACAACCATGAAGGAGTTTCAGAACTCATGTGGTTAAATTTAGAGTGGTAAGATGGCAATAGCTATTTAAGTTCACTTGCCGAATGCTATCCTCCTGCGAGAACTGCGTGAAACTGTCTCGTTCAAAGATACAAGGTTCACATCATGGGATTACTTACCATTATAAGACGGATTCATTGAAGTTCCCTTGGGGCTAGTCTTTAAATGTAGTGAGTAGCTGTTTTGGAAAGGACAACTGCAGCAGTCGACTTAATAACTAGGATATTGATCTCATACAAGATAACATTACTTACCACTTCCCTTAACTCTCTAATAAATTGGGAAAATAGTTTTATAAATAGTTTTAATTGGCTTAGTTAAATTTCGTATATTGTGCCAACAAATATTTCAGAGTATTTAAAATATATAATGGGTGTTTATTTTGCAAAACTTCAATTTGATTTTAGGTACTTATCTGTGAAACTGGATGTAAATAAAATGGGAAAATGAAAAAAATGCATGTTTTGAGTTCTGTTGTATTTGTAATCCAAATATTTTCTGGAAATTTGATATCCTAATTTCGGCAATATGTAGAGGTCTGTGTGCCCTTTGAAACACTCCTGAAGAGGTTACAATACCGCACATTCCAGTTTTAAATGTCTTTTTTTCTTAAAAACTGTTTTTCCAGTATTCGTTATTTAAAAGTCTGCACATGTCCACGTGTTAATTTCTAAGTTTTAGCAAAACTTCAGAAATAAATATTTTTATATTTTATTTGTTGACGCTGTCTGTTGTCAGGAGCATATGCGTGGATGGTGTGCCGGAATTTCATATAGCAGTCATTTCACATGAAAAAAAATCTACTAACATGGGACTGTTGCTATTAAGCACACTTAAGTAACATTGGTCTGGGCTGGATTTGAACGCGCAACCTTCGGTTGAATAGGCTAGCGCCTAACCAATAAGCCACCCAGACCCAAATTTCACGAAATGTTTCTTAAGACATTCGCATGGAATTTTGTGTTTCATAGGGTCGCAAAATCCCATAATGTGAAGTGTTTATCCCTTTCCAGCATAACTTTATTATTTTATGAGTTTTAAAAAGCTTCAATTTGGGGTTCTCTACATTGGTCTCCTAAAGGCAAAGTAAAATTTGTGTCACGATGTAAAAGTTCACCTAGGACATGGCTTTAATCACTTTTTTATCTTGTTAATAACGCTCTAAGTTGTCAGAATTATAAAAGCGCCGCCGGTGTGCCGGAAGTTTTTCCATCAGGAGATTTCTTAGATACCAGTAAATCAAGTGACGTGGGGATACAACTTTTAAGGTAGTTAAAAGCCTTCAGTCTGTGCTGGGCTTGATCCCGCG
Organism: Mantis religiosa; assembly: GCA_030765055.1. NCBI lineage: Eukaryota > Metazoa > Arthropoda > Insecta > Mantodea > Mantidae > Mantis > Mantis religiosa. The sequence goes on along the minus strand of CM060948.1, from coordinate 99,608,295 downwards.
ACTTTGCTATTATTAACCCAGAGAACAACACACCGATTCATTTTGATCGAAGCTTTACAGCTTGGTACTTGGAGTGCTTCAGCTATCTCAGTTATATTAATTAATTCCATAACAAGAAAATGAATATTTATAAATATAAGACATGATAAGAAATTTAACTAACCGGGATTTTTGTGCAAATAGTCACTCTAATTTCAACCTGGACGGAAAAATAATTTTCAGTCTACATAAGGTAACTACAGCTCTTGAGGCTTTCTGATTTCGCGGTATTCATTCGCAGTTTGTATTCCTCATTTTAGTTGAAAGTTTGGAAGTTGATATGAATCTTGTCCCCTTTTAGTATAAGCGAATTCTGAGGAAGTTGCAGTGTCCGAAGTCTACGAAGTAATATTCGAGAGCCGATAAGGAAACAGAAGACACAGTAAAGGAATAGAATAGACCGCGGAAGGTTACAAAAGGAGGAAGAGGTTAGGGTTAGCCTTGTCTTCCATCTTGATAGTTCGCTCTCACTTCCTCACACGTCACATTACCGTAACTTTCACGTACCTGACGTGAGGAGGAGAGAAATCTCTCTCTTTCCCCTCTCCCCCTTTTCATGTCTGTCGTGTTTGCCTACCCCTAAGGGAACAAACAACCTGCCGGCTACATTAAGTTGGCTCTCTAATTGCCATCATGCAATCCAATTACTTCACTAATAAGGTGGAGTTACGTCAACCGAAATAAGACCAAGGGAACTTTACTTTTAAGAGATCAAAACCCACCAGGCCTGGTCCTAACCCCTCCTCCGAAAATCAAATTATGGAACCTCCCTCTAGCCCCAACCCTTTCCCGCTTTGATGTTTCGGAAATAGCGGAGTAGAAATATTTACAAATTCCCTTTCCAGACATGGATCATATAGTATAGTGGGATGGGTGGTTGGAAGTGGTCATAAAGTACTTGCTACCAGCTGTATCGCCTATTTGTGTACAGGGATATCCTCAGCAACCTCTGCAACACAGAAATCTGCGCAAATAAATTGTGCTACGTTTTATTTCCATTTTTGGAACACCATCTCTGTTGGTGATACAAACGTTACGCAGGAAAACAAAGCAGCATCATTTCTGATTTTTTTACGTATACTTAACACTTTGTTGTCATGTTATAATCCAAGAATACGTGTTATCGTACCTAAACCTATAGGATGTTCATGATTAAGTATATATTTCTTCCTAAGGCTGATATGTTCCACAGTGCCCGTTAATAAAAAGCTAATGAAATTATGACAATTTTATATCATATTTTTTCCTACATCTGATAAAACTTATTATGTCAACGAAAAGGTTATGTTCGGTATATTTTTACCACTTCAAAAACACTTTCCCTCCAATTCCTCTCTTCTGTTTTCATTTAATTTGTTAAATTTATCAGGATTGCGCATCGTAATTTGTTTTCTGGAAAAGAGTAGAAATATACCTTCCCCTCCCGTTAGGTTGATATCACAATATGGCCGCTACACTTACATTTACTTGATTTTGTTTAGCCATATGTTAAGCTTTAAGCGTGTCCTTTATAATTTGGCCACTGGTCTGAAGACAAGTTTCTGATTGTGTTTGCCTCTCGTAAATTCCCCTGAGTGTGTACTATGAATTAAATAAATTACAATAGTACGCATGTCCATATTACGTAAAATGTATTTGCCTGATAGTAAAATACTGTAAACTGTGTTTCCTAAGCGTTAAAGAACTACTATTAGAAAAAAGGTGTATCATACATTGTGTTCAGTTTCAATTAACTATCACAATCAGTTCGAAATAGAGTGAAAATATACTGTCTATTTTAAACACGAGCCTCTTCTAACATTTTAAGTAAAAGAAGCTAAGCAGCAAGCGAATGTTGGTTAAAAATTACAAATATTTTATTTCAACATTTGCTCAAGTTATTCACCGTATATTAGAAGCTCAAAGCTGGCAAACTAAACTCATAAAAGTGCCTAAAATATATAAACACCTATTATGTACTGCTAATTTTAATGGAAATATCATCACAAAGTATTATCAAATTCAACAGTTTGCCCTATTTCTAATTTGCAGTTTATTTCTCAAATATACAGCCAACTGTCACAATCGTAATAGTTTATTTGGTAACAGAAATGTTATCTCGTACTGCTACAAGGTCACGTTTTAATTGGTTATTTTTCACATCTTTACGAATTTTAGATCATCACATAGCCCTAATTATTAGTGAATATCAGCGATTCCTTTGATATTTCTTAGTGCTAAAATTGTTTTTCTATCGTCATTGTTTTCTATGTCTTTTTGAACTTTCTGAACTTGAGACTTTCAAGTTATCGGGTAAATCTGCGTGGTGCACGTCCTCGAAATGTCGGTTCCTAAGCAGCTCATCTGTCTGGAATCCCCACGGGATTAGGCCACTCAAGTTATTAAATTATTAATTTATAATGGGCTGAATTTGTTTTAATTTCAAAACTTTCCAGCGGAAAATAATTTTTACGTTATGAATAATACTATAAGAACGTGTGTTAATACACTGAAATTTCGCTTAGATTGATATGGAAATATTTAGGTGGGCTCTAAGAGTATTTTAACCTATATATATATATATATATATATATATATATATTTTTTTTATTTTAACGACTTCGTGTACATTAGTAGAGAAGTATGACGTTTTTGAATAAAAAGACTTACCCATATGATTTCGCCGCTGAAAAAGTCTCTAGCAAAATGGATTAGGCGTTTTATAGGTGTTTCACCAATATTGGTTGTGTTAGATAGCAGTTAAGCAAATATTATTACTATGCACGTTGTGTTTGCCGGATACTGATATTTGCCCAAAATTTTAAAAAACATGTTCCTTGAAATGCTCTAGAACAATGCAGAATCAAGATATAGTAAACGGATTTTCCTTGCTGTCCAAATGAAAGTCCGAAGGAGATGTTTCAATAGAAGTCTGCAAGTGTATGAAAGTGGAGTCTGAATTGATTTTCTGAAGTCTGGACCTTCTACAGTTCTGAAAAATTACGATGCTTCCCATTGTGAAACTTCGTTAAATTCATTCAGATTTTTATCATACCTTCCTTAAAGCTCGATCAATAAATTTTACATAGGTTTTCCAGCTATCATATACACTTTTTCATTTAAATGTTGAATAATTTAATAGAAAATCGAAGTTTAACGTATTAAATATCACATACTTATTTCCTTCTCCAGAACCAGTGCCAATATCATAGAAAGTTTAATCTGTAATCGACAGTGGCAATATTGAGAAACAATATGTAAAACCTGAGGTTTGAAATATCAATGCTCACTGTTGAAAAATATATATAAGTTAAATGCCTAGAAATACTAATTATTTTCTGCTACAGTTTTATCCAAAAAATCTATAATTTTCATCTAAATTGGATGACATGAACGATAATACAGCAGTTTTAGCACGAGTATCCTGCTTGGTAAAAAATGTTACTATAAAAGGGTATTCATAACAAAAGCTAAGTATTGGTATAGGCCTAGCACTTACCGTGGAATTTTCTAGACGGCGCGTTTCATAACAACAGTCGGAGTATCAATTGTAGCTAATCCGAAAATATAGTGAAAGGCCAGTTAAAGATTGTGGCTTGCCTTGAAATGGCATGCATGACAAAATAAAAAGCTGAATACGACTTTTAATTAACCTCGAAAATATAAACATATACCGTTACTGGTTTTATTGGCATCACAGATGTTTTTGATCAGGAAGCCTGCAACTAAAGTCCTGCCAAGACCATCCCTGACTGATTTTTTGTGTTTCCCATGTTTTGTTCAGGCCTAGCAGACCCAAATGAGGAGAGGGAGTTCAGCCTGGAAAGTTTCCTTTTTAAATTCGTTTTCCCAATACCATCTGATTTCACTTCATTTTTATGGTTCATGGTTTATCCTATCGTATAAGAACGACCATTAAATGTCACTAAATAAGCTTTCTCCATTCTACCAACGCCATGCTAATCAAGATGAACGTTTGCAGATATTCTCTTACTCATATTTCCTTGAAGGCTCAGTGGGATAAGGGAAACATAGTAGTTAAATAGTTAAGAGAGGTTCACTCTGTAATGGCTTAGAAATTTGTTTCCCATGTGAGAAATATACGCATATTTGATATCATTTGGCCTCTTTAACAAATGCGCATTTTTACGTAGTAATAATTTGTCTAGCTCTTATCGTTTATTGGTTATAAAAAGTAATTTGCAAAGAAGAAGACTTCAGAGAACTTCTTAAAAATATACTATTTTAATCAACATCGCTAGAGTCGGTTGCAGGAAAACCGACATTTTCAATTTTTTTCCATAAAATGGATCGTTTTTGGTGGATGATTTTTGTGAAAAGTTTCGTGTCGCTTCTTGAAAGGAAACTTAACATTTTTTGTTTTTAACAGACCATTCGTTTTTCAGTTACGCACACAGTTATACCGACAGAGTTCAGAGACAAATACACACACAAACACACATTCACACATCTTTTTCTAAAAATGCTTATTTAGTAGAGTTAGGAGAGCTACAAAATATATATCTTCCTGAAATATCGACATATTAATTTTGATTTGAATATAGTACCTGCCCCACTTCCTATACGTAGCAGGGAAAGTAGAGGTACACCAGTAATTCCTTATGTGTGGCTATAATTAGTAGTCTAAGTACCGTAAGAAAGAGCAGCCAGACTGTAATACGAAGGGATGCAGAAATTGTGTAATTTTGTTTATTGTTTTGTCTTTGAGTTTTGGTTTTCCTCAACAAATATCTATACTTCTATGAGAAACCATTTAGTAAATGTTACATAACAGTGTCTATATTCTCAGTGAAGCCTTAACTCATTTCATATTGACTTCTGTAATCTATTTAGTAATTTAAATTTCTTTGGTTGACGTTAGTTTTTTGTGAATGCTAATTACACACACAGATATATATAAGAAAACATATTACGATTGCATATTGCTATCATGGCTCCTAACTTTAGTTGAACAATTTCGCTAAAAGTGGATGTCTATGAAAATCCCCAAAAAGTCGTATTTCGTAGGATTGTTTCCTATTTGATTTTCAGGAATTTTCTGGAAATTTTATGAAAGCTTTGTCCACTTATAGGCGTTTTGTTTGCTTCTGATTGTGTACTTCTTTTCCCTGAATTTGCTACAGACTTTGTATATTTTGTGAGATCTTAAGTTTTAGCGTTACCTAATTAATTTTTATGTTTGGGATACTAAATTAGGTTACCTAATTTTTAGCAGCAAGAGGAATACTACAACTATGAACGCAAACATAAGCAAACATAAGGAGGTTGAGGATCTATGTGTTTGAGCTAGATGAAGCTTATAAATTTGTTTGCTCATCATAAACATTCCTCTAATTCACATACAGAAGTAGGGCCAGTATATGCTTATTTAAATGATACATGTCATGTAAATCTTCTAAGTCAATGATTTGAAAACGATAGTTTTATACATCTTTCAGTATAAATGTTCACACTATCCTCCACCAAGTTAATAAATTTATATGTAACGTCGTACACAATTAAGTAAAATTATAGCTGAAGAAAAGCTCATGGAAATGCTGATATTTGTTAAACGATGGGCAGTATAAAATTCAACAATTCTTGGATCCAATTAAAGTTTTACAAACATAAGTTTTCTCCTACGGTACCAAAATGTTCAATACTTGATCCCATAATGTTGATTATTAACAAGAAGTCAACAAGAAGTTAACAAGAAGTCAAAGATTTTAGTTAATTCATTATACATAATTATTGTTTTTTTAGTGAAGCTGTCCTTTTAAATCATTTTATTACATTAAAAATAAGCTCCATAAAGAAAGAAATAGACCATCTTTACACTGCATTCCCAAACTAAATGCAAAATTTGAGTAAACGGTGGATCAGAACTGCATAAATTTGAAATATTAGGAGATCCTTCCATTAAATAATTTTTTCTTTTAAATTACATTTCGATATCTGGGCGCCGGAGTAGTGCAGTGGCTTCGTTCGCGGCTCCCGTGCCAAGGGTCCAGAGTTCGATTCCAGGCTCTGCGGTTGGCGATTTTAAGTCGGCCCTACCCACGCTTTCACCTCTGTCTAGAACATGTGAAGTGTCGCCTATGCGGCCGCGCCGTGGCTCAGTGGTAAGACCGCTTGGCTCTCACCAAGGCGGCCCGGGTTCGATCCCAGGCGACCGCAAAGTGAGATTGTGGTGGACAACACGGCGCCTGCGGTGCCGTATGTAGTAAAAGCGGGCATTAAACACTACACATTTCACATTTGTCCCCTATGCCCAAAGTGGTTCGGAGTCCACGGTATAAGCTGTGGAGCCTCTCGCCCTACCGTCATCTTCACTATCACCCTATCATTGAAGGTAATGGACCCGCCCTCTGGTTGCCTCCACCTGAGAAAGGAGTCCGGACATCACGTGGTGGGGCGAGGTTACCCCGAAGGCCAACGTTGCTATATGGGGAGAGTTGGTACCAACAAACCAACCAACCAAAGTTTCGATATCTTAATTTCTCATATTGAGCGTTGAGGTAAAACGATACGTTTGGTTTTTGTCAGCTTCTTTATTTAATGTTATTCAGTGTGTGTTTTATCGTTATGCAGTATATTGCGGCCTCGCCCAGTGCATTGTGCGTTTTACTATTTTACTCATTTTCACCTAATTTCTATTTTGAGTAGCCGTTTAAGCTCAGGAGTTCAGTTTAATATTTAAATGGATAATCCATTGATGAGGAAATAACATCTTGTGGCCAAGAGAATCCACGAAAACATCTAGGAGTTGGGAATTCTAATACTAGGCGTAATTTTGTAACACTAAAGTGACACATCTCTACCAAATTTGAATAAACATTTCTTGATATACAATTTACTTCTGCTCTTTGTATCTAAAAATAACTATATGATTGTGATGGTTCCTTTATAGTCAAGGGCAGACGATGTCGTGAAGGCACAAAATCGTCATCGGTGGTCAGTGCTCCAAATCCTGCCAGTGTCATCCTTCCTGATTGAAGCTTTCTCCAGGATTTTTATTTTGTCCTTGAAACTAGCAAGTGACAGGTATGTCGTTATATTAAGACTGGAATTTTCTTCCCAAATTTTGTTTCACAATCATCATATCATTTAATGTTTCATGAGTACAGACACCTTACGGAGCCGTATGGAATAAGAATTAGCGTTAAAAATGAACAAATGCATTCCCTTACATCAATTTATGTACATTGAACTGGCTCAAAATTACATTCCCTTCTAATTATCTGAATTAAATAAGTATTTTCACTTGTATAGCACAAATAGATTCAAACTTTACATTGATGGTCTAAAACATTAGAGTATTTCGACATAGTCTAATTTTCCAAAATATCCCTTCACTTTAAAGTCACTTAATTGATCTAGTTCAATATTTGCAATGAGTTCGCTTAGCCCAATCTGGCACTTCACAAATGTGAGCTAGTTTCAACTGTTCAATATTCCTTCACTTTCTTTGGTGACGTAGCGGCTTAAGGAAATACTTTGATAGAGCCTCCTCCTCTTGCGGACATTTCGGGGACTCGAAGACATCTTCATTTCCGTGCAGTAGGAGTACGCATTGCGCTTCACCACAGTCGTCTCAAACTCGCTCAGGAACATCTATTTTCGTGGCATTTATTAACCCTCAAGCCTGCTCATTCGCACACTACAAAATTCACTCGCTTCACTTATATGTCTGTATGAACTTTCTAGAAAGTTCGTGATGACGAAACATCCATAAAGTTCTAGTTCTCTAGCAGTAGTGCTTACCATGCTTACGCTGGGAAAGTGCGCGTATTTTCTTGTTTACGGTACGGACAACTAGATGCAGACCTTCCTGTAAGCTTGGCATAGCCATGGCATTGAGTAAGCTTTATGAGTTTTGTTTATTTGTTTCTTAACGACACAATCGATAACCAGGATCACGTGAACATATGTCGGAATGTCGTCTACCAGTGAGTTCTCTCACATACCAATAAATACACACATGTCTGGTTTTAAGAACCCTTAGAAACCACTGCACAGAGCTGGGTTTCAACACGCGTCACAGTGATCCGTAGGCCGGGGTCTAACCAACATTATGCTACTTCTTATATTAGATATCACCGTTAATAAATTTAAAAGTATGAAACACGATTGTTTTGGGAACATATACAGCTTTAGTAAACATTGTTCAAAGTCTAATATTATAGCAGCGTCTGCATTTAAGGCAAGTCGTGTTGGTCCCCTTCGTGGCAAAATTCCGCTGAAATAAATTCGCCTAGCTTCACCGCCTTGGTACATTTATATCTCCCCAAAAGATGCAAAATGGATGCAAAGGAGCTTAGCTGTAGCGTTGTTCTTCCGACATTTACATATCCGTTTCACGTATCGGGACTTAACCCTCCGATTAGTAGTCCGGCGTGGATATGGGGGTTCTGTATGCAACTCATATTTAATCCAGTTTATGGGATAGCTTCACATGCCGCCTATTCTGGCTTCTAGAGACCAACACAATAACTGTTATCACTAAGGTGTTTATTGCCATTTGCTTGACGCAGTACATTTCTGACTGTTTTAAATCTAGCTATTACAATTGCCTTCATTAAGGTTATTACTACTACCGTAAAAATGATATTTAAGCTACATGGATTGTTTCACTATATATTTGGTTTAAATCGATTGTTTTATTCACAGGTTGTTAAGCTTTGTAATTCTGCGTAGCCAGTCCCTTTATTCTGCGGATATCAATTTCCACAGTATCGAATTTTAATGTCCCATATAATCCTAATCTGCACATCATATTCCATACAAACCAATTTTGGATCTAAAAGTTTCAAAGAGGGTTTTTTCATATACTGTATATCAGCGGTGTGTGGTGGGAGGTGATATTTGCACAGAGTTTCATTATTCCTAACTCCGCATTTTTAAATGTACTTATGCTACCCTGCACAGCATGAATATCCCACTTAACTTTTGCCCGTGAGCACGGCAGGCTTTGCAAAAGCGTCAGACCCTATTACATTGCATAAATCAAAAGTTATCGATAACTTCATTGTTATCAACGCTTTCAAAATTGAGGCTGGCCGTGCAGAAACCAGATAGAACTTTTGTTGCCATTTCTCGTTGTGTGCTGTAGTGGTTATTTATAAAACACTATTTTGGTAGCAAAAACTAAATAATGGCACCATTATATAATATGGGTATTATCAGAATATGAATATGACGCTTAAATACCCCCAAAGTTTGCTTTGTTCAATAGTAGATCGTTAATAACTAATGTAATAACCAAGGTATAACCAAAGCTACCATTTCAATTTGGTTTTGTTTGCTATTTCTTTTGTGCCGTTTATTGAAGTACCATAACAGACTTAGCAAGCTATTCTCTCAATTTAAGTTTTAAGTTCACGTTACCCAAATTCGAAGAATACCTATAATTAGTAACAGGATAGTGAACTTAACAAATCGTGAATTTCAGCGGTAATTATTGAATAAAGCGGTACTTTTTCTGCTGAAAGGAGTAATTTAAAACTCCAGTTAATTGAGTTATGGGTAGTGGCGGAATTTAAACACTTAGAAAGGTAATCCGTCATGTGATCTATAGATTTATGGATGATGAATCCTGAAATAAATAGGGCAGTTGCATTCAGTGACAGCAATTACAAACCAGTGAGGATTAGGAATGTTCCAAGCTGTATGCCGAACCCCATTGGTTCTCTTCCTTTTTGCAGTCAGTTTTGGCAAAGGATTGTCTTAAAATACACATGAACGGGTTTGGATAAAGTATTCTACACATATATCAGAATGTAAAGCTTCTATCCTGAAATACAAAGTAGGATTTGAGATGTTTAGGTGTAGTAAACTAAACATATATGTATATTTCCAACACCTCACTATTACAGCAGTACTCTAGAAAGACGGACTTGTTGTGATACTGTAACATCGAGAGATGTTGAATGTATATAGGAAATACTCGAATGGGGCTTATCGAATTTTATAGGGTGCTTTTACAGATAAAACCATCTTAGAATAGAGGGCCAAAAGAGTGATCGCAACAGAAATGGAGAAAACTGAGTTTCGTGAATTGCCTCTCATCGGCAGTTGCAGGAAGTAATCGCCAAACTTCGCTAACAGTATTATCCCATTCACCTTATAACTAACTGCCTTAAGCGCATTCAGATATTCATCTCTTCAATCCGTTAAAGGATTTTATGAGGAGGGAAGACGATTGACACCAAGATACAGTGGAATAGTGTCAACATATAAGAGAGTGAGAAAGATTTAGAGAGAAAGAGAGAAGGCCAAACGAACACGCCTGCACACTCAGAAAGCTCTGCCTTTTCCCTAAATATAGCATTTGGATACTAAGAGACAAGAACATCTATTGGATCTTTTATTTTTATACATTAATACATGAACCTGATTTATGTTAACATTTAAGAACCGATTCTCGTGATTGATGTAGATAATAATGAGTCAAAGTGATTCAAATTCTATAACCTACACACTAAAGCGTAATATTCAACTTTAAGCGTAAATAGTCTTACAACCTGACACTTTCCAAATAACAATTTTTTACCTCTAAGTTTATCAAAATGAAATTTTTATATTTGCAGAACGTACTTTCTAAGTAAATATTTTGGACGGCATTTTTCTTATACATATGAGTATAATCAAGAGTCCTATTGACCATAATGGGCACGCTTAAACTGCTTTAGTTTTCATCGCCCAATTCAATTGGGCGTAACAGACCGCTTAATTATACTAGCATGTCGGTTTATTAGATTTGAGATACTTTCCGTGCCATAAATTTGCAACACCAAATCACCAGCTTTACTTCACTTCTGAAGATTTTTATGCCCGAAAAAATCCATTACCTTCCGACTGATTTGATCCGTCGACTTCGGGAACCAGAGGCTAGTATTTGCCCTTAGATCACGGACGACGGCCCATTTAATGAACTATTACGCATTCTAATGTCAAATACAGCCGAACTGTAATAGGAAATCTGTCGAACTGGAGAAAAGAGAAGCTACAACTTACTGGGCTCTACATAAAATGGTGCTGCATATTGAAAAGAATGCAGAGGATATTGTCGCGAAGCCGTTATCTACGATAGCGCGGCTTGTGTACACAAAGACAAAGAGCCTGCAAATAAAGATAACTGAGATAAAGGACTTGCCGGCACAGATAGGATTTCACGTTTAGAAGGTTCTAGTCATACCTTGATTGACAGAGAAAATTTGTTTTGTTATTTGTTCCAGAAACCTCTCGAATTTATCAATGAGGTATATAAGAGAGCAACGAATATTCGTAAGTAGTAAACAGCTGAGCTGATGTAGTAAACTGATTGCTGTTTGTTATTGTCATCGACCTTGGAAGATTGTGTTGTATATGTGATGTACTGCTGTTACATGAGAATTGAACAGTGTATTTTAACGGAAATAAAGAATATTTAGCATTTCAGCAAATTGGACTTTTAATTCTATGAACCCACAAAGTCACAATACTACATTTAGTCCCTTGCAAGTACGTTAATTTCTATAGTTGATATATCATAATCATTAATTGTATAATTTAATTAATTACGTTAAAATATCTAACATAGATACATCCTCCCTCAAGAAAAATTTCGAGCTGTAGTCAAGTTAGTCTGATATAAGTTAACATGAATTATGTGACTGACTTATCTAACTGATATTTTTATGAACTTTGTTTTTCCCTTTTGGGTTTTAGAACAATTTTCATAAAACATTGCTACACAAAGTCTGAAATAGATTATACATTATAAGATGTTTAATGCCGCGTAGTAAAAGGTGAAGTTTATGTTGGTGCTCATTAACACAATTGGAATAAGTTAATACCCAGTTAGTAAAATGTAATGCTACTCCAAGAATACAGCACAATGCACTAGTATTTAAGGGATAGAAATTTGGAGTCAATCTTTTAGGCATGGCGACTCATGCCGCTTACTTGAGCCATTGATATTAAGGTCAATAGCACGGTTTGCTGATGTATACACGGGAACTTAAAAGCTTTGCTGATATACTCTAAAGGAGTCTGTATTATCCAAATTTCGTGTTTATAATTACCTGTTATTCTTAATAATTAAATTGTTTCTTTAGCTTTTCAGAATTCAGTAATGCATTATATGGGAAGTGAATGTGCTTTAGGAAGCTAGATGCCGAAGAAAATATTTTCCCAAATGGGACGAGGTCCCCATCTTAAACTATTTCTCTAGAATTCTAGGGCCTAGTATTATCCCCAGAATTGTAGTGAGGCGAAAATTAAGGAAACATTGAAATCAGGGCACGCGGTGCATATAAATCAACAAAACCCTCTTTGCTAACACTGTAAGATATTTAAGTTGGCCGAGAGCACCTCAAGGTGCGGTACGGGGAGTCGCCGCTGGTCGAATTCACGGCGTCTTTTTGTAGTTAGTACACGAGAAACCTTACGCCAAAAGCCCAGAATGTAATATACTACATTACTTAAAGACTGGGCCATTTACTAGGACGAAGATGTCCAAGGCATGGATCGAAGCGTTAGCGGGAGTTTTGTTTCCCACCGTAACTGCACGCCTCTATAATCGGATCCGTCAACAGTGTAACACCCGGCATTTCACGGACATTGTAATGCACTAATATATAAGCTGAGGTTTTCACGGCCGGCGTCCTCAAGATAAATGTTATTTTCCGGGCTTATGGGCCCTGGTCTAGTAGTTCTTGAAGAGTGAACCAATGTTTCGCCAGGAACTGCCCCTAGCATCATCAGGGTGGTAGTCCGTCCGCTGTGAAATTCAGAAGTTTTTTAATGCACTGGTTAATAAACGCAAATGTGACCTATTAATAATATATGACTTTATTTAGCCGGTATATCTGGATTCCAGATAGAGATTTGCTTATCACTCAAGTAATCTCTGAAATCTTCTCATTACGCTCCGTAACGGTCTTGCAATGGGTCGTCGTATTTTTATAGTATGTATTTATCAGAGATAAACACACACCAGTAAACCTATCTTTAACGGTTTCAGCATACCACAAGTGTCACATTCAAAGTGGCACGTACGGACACGGAGGGAATATCCATCCACAGAGTACATTTATTTTTAAGGTTAATCTGCACTGAACTGTAGTAGTGTGGTTTGCTTTAAGAATTCATCAATTTAAGTCGTAAAGAAACCACAGTTCTGCCGTCACACATTCAATATATGCCAATTATATGTTAATAAAAATGATTATATTAGTAAAACTGAAACATTAAACGCTATATTGGTATGAAAATCATAAGGTTGCTATTAAATGCTTCGGGGACTAGATCAAGATCAAATCAACTTCGTAATAGTATTAGCAACAGTCTACGGCCTGCCTGAAGGCTTCCAGTGTTCAATTGTCTTTGCAAATCTGATTAGAGTGGAGCTATTCTGAATTACTCGGTTACGTGGAAAGCAATACTGCTGTCAAGTAAATCTCATTTACTGTCTTGAAAGGGGAAGGAGTTTGTAACTTCAGTATACAGACCAAGATTCCATCAACAAGTAGCAAAGAAAAAGACGTACCGTACTCCAGTAATTTCTGCGGTTTGTGGGGGAATGCTTACCACAATTGGCATACACAACTGTCACACTAACTTATGGTGACTGACTGAGAGAGTGTGTGAGTGAGTTAGGGAGAGAGTGAGTATACCGTCATTAAATTTTAGAAATTGCATCGATCTAAGATGCCATACTTGCTTTGATAAAATTGCATAGTGTAATACAATAACCCAACTTTCCAAGTACACTATTTACCGTAAAGCTATACGGTAATTAAATAAAAATCATTCGGCTGGCCCCGTAGCACAGTCGATAGAGTACCTGCCTGCCGTGCTAGGAGTCCCGGCGATAGGGGTGGGGATTTTTCTCCCACCAAGATCTCATCTTTCCCAGAGTCTGGAAGTATAAATGAGAGTGCCAATGTGTGTGTGTGTGTGTGTGTGTGTGTGTGTGTGTGTGTGTGTGTGTGTGTGTGTGTGTGTGTTTGTGTGTGTGATCTAATGATTAAAAAGCAAGGAATACGATTTAACACGTTCCAAGGGAGAACGGTCGCCGATATGACCATGGAACAAATAAAAAAAGATCATTCAATGAGTAAAGCAAATTTAAATATTGAGAACCTTCTATTAATGTTCATAAACCAGAAATATGATATAAGTGCAGAATGCCAAGTATATCACGTAATTTAACTATATTAAAAGATATTCCAAGTTATCTGCACTCTTAAATTTAAGTTCTTTTTTTTACGTAAAATTTAGTTTGTTCAATTCTCATGGGTTCTTCTTCTAAGGAATGGAGTAACGAGCTTTATAAGAATTTGGAAAAGATAAGACCACGATCAAAGAAAAAGCTCACTTAAAATTTTTAATACATTTAAAAAGAAAGAGATTAATCATTTTTAACGAGAAATAACTGAGAACTGATCTTAGAAAAGTCAAGAGCCTAAGGGACTTAGGGAGAAAATATCACAAAACTGGATGATTTGTTTAGATCTTCACACAGACACTGATTAGACAGAACAAATAATTTCATAGAATCAACCAATAGTAGTTTCCATTACTTAACTAAAATCCTGACTCAAGCAACTGATTCTCATATATGAAATTCTCAAATTTCCTTTCCTTCATAGACTTTTCTTTACCTTTGTAATCTCCATGAAATTGCAGCCCTATTTCTCACGTTCGTGCTGACAACGCTTTGAATGCAGCCGTTCAAATTGCGTCTTGTATTCCTCGCTTGTGTTTGCGTGTGTCATTTGACTCACTACCTCCCTTTATCTCCTTATTTAAATTTCTTTTCTTTTTCAGTGATCCAAGTTTTATCCTCTCCAGTAACGAATTCACACTCCGTCCCTTGAAAAATAATAAATTAGTGGTTGTTCGCTCGCAACTTTCGGTTCACCTCCAATTCTTCGAGACCCCGTCTCCTTTACTGTTCCTTTATTCACTTTCCGAAAAGTCAGAGCTTTTCCTCATTCTCAAGACTGTGGTTTCCCTCATTGCCAGTCAACATCCCCCTTCCTTCTTTCAAGAATCCACATTCAGCTTCTCGCTCGCTCATGAATCCACGATATCCTCTTCTAAGCTTACACAGTTTTCCCTCTCTTATGAATCTACTGCCACCCTTCTTCTACACAATCCACTTGAATTTAGAAGTAAAATCACTCTCTTTCTCTCAGAATATGAGTAATCAGTTTCCTTATCGTTTCATCACACACTTTTCTTTTCACCAAGGTTAATTTCTTCGTCTAACCCTTAATCACAGTCCCCTCTCTAAAACCTCGCCACATGAATTGCCTGCTCTAGTCTGCTCCTCTTTTATATGTATACTATCTTTTAAGGTTCCAATTTACCCTATTACTACCTTTTTGCCCATATCCAAATTATTTAAAGTTATTCGGAGAGACTAAATCTGTACCCTCATTAAAAGAAAAAGTTTAACGCGATGTTGCACTGAAAATGTGATTTTCCAAAGCTTCCTGACAAATCAGTTGAATATTTATTTTCAAATCTTGCTTACATAAACATTAGTTCAATTTAAATTTAATTGTGATATATCTTTGGATTCCGAGCTATTAAATATTAAATCTGAATTTCTTATCCTAAGCGAAATGCTTCAGAATATGCAAATTTAAATTCAACCAATTTTAAAAATTCGATATCTTTCGATTTAATTTTACCACTTTAATTACAAAACAAAACTATTTTTAAACTCTATTACTGGAAATATATATTTTTTCATGTTTTAAATCGATTTAATAATAAATCGTTATCTGAAACAATCATTTAAACGAAAACAGAATCGTGTTACAAGTTTAATTGCGTAGATTTGGAAGTGTTCTTCATGTATCTCCGAAAAATTTAAGGAAAACAACATCATGGGGAACATTTTAAAGAAGTGGGTATGTTGAAAAGATAATTTCCGCATGTCTCAAATTTCAATATAAAAAGCACTCTTATTCCAAATGTTTAACAATATTACATAATATGTCTACTTAAGATATGAATAGTAAAATTACATTTTGAAATGATGATCTCTAAGTATTTTTAAACCCTTGGAATAAAAATGTTAATGTTTTGGCATTTATACTAAATTACAATTTACTTACTCTAAACTTGCCTGAAGAATACTTCTTAGTGAAACCTGTGACGGGTTTCTAACACTTTTAGGAATGTTTACTCTACTATGCTCCTTATTTTTCACCTCTGGAATTCCATAATGAGCGTAATGACGACAAGGATGAGAAAATTATTAGACTCAATTCAATATTTTGCTTAACTATTGCCCGAGATTTTGACGTAAAAATTGTTGCACTTTTTGCGTGAGTACTTTCCGCAAGTCAAAACTAGATGACGTGTATACGGGAAAGCAAAACAAAGTTGAAGGGTAAATTTGTATTCCGTAGTGCTAGACAGAATAATTTTTGCCTCTTCAATGGAATGAGTTTTCCAAAAATTCATTTCGAGTTACCATTTTCAGTGATGTTTCAATTAAAGGCCGTATATTCAACATATTTGTTCTACAACAGGTGCCTTATATTCAATATATACCCTTGATACTCTGAGTTGGAAAACTGATATTTCGGTAAAGAAAGTTAAAAATGCAATGTTATTTTTTGAGTAATCTATATATTCAGAGCCTCAAATAACTGATAGGTTTGATAAAAGGTTCTGAATCTGAACTTAGACATTTGTAAGTTATTTTGAAACTGTCAACTTACTGTCATTTTCACCTGAGAAACTCCCGAACGCAGTAATATTCACAATCCTACATCAATGTAAAATCAGAGAAAACAAAACGGCGAATTAAATACAATTAGAGAAGAAATATGACACAAACAGGAAGAAAAATGGGTACTGTACAGTTGTTTCCCATGGCATATTAAATTAAATATTCAGTATCAGTGTAAATTGCGCCTTACACATCGATTTATATCCCATATATTCTGTGACATTTGCTTAAGGTCATTTAACATTTTATTAATAACCATATGAAAATATTTGTGACAGTAGAAGTGAGCAATAAAACAACACTGTTTGCTAGTTATAAGGGCGCTGTGTGATAGGTATACAAATAAAACTAATAAGTAATCTAAGAAATCAAGGGGATATTTTAAATATGCAATGTGCAATTTTGTAACATTTTCATCTTGAGTATTTGAAGAATGTCTTTATTAAAGGAGTAATATTTAGAGATTAAAGTTTCAGTTATATTCTGAAACATTGGGTATTCTGAAACATATTAACAATTTATTACTGAATCATTGCTAAATTAATTACTAATCATATGTTTAAAGGACTGCAAAATTTTGCATATTACAAAAACGCACGCTTTATAATATGTCACAATTTTAAGAGCCTTTCAGTGCCATAGCCAGATGAATTAGTGATGATGATGATGATGATGATAAAGATGATGATGATGATGATGATGATGATGATGATGATGATGATGATGATGATGATGATGATGATGATGATGATGATGATGATGATGATGATGATGATGATGATGATGATGATGATGATGATGATGATGATGATGATGATGATGATGATGATGATGATGATGATGATGATGATGATGATGATGATGATGATGATGATGATGATGATGATGATGATGATGATGATGATGATGATGATGATGATGATGATGATGATGATGATGATGATGATGATGATGATGATGATGATAATTAAAGGCCGGAGGGATTCAAGTTAGCTAGACGCAAGGGTATGAAAGATGTCGGTTGTACAGCACGGTCAACAAATGTCAAAAAAGCTGCTACTAGAAGCAAGCAGTGCAGTATTGCTTTGCAAGTGCATACAGACGAAAAGTCAAGGTATAGTATAACGCGACTGTTTTGTTTGTTCTCGCTGCACCTGTCATGGTCAGGTAGTTGTTTACATACTTAACCGATAAGACTAGGGTCCATGTGTATAATTCCTATGGAAAAACGCACACGCCTCTGGCCTTTAATGACGATGAAAACTAGGATCATTATATTATCATATTTCGCAGCTGGTTCGCACCTAAAGTAATCTTTGCAATGCAAAACCCTCCACATTCAAAATATTTAATAGAGTTTGCTACTTCTCATATTATTTTTTCCTTGTAGTTTTCTTTCTGCTGGTATTCCTGGCTTATATAATGTAATCTAGAATAAATTTACTTATTTAGATGTTATTTTTTCAGCAGGTTATAAACTGGCCTTGGTTTACACTAGACGAGCTCTATTGTTTTCTAAAAATCTTTGTTTTTAATGACTTTTCTGTTGAATTATTAGCCTGTGAGTGTCTTTGCAGGGTTTAATCTGAGTTAACAGAAGGATGGTGTATAAGAATAAGTGTGAATAAGTGCTATACGTTTTCTGTCTTCCACTAAATGTGGAGTCTACAGAAAGTTCCTGAAACTAAATACTGATAATAAGAGGACTTATATGCTAAAAGCTAAAAGCTGAGTACCGAATTTCACTGACTCAAATTAAATAAATGCAAGCAAAGGAAGGTAGGTTATACATTTTGTACAAACTTTGTGACAATCTGAAGCTCTTACTCGTGCGTGCAACCTGACTTAGGGTTCTTTACCAAATTAGGTAAACTGTTTTAGGCTCATCCACTAGCATTCCTTTATTACATCCCTGCTACCAGACTGCTGGCACACGTGCGTTATTTCCGAGTCACGTTCCAGTCGTTAAATGTATTATTCACAGAAGGAGTTACAACTTTTGTCCAAATCCTTCTTTTGCGTCCGACAATGGCATGTGATCTCTCAGCTGAATCCAAGCAGTCACCATGACACTACCAGGACTAAAGTAATATTTCTGTCTAGATTAACACTTTAAATAAAATGACTAAATCGTCATAAATGGATTAAATAAATAATTAATTTTTTGCAACATAGAGGAGAGAAAATTTGGTTGCGTTAAAGTTGCACAGTTTTCTCCACCAAATAATCTATCCCGTATTTAATCCATAAGATTCTCATTGAAAACATTCTTTTCGTAATGCAATTTTTACTCTTAACTACTGAGGTGAATGTGATTAATGTATTAATAATCTGTAACTACCTAATTTTATTGAATGTATGTTTTATGGAGCAGTATGAAGGTGTTGAATTCAATTAGTGCTGCTACTCCTTTTTGCTACACTGTGGTACCCGATTACTTTCTTCTGGCGAGCAGACCTAGGGAATAGTTCTCCGAAACTGTAAACGGAGTAGTCCCTGCGCTCCTTAGCTACAGTATCTATAACATGGGCCTACTATTCTCTAGGTCTGTGATAGAGATTTCATTGATACTTACTTTCCAATTCAAAGAGACGAATGACAACACGATCAGTAACAACAATGCTTATTTGAAGCAGCTGGTGAGGATCTATATATTCTTCATTAATTATGACCTTAAAATTCACAGATTTTTTGTTGTAATTTACGTCCTCCAACGTTAAGTCATATCGGACGATGAATGGAATGAATGAAAGGATGCTCGAGTGAGCCCGTGGTCCATAGAGCTTAGAGGTACCCGACATTCGTCCTTCAGCATAAGGGAAAAAACCTTATCCAGGTAACTCACCCTGACCGAGATTCGAACTCGGGACCTCTTGAACGTGAGGCATACATGCTACCAGCACGCTACCGAGGCGGGCATTAAAAGTCACAGATTACAATAATACTGGCATTATGAAGTTGATGACTATATACTACTGATATACTGCAAAGAATGTATAAAGCGCGGAAAGCTTTCTTTTAAGACTTTAAACTGCAATTTGCAGTTCCCCGAGAAATTCACAGAAACACATTACTGAAGGCTTATAGAAACGCAGTTCCTCTTTCAAAACGGATCGTATTGGCGCCTCCAAGGTTCTTGGTCATTATGAGTGCAAATCTCTCCCGCAGCGTGACGCGATACACTTAAAGTACACAAACTCGTATGTAACAAAGGGTTTGCCAAACTTAATGTACACTTCTGATTTCGCGTGAACACATGACCTTTATAATCTTTAATAAGAGGTTTCGGACATGGTTGCATTTTCGTGGCGCTTTGATTGGAAAAGAGTTAGGTGCACACAGGGTTTCCCTCGACCTTACTCTTCGCAAGCACCCTTGGTCATTCACAAACTCAATAGCGCACGAGACTGGTGCCTCTCTCCTCTCCGCCTACCTGTAAACAACGTAGCAATATTATGGAAGTTACAATCTTTCTGAAGAATGAATGCAGATAGCCACCAATGGAAGCTTTCGTAAACACAAAGAAATAAGGGGTATTACATCACCATTCTCGGTGCTTACCCTATACCTTTCCGCAGTACTGCAGTACAGAATTTGATGGTTCAAATCAAGTCAAAATGCAATATCGCCGCGCGAAGTCATACTCTCACAGTATGGCAAATTAAATTTAATATGTTACAGTTTTGTAAAGAAGATAAAAGTAAATCTCTAATTATTATGTCAAATAGTGCTATAAAAGTGAGCAGCAGTAGTGGAGAAAGACGAGTGAACTGTCCTGAATATAGTGAAAGAGGTTCAAAATTCAAAGCGTACGGGAGTAAATATTTCAACAGCCGGTTAGGTTAATATCGCCCATATTAAAAAAGGTTTCGAACTCGATGAATTTAAAATGTGTGTTATGCACAGAACGGTTCTCGAGTTTTATAAACAGAGAATAGAAATTCCTACAGTATCTAAACTAATGAATCCGGCCAAAGAAAAGTTTCCTTTTGAAGGTAGGACACATTCTGGAAAATATTTAAAGGCATAAGATATCGATTTCGTAAGAAAAAATTTGTGTCGTGTTACGTACGCAGTGTGATGATATTTTGGTGTTCACATTATTCCGCGCTGCCTTCTCTTACCTGCCCAAATCGAGCCATGCTACACCAGCGAGCTACCCAAACGACTGCATTCATTCGTCAGACAGATAACTTAAAACTAGATTCCGAAGACTACTTGTTAACTTCTTACATACGCATACAAACTCCTAAAGAACTTGAGCATACAGTTCATCTATAACCATTGTTTCTATATCGCACAGGTGACCTAGCGCTGATAGATTCTGTTTAATTCATCGAATTCAGCGAGGCTGATATATAATAGTATGATTTGTCGACAATACGGAAGTCCGTCCGTTATATCTGCCTGCAAAAGATTCCTTCGCTTTAGTTCTTACGTGCATCTGGACGTGCTGTCAATGGAAACTTCCGTATGCATTCCGCAAAACTGCAAACTAACACTTACACCTTAATAAATATTGCATCAAATAATTACTTGAAAATAAATATCCTTCTCTTCTGTCAGAAGAAATAGACTTTTGTCGTCTGGATATAACGTATTTCTGATATTATCTCAAAATAGTCATTAATATCAGCAATTTAAAGGGTAATTAATTATGGTTTATTAGTTTGACAACAAGTAATTCCTTATTTTAGCCCAGTTCGTATTAGTAAAGATGAATTTTTTTCAGAACTGTTTCTATGCTCACCCTTTTGTGGCTACTGTAGGCAAGTACGACACTTAATTTTTTTAAAAATGCTTTCTCTATGTTACTCTTAATATGACATAACATGTGCATGGATTGGTGTAAAACAAAATGAAGTGGTAATTTCAAATAGACGAAAATTAAAAAAACAGTGAAGAACATGTTTTGTAAATTCTAAAAGTTACAATATACTTAATTTGCTAAAAATACATTCATTAGTTTTACCATCCATATCCTTCTGCATATGCTATTGAAATACATTTTTCTTATAAAATTCTGATATAGTGTGTTAAAAAAAGGCTAAAGCCTTTTTGAATTAATAAGAAATATGATCGTGGGAAAGTCGTGAAACACTTCCATTGCATTGTTGCAAGACTTGAACTTAAACCAAGTGGCCCGGTGTCGATCCCAGATATGGAAAAAACAGCGTAGAGGAGGGTTTCCTCCGGATGCTGCATTTCCCCACGTCATCTCATTCCACCCGTGCTCCTTCTTAATTATAAAATTACTATTAACGTTTAACGAATACATCCAGTTATTTAACTATGTTCTAATTTTCTTCTTTTGTAAAGTTCCATCCTTTCTTCAAGAGGTTTGTATATTTGGAGGAAGGAGTTTGAGTTAACCCCAGAATTATTAAACAAACATATAAACAAAATTTTTCATACTGTGTTTTTCTTGGTGTTTTTAATATCCATTCACTCGCTCATCCCCTTTCCTCTCTCTCTCACTCCCTCTCTCTCCTAAACAAATGGTTAATCCGAATAGGAAACACAACGTTGGCTTGGGTTCGTCTTTTTTATCAGGATCACCGAAGCGGACGTAATTTCATCTTTTTCCAGCTGAACTGCACCCAACACAGTTCATTAGGAGAAATTCATGAAGTGCTTCAGGGCAGATGCCAGCAATAATGCGTAACCCTTCCGATCCACAGGCTTAACTAAACGCTGTTTCTGTATTTGAGTCACATCAACAGATATGGTGCATTAGACAGATAAGACAGGCCTTTGTGTTCACCAGAAAAGCGAAGAAAATATTATTTGTAATTGGAAGTAGCATTTTCTTTACTAGAGGTTCCGACGTATATCAGCCACGTTAGATGTACTACTTAACGCACCACTTCTGCACATGTGTATGTACAAACAATGGGCAAGCAACATAAATCAGAGTACGCAACTTTGGTCAATTAAATAATATTAAATGTACTACACAAGTTCCAATAGCCATAACTTTCTTTTCTTTGTCTCTTCGTTTTTGAATTAATGGGATAGTGTTTCACTCAATATTAAAATGATTTCCCTGGGATTAGAAATAGTATTATAATAGATGACGAGGAGCTGCTCACGGTTCTGAAGCAGAGCTCGGATAGTATGCAACAGAAAGCCTTTTATGCTTTCGACGAGACTGCTGGAGAGAAAAGATGAAGGGAGAATCAAAAGGAGGAACAGATCCTGCCGATGATAGGTGCTAGTAAGGTCCCTAAGGATTCCAGAAAGACACAAATCCTAACATTGCCATCCCACACTAGTCATTTTCAACTTGGGGGTAGTGGGAGTCACGAAATGAAAGGGTCACTTCCAGAAAGGTGCACTACCCATACTGCCATTCAAGAACCAGGAACAGTTCTTTATTCCGCACAAATTCAACCGCATCGCCGCAACGCAACAACCGCCGTAGCCTGGCCCAACAGCTCAAAATATATGAGATGAAACCGATGAAGGGAAATTATGAGAACAAGAATTCATGACAGAAGAAGAACCACCCCCTCATTCTATTAATTTACTGTGTAATTCTTCTCACGGCGTTGTATTATTTGCTTGTATGAAATTACTAAGGGGTGCTTATTACTCATCTTCATGAACTGATAACGTTTGACACATTATAACTTTCCATATTTTCGCAATCTTCTGATATTTGTGAAATGACATACGAGTACACTGAAAAGCCAGAGGAGACAAAACAGTTGCGTTATACACATCTTGAACTTGCGTCTGCATACACTTGTAAGGCAGAGTTTCTCTTGTTCACCGAGTACTACGTTACATTGTTTTCGACGATTACACATTTTATGGACGTGCTGTACACCTTACGTCATTCAAACTCTGTGACCAGCTAACTTGTATCGTATTTGAGCGCACATCTTTCCGGTCTTTAATAATAACCAGTGCTTAAACTCCATCCAGGGAAAATTAATGTTTTTCTTTTTTTTTCAAATTTCTCCATACACATTGAATAGATGAAAGTGAGAGAGAGAGGGGGGTGTTAGGAATATGAGTGCGTAGACTTCAACGACAACTTTTTCACATTAAACTGAAACATAATTTCCTGTACGACTTTCCTGTAAAAGGCATAAAAAATAAAATTAATGGAACGTTTGATCCCTTACGTCACCACACCTTTATTGTTTACTTTTGAAATTAGGATAACGAGGTAAAAATACAAAAGGTGAGTTATTTGTGTCTTTACATGTTCATAAAATGATTTATTTGACACAAAATGACGTTAGATAGCTAGCTTTCAGCGCTTCTATTGGAATAAAGTTGTGAGCATAGGCTTGGTAATTCCGCAAAATTGGAGCGCGCGTGTGTATGTGCGTGCGTGTATGTGCGCGCCTAGGCTCGCGCGCTGTTGAATGAAAACAATAAGAGTACCTATCGCAATGCTTGGTTCAACAACAGGTACTCTTAGCGCCTCAGATGCCTCTAATGCATTCAGAATAATTACGGAAGTCTTTACAAATAAAGTAGGAGCTTCTTGCGTATGTAGAACCGACTGGAACGCAAGACCTCGGATATTTTACAATAGGAGAATTCCAAACCCAAGAGTTTTACAAAAAAACTCAAACTGAGCACAGTTTTAGCCTGTTCTTGAAATAGACATCATGTTGATGTTGCAATCGTTGACCATTAATACATTTACTGTTTCCCAAATAAGTGGCTTTAATTTAATTTACATAGTGCACCTGCATAAAGTATTTCTGTAATTCTTTTTATACTTCACGGCTTTGTACATTTAATTCGTCCCGGCTCCGATTTAGACTGCCTATCTTTTCTTTGGTCTTCCTTGGTTTCTTGTATCTTAGGTTTATAGTTTATATATAATATAGGTATGCTGTTATTATTCATTCTTTGAACATATTTTTCCATTTATTTCTGTTGTAAACAACAATATGTTTTATTTCTTTTACTTTTAATCGTTTCCTGATATCTTGACTGCATTTGTTGTCCTTTATTTTTGGTACACCAAGCTTATTGCTCTTACAAAATTTATTTCTGATGTCTGTATTCTAGCACTATTTCTTTTTGTTAATGACCATGTTTCTGATCCGTAATCAGAGTTGGTATTTCCAACTCCCATAATTAATAGTTAAATTTGTTATCCTTCATCAACTTTTCTGTAGCTTTTAACGCAGCTTCTAGTTTTGGTCTCATGAGCACGATCAAATGACACCTCCCACTACCAGCAGTAACAGAGAGTTGATAAACACACAAGCACGTGGCGAACCGGGTTGCTAGCAGCTGGCCTGAGGTTCGTATATTTCAACTTGAAACAAGGCCTACTTAGCACTACCCCTCCCTGTGACAAGGGAGGGATGAAAAGTCTTGTAAACACATTGACACTGCTATACGTGACTGCCTAGTCTCCGTCAGACAGCGACAGGTGCTGCAACCAGTGCAGGGGTTGTTTATTTACAAAGAGTGCTTTATATTGACAGTGAAATATGGTATTAAAACCAGCGTTGTAAGAGATAACTAAGAGAAACAATGATAAACTCAAACTGTATACAATCGACTACATATCTGAATTAAATGGGCATACCTTATCTCCGTGCCATTGCGATACGAATGCTATTGAGCTAATATGGGCACAAATTAATGCAGGAGGTAGAAAATATGTACTGGAGTAAAGATGGATTAATTGATAAGTTGGACAATTTTATCATAGGTTTAGAAGAAAGTGAGTCTCCAAAAATTCCTAATGGACTCTATATCTATACTACTGCCATCTACCAGTACTCTTTATAAGTGCTGCGCTTGAAAGTGTTAGAGGGATAGCTAAAATATAATCACGCGGAATCAATCGGAATATTGCATGGAAGTAACGCAATATGGGATTAAGCAGTCATGGTTTAGCTACGGGGGAAATAATGCGTTCTTTCCTCCCCCCTTTTTCTCTAATTTCCATGTCCATTCCGTTCAAGATAAACCAGACAAACTGTAGATAGAAGTGAAGCGATGTGGCATTAGTCAGTCATGGGTTACCTAAAATAGCGCGGGCAATAGTGCGCTGTTTCTCTAATTCCCGTGTTTCAAGATAAACCAGACGAACTGTAGTTTGGACTTTCAGCCGTTGTAGGTGTAAACGCATGTCTGACCACAAAGCAAAACAAAAATATTGAGCTCTGGAATCCCACATTCTTGCCAAACTGTTGAGAAGGAAACTACCGTCCAGCGCAAAAATAATGATGATATAATTAGATATTGTCTATATATTATTTATATGTAATAATTATAATTTATGGTTTAATTGCATATATTATTATTGTATATGGGTACACATGGAAAATGTACTCGGCTTGCTTGGCAGCTTAATTTCTCTTTATGACTGTTTACTAGTAACCATTGTCCGCCGACCCTAAGGGGAGCAGGCTTTTGTATAAGCTAGGGTTCAAGGTCCCAGGAAAGCGTCTCTTTTTGAAGAAAGTTTGATAAACAGGGAAACAAATAGGCCTCAGCAGATATTTGGCAGCCTATCAGAAGGCAGAACGCCACCCACGCTATGTATATCGCGAAAACATGGCCAATGGTGTTTCTGATGAGACGCCACGGGGAGACTGAGTTACGTGTAAATATCTGGGAAAACGTACAACAACATATAGTAACACGGAAAATCTGCGCTACTCGCGCTTAGATTATCGCGCTTAAAATGGCCCGTAGAGCCCGCAGGGTAACAAGTGCAAGTGAAATCTGGCAGCGAGGGCAATAATTTGGAATGCCATATGAAGGTGTTATTCGTTCCTGAGAAATTCAGCATGCCGAGGACATTAGCCGACTGACATCCAACTGTCTCTGGCGGTCATGTACGTGTAGTAACAGAAATAAAAGATATCTATGACTGTTTCTTCGACGTATAATTCGAGCTTTACGACCTCTCCATTTCAGCCTGGATCTCCGACATCTGTAGCCAGTCCGACACAGATAACTCCTTGCTCCTACACTTTCGTGAGTCCCTGATGCAGCCGAGGTACCCAATAACACCAAAACCATCGAAACGCATCAGATAAAGCAGCAGAAGCAGAAACCGGAAGCCGTCATTTTGATTGAGGACCTCAAAACGCGCCCTGTGACTTGGCAGACGCTGCTGAGACCAGCTGACCGTCTCACGGTGCAGCCACTGTATTCAGTAACGTTCATTTATCTCTTATTTTTACAGATATTTGCTATCCAAATTTTAATGGAAATGAATTGTTCTTTCACACTGGCGGTGTGCAGGCTAAAGTATGGAAAGATACAGTCAGACTGAAAAATTCAATGCCATAGCCGGGATTTGAACCACGGAACTTCTGGTTGCCGTCCAGCCGCTCTAAGGCTTGAGCTACTATGGCCAACGTGCCGACATGACATTAAATTCTCCAACTGACTCGTGTTTTTTCCCGGTAAAACACTTAGGAGTTCTCATAACCACATGAGACAACCACCTTAATGGCGACTTACAACGTGTAAGTACTTTAAGCCCCGGACTTTATAGTTAACCGCTATTTGATCAATTAATGGAAATTAAATGTTCATTCGCACTGGCCGTGTGTAGGTTAAAGTATGGAAAGATAGAGTCAGACTGAAAAATTCAATGCCATAGCCGGGATTTGAACCACATATTTTCTGGTTGCCATCAAGCCGCTCTAACCCTTGAGCTGCTATGGTCATTAATTGACCTAATATACTTTTAATCTTCAGACATACAATAGGTATACAGAGAAACAAAGAACACACTGCCCATTTCTGCTTTCAACTCCTAACTCCATTAGTTGATTTGGTAACCAGGTGTGAGTATAATAATCCAGGAATGTGATGGATAAAATATAAGTTTTAGCTAATGATAGCTTGGTCTCTAGATTAACGCTAAACCTACTAGAAAGCAGCCTTTGACTCAGTGACATTTGTCACACGTAACGCATGTCAGACAACTCAGTGTTAATAGCCAGTTACAGATGAAGTAAGAAACGATGGCATAGAAGAGTACAACTGCAAAGAATCATAAAGGGATGGTAAACAGACACGTTTCTTTATCTCATTCAATTAATAAAGTTTAACGCCGGGCGTATGTTACCATAGGCGGTGGCCAATAAGGCTACTTAGACAAATGTCTGTTAACTATAAGCTCTATGGACCCTGGGCTCATTTGAGCATCATTTCACCCATTCCATTACCGTCTTATATATCTTGACGTTGGAGGAAGTAAATTACAAAAAAAATTGTGCAGGCTATGTTTGAGGACACAGATTAGTGTGCCCATCGGGTTTTGATTTTTGTAAGGGGTAAGGAAAACCTGGAAGAAAACCAAAGTCAGCGTGAACGGTTCTGGATGGATTTGAGGCGCAGACCTTCTGTAATATGTGCTACATAGAACCTAGCAAAGTGTGTTTTAATATTTTCTTTTTTTTTCTGATACATATTCTGTTTTTATACAATATTTATTTGAGTAAAACCCATGTTCTGTATATACATCCTATCTACTGTTCATAGGCTTAAGAAACACCGGTGAACTTCTGTCTACTCACGACGTCACATCAAATTGACAATAGAGAGGTAAAATTAAACTATGCATGTTTAAGGGAATTCAGTGCGTGGGGTATAATGGATGTTGGGTGTGCGTGCTGACTGGTAAGGTCATCTATATCTTCTTATTTAAGTGGAAACTTCTTTAAACGCGTTTAGCACTTTTTGTGGGTAGTGGATTAAACTGAGCTGGAATATGTGGCGCTCATTCGGGTGAAGTCGGCTCGAGTCGGCTCAATCCGAACTACCCCCCCCCCACATTCATTCATTATCTCAGTCTTATGTTTTTCATACCGCTATACACCGTAACTTTTCTGTCGCAGTCAACAGAGTATCAACAACACGCATACAGGTATGTTTTAACATATTTCAAATACTATGAAAAATTCAGAAACCCTAAAGGAGTTTCCTTAAAAAATAATTGTCTTAAGGCCGTTCTTACAAACGTCTGTCAAGTGCCGGTAACCGATCCGGTCCAATAACCTTCCGACATTTAACAAGTCGACAACATGTCAAATTCCACTTTAAACACTAATCATAGTCAAAAGGAACAGATAGCATCACCAAAGTTTGGTATTTGAATAATTAAAGCCATAATAACGAAAAATAAAACGAGTATGCTAATTGGAAATAAGTGTTAGGAATTCGTGAAAGAGAGGTTTCATTTAAGAACTGATTATTTTTGTTGAAAAGTTTTCTTTATTGTGAGTAGTAAAACGTAAAACATCAATAAATTAAATGTAATAACACACAAATAATAAAATTATCACGTATTAAAATGACGTTTTGCGTTAATTTTCATTGACATCTTATAGGTTATGTTTTTGCACAAACTGAAAGACCGACAGAGCGTCAAAAGATTTGATATATAAATTTGACTTTTTATTGAAAAAAGATCTAATTTGGAAAGTAAAAATTTATAAACAAAACATCGGACAAAATTATCGAACAAAAACATCGATATTATAAAGCTATCGACCTCAATACATCGATGTGAAAAACATTCGATATTTTCCAGTAAACATAGATGTTTCGTAAATACCGATGTCAATGTCGCAGCCCTAAAACTAACCCACGAAAATAATCCTCGACCAAGTTGACAGCGGGATGACCGCCGGTTGTAAGAACGGCCCTTATACTAATTAACGTCTTATTATATACGAATTTATAAATATTTTATGTTATAGAAAATGGATGAAGAAAATCAAATCAATGAAAAGTGCAACGCAAAAGGGATCTGACCAATGCGCGCACGAAAAAATATCGTAAAAAGAAGCGAATGGAATCTCAGCAAGTGAATGCTTCAATGTAGGATGACCCTAATGAAGAAATGGAATGCGTGCGAGTTCGAGAAAAAATTTCCGAACGGAAAAATTCAATGGCGAAGGAAGGTTCGAAAAGTGATCGTGAGAAGAAATGTCTCAAAGCACTACAATTAGTTCATGACGTGGTTTATGATTCACAAACTCCCGGAACTATGCATGGAAGTCCTCCACCGCTCGTATTAAAAAATCAACAAACTGCGATGCATAACTCTCAGATTGCCGGAACATCTACGAATATGGATATTCCTCTTGTTACACGTGAAAATCAAAGCACTACGATCCATGATTCCCAGATTGCCGGGCCTCAGTGCGCAAGGATGAGTGGCAAATTTAATTTCTTTTAAATAAGTTTTAGAAATAATTTATAATGAATAGTTTCTTAAGTTTTCACTTCTGTCATGTGGTCTTAAGCATACACAATATCTTTCCTCTCTCTCTCGTTTATCAATCTCTTTCTACCTCTTTCTTTCTCCCTATCTCTTTCACACACACGTACACAACGTCCGACAATACAATTCCCAAAGCATAGGTAACCGCAAACCGTTCGCATTTTTGGGTTTTGAGCTTATCAGATATCATACAGAATGTTTCAATGTGGGCAAGTAAATGTTATTCACGTTTTGATATATCTTGAGACAACCTTATTTCACCTCAACATGATCGTTTTTTAAAGTATATAAACTTTGGAGCTGTAAACAATATATTAGAGCATCTGATATCTGCCTAAAATAATTGGGTTGAACCTCGTCTACCCAGTCTCAAGTGACGTATTCTATTTTATATTCAAATACGCGTATAAATAAATTAGTGCAATGGTGTACCAGAAAGAGTTTGAAAGAAGTAACTTCATGACTTGACAATCGCAAGTTAAAACAAATGTACATATAATGTATTGAATATGAAACGCATAGCTTTTTGTTGACATAAAGTTTGATTAAACCAAAAACGGTTTGAATATACATAAGAACTTGCAATTCTAAATTTAATTTGTCCAAAGTTTTCACCAAATTTCATCAGAAAATTGTACTTTTTTTACTGGATTTTAAATGGTCCCCATTGTTGTATAAAATAAATGGTGAAACAAGGCACTTTTTATAACAGAGGTCGTTATTTAAGCTGTAATCTGTGGAGTTTTTATGTTGCTTATCTGTGCATGAAGCAGAAACTATATCATGTTTCATGCAAAGCTTCTATATTAAATTTTACCATAGAAAAATGCTTTTTGAGATCCTATGAACAGAAAATGGTTTAGTAAAATCGTTCGCAAACTGTGAATAGTTTTATGTAGTATTGAATTAATAAATGAGACAATGTATTAGAAAATCTATCCCGCTCTTTCCAATTTTGTACTTTGCAAAGGGTGCCGAACAATCCAAAGTAAGAAAGTGAAATTATTATTGCAACATAAAGACAGTACGTATACAGTTCAGCGGGCTACATCAAAGTACTTTTGGTTTTATAAAACTTCACGTATATAAAATCTCAGCGTTTCAAATGCAATTTATTCCACGAAGATTCGTTTCCTTTGTCTTTAGTTTTTTTTAATTTTGCGCATAAAAACCATGACGATACTTAAATAAAAATTAGGCATTTTAAATGTAATATTGCCAGCCCTTAAAAGTGATCCTAAAATGTTATTAAAAACTATAAGTTAATTTTTAAAAATTTTATATTATACCTGGAATATTTTAAGTAATTAAAGATGCCAATGAAAGGTTTTGAGAAAACTGACATTTAAAATTTTTATACGTATACATTACAGCTCCATGGTGAGGCTGATTCAGATGAAACAATATAGCTTTAAATATTTACAAGATTAAGAAATCAAAATCAAAAAAGAAAGTACACGATATAATATATAGAAAATACACTGATTTATTGTTTTCAAGAATTTCCGCACTTTTATAGGTGAAATGCCTTAAAAAGAACATCTTTCAAGGAGCTTTTTTAACCAATTAAACGGTTATTTTAGCAAAATTATTCAATGCTGGTGCACATTTACAGCGATCCCAAAAGGAAAACAGAGCATCCCATATCAGTAGCTACATCGTATTTTGAAAATCTTCCAGCAATGTGGCAATTAAACAGCATGTGTTTAAATTGTGGCTCTTAGGTAAAAGCTTTCTCCTATTACCCTGAGAGCACCCAGGCAGCTTAGCGTCAGACGAGGAATGAAGAGGGTGGTCAGCCAACTTTCTGACCAACTTCAGCCGTAGAAACATCCCACTTACATTGGTTTACCAGATTCCAGAATCACGTGGAATGCACCAGCTCAATTCGGGCATTTCATCGTTGCCTATTAAGAATCAAGGCACCGACAATGGAACGACTTTCAAGCGCATAAAAGGCTAGGGACGCTTTCTGACTCCATAGTTAGGAATCCATATTCCAGTGAATGAATAAGGAGTCGTCCCATTCAGGAAGAGAATTTTACTGGCAATGAATCACGTCTATTTAGAGAGCATTTTACAACCGCTCGTTGGATCCCTACTCGTGTTTTATTCTGTCTTCCTCTTTTCTTCATTAAACACGGTTTTTGTGAGATTATAGCAATGAAAAAAGCAGTTTATGCAGTCAAACTTGGCAAACATTAGAAATTTAACGGTTTCAAACAATCCTATAATATTTTCCCAAGAAGTAACACTAAAATAAATATACTACTTTAACGTAACCGACCATTGCATCCACAAATTCGATTAGTGTGTCTAGATCCTGATTTCTAGGAGAATTTTGTAGATAGAGAAGCACGGATATGGTATACTCTGAGATTTGTTTTAGAAATATTTTGAGCGACCATCAATTCATCGGACGCCAAGCTTATTTAACACATAATTTCGCCTATTTGATTCAATATCTCTGCAGACCGATGGCTTTTAAAATGAGTGTTCACCATCACCGCAAACACCAAAAGAATGAAAAAAGACCTACGTATGTGGGGTATGGCTTCAGTATTACAAGCAGAAAATTAGCCCATTTCTAATAAGGTGGGTTGGCAAACGTATCTTGAAAATTAGGCTCTGCGCTAACTAAATTCCTATTAACCTAAATTCTAGATCCATTCATGAAACTTCATACTGGCGTTGTCAGGTCTTCTACCGTTTTGTGTGAGGATAAGAACGAACTTTGCTAACTTAAGTTGTTACTGACAATGATTTTTGTTAACAGATAATAGTACTTAAGAAATGTGTCACTGCAAATGAACTTAAAAATTTAAATTATTTTAAGAATTGTTCGCTGATTATTATATGAGTTTGCAAAGGACTACGCCGTCTTCATATTTATGGATGTAGGATGCAATACCGGTAGCAGAAGTAGTGGTGGTAATAGTATAATGATAATGATGAAGATGATAATGATTAATAATAATAACAATAATAATAATAATAATAATAATAATAATAATAATAATAATAATAATAATAATAATAATAATAATAATAATAATAATAATAATAATAATAATAATAATAATAATAATAATAATAATAATAATAATAATAATAATAATAATAATAATAATAATAATAATAATATAATAATAATAATAATAATAATAATAATAATAATAATAATAATAATAATAATAATAATAATAATAATAATAATAATAATAATAATAATAATAATAATAATAATAATAATAATAATAATAATAATAATAATAATAATAATATTAATAATAATAATAATAATAATAATAATAATAATAATAATAATAATAATAATAATAATAATAATAATAATAATAATAATAATAATAATAATAATAATAATAATAATAATAATAATAATAATAATAATAATAATAATAATAATAATAATAATAATAATAATAATAATAATAATAATAATAATAATAATAATAATAATAATAATAATAATAATAATAATAATAATAATAATAATAATAATAATAATAATAATAATAATAATAATAATAATAATAATAATAATAATAATAATAATAATAATAATAATAAACTTAACAGACCATATATAGGATATAGAGATGGACGTACATCCAAACGGTGGGAGAGGTATTCCATAGAATGTGTTGGTTTTTGTGATCCACAGCTCACTACCAATCACATTCCCGAATATTCCTCATGATGCTGAATATACGCCGCATTTATACAATAGCACCGCCGTGGGGGGGCTAAAACCCCAGGAGAAATTACATGTCCAGGAGCTGGTACAATTTGAAATCACTGTGCAGAAGCGCATAATCTCTAACGTATAAGGGGCAGTGAAAGTGTTAAACATACTTGCGTGTCATACATGATCTAAAAGACCTAAGGCATTTCCTCTTGGTATGGCTTCCTACAGCCATCTCCTCGAATAAAACCACATTTCAAGCGTAACTGATCTGGCTCCATTAAGATAAGTATAACAGTTAATATGGAATAACTTAGAGTCTAGAGAGACCCATTATTCAAGTATTGGTCTTCACTGGAATATTTGTAATTCACAAACAAACAAAGCAATTTGTACAGTCAACGACAAATTGCCACGGAAGTTACAGATCGAACCAACGACATTGCCAATACAATTTGTCCCGCTGACCATTCATCAAACAAGCTACCGACGCGATTTAAAAGTCTAAAGGATTTATAAATATATTACAATTATATTCGCAAACAAACATACGATACCTCACAAAGCAAGAAATTATTGTCATATCCAAATTTTGTTGATTCAGTACATCTCTTCAACGTCGTCTATTTAATATAATAAAGTAATTAATCGTAGGAATTTGTTTCGCACACCACCTTTCTATATATGCAGCAGTATCTTATGTTCAATAGCTTCAAACCGTGCCACAGAATGTAGGTAGGTACTTTTTATGCTCCCATACTCTACAGTGAAAATTGGCTAGTAAGTACGAGTGATATTATCTCACGGTATGCGAATACCC
This sequence comes from Mantis religiosa, assembly GCA_030765055.1. Taxonomy (NCBI): domain Eukaryota; kingdom Metazoa; phylum Arthropoda; class Insecta; order Mantodea; family Mantidae; genus Mantis; species Mantis religiosa. The sequence continues at coordinate 99,573,776 of CM060948.1, read as the reverse complement.
TACTATATTTAAAATAATACGTAAAATCAAAGTTTAGTAAAAGTAGTTAACATATTATCTCACGGTATGCGAATACCCTGCTATATTTTGAAATAATACGTAAAATCAAAGTTTACTAAAAGTAGTTAACAGTTATCCTCTTTATTTTTGTATTTAAAAATTACTGGATATATTTACTGGAAATAAGTACCAGTTTTGTACTCTCCTCCAAATGTTCTATTCTTAATAGAATAATACGGGTTGTTTTATTTCGATTTCTTGAATTATGCTCAAATTATGATGGATACTCTGTTTCTGAAAATAGCTCGCATTTTTCTATTTATTCTCTAGAACTCCTTGCCATGTGCTATAATATTAAACGTAATAACGTGCACATTTTGAAAACTGGAACTGAAGCAACGCGTCTATATATAAAAACGAGAACTTATATGCAGCCCTAGCCAAACAAAAAAGCAACAAGGAACAAAGTGCGTAAACTCTATACTTCTATTACTGACCTCATTCTGCGGGGTATGGATGAGACCAAATTTTAACTTTGCATTATATATGCCAGCACCATTCATTACAATTGAATGAGCCCGAGTGTTTACGCAAGCAATTTTTAATAACATTGCATTTATTTTGAAAATGACAAGAATATGCTATTAGAGTTTTTATAAATAAATGTGTTCAAAATATTGTTTACATTATGCAAGACAAGCATAAAGCATTGCTACCCAACTAACAATAATAAAAAGAGACATATACTCTGGGAATCCAACTCAAGTTGGTCCACTACCAAGACACATGCGTTTTACCATTCGGCTACCATGCATATGGCCAAGCCACAAAGCACCTCTCTATCTATCGCATAGCTATGAAATGAAGCCACAGTGATATCAAAACGTATTTTGGAAAAACTAATTGTTCTTTCAAGTAGCGGTATGTAAGTCGAAGTATGGCAGAGTCAAATTCCTTCTATGGCATTGAACTTTAGTCTGACTCTGCCTTTACACTACATATATAGTGAACGCAGCGTCATCGAATGCTTGCGATGTTTTCCAAATTGAACTGTGTTTCTAGTAGCTGCGATTTTTCCTCTAAGGCTGTATTAAATTGCTTTCCAATCATTTGTTAATTACAACGTATACCGTATTATATTGTCTACACAACGAAGGGAGACACCTTGCGTACCACGATCTAAAGGAAGGCTATTCCTCATGAGGAAGGGGTGAAGTGAAGAAACCACAGAAACGTGTGGAAATAACTAAATGTTCCAAGACCGAAGATCCATCCCACGGGTGAAGCAACATGATCCATCGAACAAGCAGCTCTCTAACGTCCACGAAGAATGCTCTTTCGCTTAAGCCAGCCTCCATGCCATTTCATGGAACCACCACTTTCCACGAAACCTAGAAACACAGGTGCAAAATTTACAGGAAACAGAATGAAAGATAAGTTATAGAAAGGGCATCGTGATGGATTAATAACCACTCCAGTATTCACCTAGTGACTAGGAAAAACAGTGAAAAGGCCATAACGTTTGGACTGTCGATGAGGATAACATAAATCGGTGCCTCCCGAATTCGAACTTCACCCCTTAGAGCGGAAACTGCTCTCTCGGGAATTAAGTACATTTATGATTCATAATTTTTTTTTTTCAATACTGTTCAACATTGGAAGATTGGAAAGTTTTCTACTACGATTGAGCTAAACGATCTTTTAAAAAGTGCACAATATTTATATTGGGAGCAGTTTTGATCTATAGTCTATGCGATATATTACACTGCATTGTACCGTATTTCACAGTGAGTTACAAAACTTGATTATGTATAAGCGAAGTATTTAAAACCTAGATATTCCGCGGTAGATCATAAACAACTATACATTCATCCTGTTGATGTTTGAGAAATAAATTTGCAATTTTTAAGCCCAAATGACAGATTATTGGCCCAACCAATTTTAACTTTAACAGGAAAGTTATTTATTATGCATAAATTCCGTAAATTAAATATATAGTCTGCACCTCTTTATTCTTTCTTTAGTTATAAAGAGTGGGCCTGAAAAATGTTAAAGCACATTTTGAACTATTATTTATAACTTTATTTATGTAATTAAACGCTCTATAGGTTACTACAATTCTGTTTATGATATTTCTAGTTAACCACCATTCAAATATATTAAATAATAATAATGATAATAATAATAATAATAATAATAATAATAATAATAATAATAATAATAATAATAATAATAATAATAATAATAATAATAATAATAATAATAATAATAATAATAATAATAATAATAATAATAATAATAATAATAATAATAATAATAATAATAATAATAATAATAATAATAATAATAATAATAATAATAATAATAATAATAATAATAATAATAATAATAATAATAATAATAATAATAATAATAATAATAATAATAATAATAATAATAATAATAATAATAATAATAATAATAATAATAATAATAATAATAATAATAATAGATGATGATGATGATGATGATGATGATGATGATGATGATGATGATGATGATGATGATGATGATGATGATGATGATGATGATGATGATGATGATGATGATGATGATGATGATGATGATGATGATGATGATGATGATGATGATAATGGTAATGATAACGATGGTAAAATGATAATAAATTAATAATAATTAATGATAAAAAATGCGCTGTTGACGTTAGTAGGAGAATAATAAACCACCTTTGCTACTTCCTGTCACCACACTTGGTTGGTTCTAAGACTCAATTTGATGGTAATCTTGACGACCTTTCACTTTGCTCCCGAGTCTGAAACGCAAGTCCTTCATGCGTTAATATTTGAGGAACTGTGACATCATTAAATAAATGAGATGATCCCGTCGAAAGGCGATTATAGACTACCCTTCCGAAGCGTGTCTTCCATTCACTCAGGTGAAATATTATGTAGTATTTCTATATTCCTCTCCTTTTTCTAGGTCTGATCTTTTTTCTTAGGTTAATGGCTAAATGTCGCACTTGAATTCAAACCAGTATTGTGTTACTTCACCTTGAGCTGATATGAAATATTGATTATAAGGTGTTTCTATCGTCAATAAATGAACAGAAGATCTATGGAAGTGTAAAGGTATCGACACGTTTCTTTTCAGTAGAATGCACAAATAAAATAATTTCTCGATTTAGCTGTAAAATGTAATGAACGAATCCAGGATTTAGAAGTTCGAAATGAGAATGTTTACTATCCTGTAACTTTTTGGTTCCTAAGATTATTTTAATGCATGATATTTCGTAGCCCTTTGTCCAAAATTGTATCATATTTTGGTAGCTAGGAATGTTTCCATTTTAAATTGAGCTTTTATGCAATTATTTTCAGAACTGTCTTCAATACGTATAAAAGTATCTTTTTAAGTATCTTTTAAGAACCTTACTATATATGTGGTTAATTTAGCCATTTGGTTCCTTGTGTCTGTGTATGTGTATATATAGATTTCTCCCCAAAATTAGTTCATTTCAAAGTTAAGCAAATGCTATTACTTTTAAAAATTAACGTACTTCTTAACTTTAACTCTTTTACAAATAATGACAACCTGGAAAAATAACAAAAGTCAGCGTCCTTACAATTGAAAATATTCGCGTTTTGCAGCAGGCAATTTATCAGGTAGTGTAATCGCGGAAATGTAAAATGTTGTTAATTGTTTAATAACGTCAAATATTTACTATATATAAGAACTAAACAAACCAAATAAATTATAAATCACTTGAATTAACTATTTCACATCATTTTATAGATTTAAAGCTGTTTGATATTAACAATCACTTTAGATGTTTTAATACAAATTACTTCTTATGCTAAACACACGCACACACACACACATCATCATCATCATCATCATCTTCATCATCATCATCATCATCATCATCACGTAGGTGTAAACTTGATTTAGTATTCCGGAAAGAGGTTCTCATATTGGTTTTTCAATCTTTCAACTTAACCACTACAGCTATTGTAAATACTTAACTATTCAATTTTGCTGGATAGTTAAAGAGACTTAATTCTTTTGTTTCTGAAACATTACTGAAAATCTACAAGCATTTGAGTTAAACCTCAAAAGTTAAAGAGACTTAATTCTGTTGTTTCTGAAACATTACTGAAAATCTACAATCATTTGAGTTAAACCTCTACTCCAGCGAATATTTTGAATGATGATAATTTCAGAAGGAAAATACTGGGAAAGTATTCCATAGAGTGTTAGAAATAGGGGACATCTTTAATACCATAATCCAGCATTTATGTACGGACTACATGCATATTAAAGCAATGGTTTTCAGTCACATGTACATAAATGTATACAAAAGTTTAGTTTCAAATATGATTTTTATTCACTTAATATCGAAATGGAGTCCTTATCACGTGTTCCACATATCTCCCGTGTGAGCCAAACTCTCATTGATTTCAATTAAAGTTCGACATATACTATGAACAAATGTAAAAAATAAGGATTACGGAGACATTAAACAAAAGCGGTCGGAAGGTGTACTTGGCCATCACTACACTAATGATACTGTCGCATTGGTTTGATGTCTAATCGGCCCCATTGGCTTACCAACCCAACTGCTGATCTCACGCTGAATAATGATGGCAGACGTGGTCGATTATCAAACATATTTGGGGAGGTGATGTGGCCAGAAGCGCGTTTGCTGAATAGGCTTCGGTCCTGCACTCGTGAGCTCCAATCCTTACCTCCATAGGTGAAATCGATCCTGGGGGCATTTTTTGGCCAGGAACTAAGAGCCCACGGTGTTACAGTGAAACACCAGATTTGTGATACTCAAATATTAATCTATGTGTATTGGTCGTTTATAGACTCAGGAGCGACGGAAAGGGTGGGAGTGAGACAAAAACTAAGTGATATGCTAAAATCAGGTGAAGTGCGTGGACTAGGCCCGGAAAAGGTGGTTCGGTATTTCCTTGCCAAAATGTGTCTTATTTTTGCACTTAACTGTACTCCTTACTTCAAATCCATCAATGCATTGTCTTAAAAATCAACACTAAGGTTTGTGCTTTCCTGTCACTCAGTATCTTCAATGAGTAAAAGTCTAAAATATTTGAACGCTTCACCTATGAGGCACCTAAAAGTTAAAGGCAACGAAAACAATGAACAAACATTTTAAACGAAGTGGTGAACTAAGACTGATTTAATAGTGACCAGACAATGTTTGGCTACAATCTTGAATTTTCAGCATATCCTCTTTAAGCAAACATTTGGAGAAGCTGTCTAGGGCAACGTTCAAATACTTCTTTATAACCTGTAGTAGCTTGTGACATTTTCTAGAAGTCAAAAGGCTGAACGTGCGTTGTCAGAACTTATTTGCCGAAAGAGACTGTCTCCAACCAACGAGTGACGGTCACTGAATCTTGTGAAGTTAGCATCGTTAAGTCAGCAAAGTTCTGCTTCCAACAGTTGACTTTCGATTCTACCATTGCTTTTCTTATGACCGCTATTCTATTTTGCCCTCAAGGCGTAAACGAATATGAAATCAATAGAATGCATGAAATATGCGGAACTGGCATGCTTTCACAATAAGGAGAACGAGTTATAAATGGCCACTGCGGACTCATCCTTTATATTTGTATAAAAAAGAGGGGAGAAAACAGGCGTCCGATGGGAGAAATAAAACCAGCTATCGCAGGTAGAAAACATTTCTCTCCTCCTAACGGGCTTTTTAATATTTGGAAAATGTGCATCTATTGCGTGTTGCCACGAGAGCTGAGTTAAGGAAAATGGTAACAGCAATAAAAACTTTTCCCTGTTTATATTTCGAGCTTAAATCACTGTACTACTAATCTCCACTTCTAAAACTTTAGATATATTACGAAAAAGACTAACAAACAAATTGTCTTTGACTACGGGGATGGAGAGGGAACACAAATATCGTGTACTATTATACATCAACATCATTGATATTTCCCAATATAACGTGCTATATAAGTTAATTACAACATACATCGCACTTTGTCCGGTCCTGCATTCACAGAAAACGTGAACCTGAGAGACAGCAGAGTCAGCTTGCTTATTGGCTTAAATTAAACGGAGTATACAGGTATAAGGTGGTCGCTATGATTAAGTTAGTACATTTTTTAACTACTTAGTGTAATATTGAATTAGATAATGCTATACAGCACCAGAACAAGAAATTGACTATTAAATATGGAATGCCTGTTCTTTAAATAAGTATAGAGTTAGGGAGAGTTAACCCCTTAATAGTGACAGGTTTTGGTTTCTTGTATGCAGCTGTATCTTAAGAAGCCAGCCATTCATGAGTTGTGTTGGAAAATGGCGGTGGACAAATTGCCTATGCTTTGAAAACATAGAGGAACACCGTGCACTATTATGTGGTACTTAACTTCTCACAGAATATATTATTACTGGTATGCCTTCAAATTATCTTGCTTTTAATGACCACTTGAGCAAATATATTATGGAGGAACTATTAAAAAGATTTTAATAATTTTTAAACGGGGTATTTTCTTTTGTGGTGGTTTTCTTACCTTATATTGCCTGTTTGGATTTTGTATGTCAAGGGTTCGAAAGTAAGAATAGGGATAAATCTTCACTATTGGAGGTTGTAAGGCATTTTCGGCAAGTTCTATAGCCCCACTGGAAAAAAATATATGCTCCTACTGATCTAATAGAATAGTTCTGTGTAAAATAAAAATAGGCTTAATTTTAAAAATTCAAAGTTTCATATGAATGAAAATAAGGATAGGGCATTTTAAAAGTTGTAGTTTTAAATGTTACATTGCACCTTTCAACATAAATGGTTAAAATTACGTTATGGGTAGTCTATTAGTGTTTTAAAATAGACTAGATGTTTTAATACGTCCCAACTAGAATATATGTTTGGATGATGATACAGTAGCTCATTTCTTGAAAGGTTCTAAAAGCCCAGTTATCAATTTTGATCAAAATCAAACAAAAATGACTCTAAAATTTAAGGAAGACCAGGTAAACTGCTCTAATGCCCATTAAATGTCCCCCGTAATAACTTTATTTTAAATGGATTTAAGGATCGTATTTATCGTTTGAAACAAGAACGCCAAAATAGTTTTGATATTCATATGCAAATTAACAGTACTGAATTAGAGAGATAAACATGAATCCCCTTTCTCTAATACCCAATGATAAATATCATTTACAACTTGCCACTCATGGAAGCTGTCATCACACGGGATAAATCTGCAGCTAGCTACGTAGTAGATGACATTAATTCTCTTTTATATAATAAAGGTAACATCACATTTAGCTTCACACATCAATTTATATAAACCTTTCAAACTCTAGAGAAATAGTGGCTGTGCCGCAATAACAGGTAAAAGAGCGACCAGTTCAACTTTTCGAACGATTTATCTGTATTTCTGTATGAGGTTCATGCATTGCAACCAACTGTATTGGTTTTCCCAAATAAATAGTACAATTCTTTCTGACTCTATGAGTTCCGTTACGGCGATCATAAATCTTGCAAGCTCTGTGGACCCCGGGCTCATTTGAGCATCATTTCACCCATTCATCGTCCGATATGACTTAACTTTGGAGGACGTAAATTACAACAAAATATAAATGTTGTACTACAATCTTAATGCAGGGTATAGAGTTACTTTATGATACACTCCAAAGTAAAGGAACGGAAGTAATCATCAACTATATGCCCTTACGCCTTGGTTTAGAAGACAACGGAGAAGCTGATGTTAAAACTAACAAAAGCATACGTACACCTATTTCCAGTCAAACCCCAAATTCTCACCGACATCTTATTCCAACAATAAACAGAGAAACTCTGGAGTGACAGTCAGCAAGCTAACCTTCACGTAATCGTAATAAAACCAGCCTGCCAAAAGTACTTCCACTCAGGTTCGGGAGAGAGACTTAGTTAAATTAAACCCAAGAACTGGACACAGGAAGTTAACCCACGCCTACTTAGTTTGATGAGAGAAAAGACCTTAGGGTGAAATATGAGGTGTCTTCTGACAGTAATACATATAATATAATCTCCACATTACACATTATTATTGCCTCCAGCAGTTTCCAGAGAAGCTCCTTATATAGACAGAGGGTAGGGCTTTTTAATTGTTAAAAATCCAACACCCACACAGATTGGTGTCTTTGAAAAATGTTCCGCTACTATGTATCAAAAACATTACACAGCTCATTAAATGAACTTCAACATATCAGATCACACATCCGCAGCAATAAACAACAAAAACGTATAAGTTTGCAGTTAAAAACTACTGACTAAGCATTTCATTGTATGATGACCTGTGACCACAGGTCCTCTAATGTCTTTAGATGGCTCAGATACTGTTATATATCTCCGTTGTTATGTAAGTAAATGCACTTGATTTCTATAATGCTGTATACATAAAATTTTAATTGTATGTATGCCCTGTGTCACATTGCATTTCTATGCTTAATGTGGTCCTGCCATACTTGTTTTGTGAACTCTGAGATAGCACTGCTACTTATCAAGTGCGAGAATCGAGTCGAGTTCGCGGTACCGTAGTGAGGATTTCTTTCATTGGAAGATCTCACCCGGAGTACACTCAGCCTTATTAGGTTTTAAACGGAAAATTGAATGCTACCTGATTAAGCATTAACGGCCCCTGTTCGTGAAGACCGCATGTACCGGTCGAGGCGGACCGACGTGCTGACCACGTCGCCACCCTCCGGTATTGTGCTTCACACATAATGCAAGTTAGGGGAAAAGGTGGAAGACACAGTGGTTGAGCGGTTGGTCTATAGCTATCGTGTTACAGGGAAACACCTAAAATGGATAAATAATAATTAAATTTTAAAACTTAGTCGAAATATTATATTGCTGGGTACAAGCAGTACCGCAGCCACATGGTTATACCATTTGCCGATCAGTGAGTTCGATACCAGGTGAATTGTGTTGAAAAATGGATTATTAAAGGTTTTCCTCCGAGATCTGCTGTTTCCCCGGCCATTCATTCCACCAATTGCGCCATTAACACCTTTCCGGTCATCCAGTTTACCGTAATTTCATGTCATCACCTCCGTAATTCTCATATCAAATTCGGCCTGATCACCCATCCCGGATATTTCTTTAATACAGAACTCGTCAGCTTCTAGACAGCCCAGGCAACTGCAAAGTGAGATTTGTGGTGGACAACACGGACTGGGCGGGTTTTCTCCGGGATCTCCAGTTTCCTCCACCATCTCACTCCACTAATCTCATGTAACGCCTGTGGTGCCGCATGTAGTAAAAACTGGCGTTTAACGCTACACATTTAATTACCTGGAGAGTCACCTGATCCCTTGCGCTGACCTGTACATTCTTTATATGAGGCGGTTGATTACAGAAAGAAGTATACCTATGTCCATCCGTAAGAACATCGTTTTCTAAAGGTAAAAAATGTTTGCTTATACTGTCGTAGTTGTTTAAGATTAGTACTTAAAATTCCGTTGTTACTACATACGGCTGCAACAGTGGTGATACGATAACTGAGAAAAGAAGTTTAGGAAGAAAATGTTCTAGCATAAGATCAGTGCATTCCACGGCATCTGGCAGTCATGAGCTCCGGGGGAAAGCTAGAAAAGTCGCAGACAGGGAGAAAGGTGCTAGCAGGATTTACACCCTAGGCTCCCGTTCACGAGCTCGTGCCATAACGATCTCGTCCACCGGTAAATGCTACTCTCATATAGCCAATCATAGACAACAGAATGTCTCTTCCGCATGGAGTAAATCATGCGAGAGGAGTTGGTTTCACTTTACTGCTGGGTAAAGTGATGTCAGTTTAATTAGAAAATAAACTACAATTTATTCGTCAAAATTAATTTAACCTTAAACCTACTACGTAATTTAACCTGCTAAAATGAAGTTTAGTCAGTTAGAGTTATGTTGTTATTTGTTCCATTATAGAACCCTACAAAATCAAATTTCCACGACAAGTACAAGTACTGGTTACAGACACACATGCGTTCTTTCATTGCTCATAAGTAAAAAGGTATATTTCCATTGGATGTCACAACCACTTTTCTTATGTAACACTTTATAAACTCTCCGACTCTCCATAACTTCCCAGAATTTCATTAATCTGCAACTGAGGGAACCCATGAATTAAAAGTGTGCAAATGGAAAAAATTACAGTTAAGCCCTTAAATAAATTAAGAACGGTTCGCCATGCACGTTCATATGTAACTGTTGGGCATAGGAGAGAAGGCGAAAGATTTAAGTGACATTTTAAATACCGCTGAATGGAGAACGCCATATAGGATTTTTATCATCATCATCATCATCATCATCATCATCATCATCATCATCATCATCATCATCATCATCATCATCATCATCATCATCGTCATCATCATCATCATCAGATATTTTGTCGCGCTTTTCTGAAGTTTTTCTACGTTTTTTGCAATATTCGGTGCAAAAGAGTTAAACAGTTTCTGGTCATAGATCTTAAGAGATCATTTTCACTGCATCACGAAAAACAAATTAGCAGAATATTAGGCTAGTCAATATATAAAGCGTTTAATTTAATATTGTACTCCTTAGCAATCTTGTTTTCTGCATATTTAAATAGGAACCCCCTCCCCCCCCCCACACACACACAGTCTGCCTCACGTTCAAGAGGTCCCGAGTTCGAATCTCGGTCAGGGTGAGTTACCTGGATAAGGTTATTTCAGGGTTTTTCGCTTATCCTGAGGGACGAATGTCGGGTATCTCTAGGCTCTATGGACCCCGGGCTCATTTGAGTATCATTTCATTCAGTCCATTCATCGTCCGATATGACTTGACGTTGGAGGACGTAAATTACTATAACTGGGGCATAACTGGTACACCCAGTCCCAGGGGACATAAATGTGGGACCTGGCCCTCCAGGTTGAGGGTTGGGCGTAGGGTTAACTCCCCTACCTCGTAAAATGAACTTTGTTACGGATACACTAATACAGCCTCGGACTACCTCGGATACTCTGGAGAGGAAAGCTGGATGGCAGAAGGAGAAGAGGAAGACCCAGGAAAAGATGGGTAGACGGTGTAGAAGACGACTTGAGAAATTTCGGGGTTAAAGGCTGGAGAAGAAAAGCAGAGGACCGAGTAGACTGGAAGAGGGTGGTTAGGGAGGACAAGGGCCTACATGGTCTGTAGCGCCAACTATCATCATCGTCATCATATGACGCTAAACTTCAAACACAGGAAAATTATACTTTTCCTTTTTTTGAAGTTTAGCGTCATTAAACCAAGTAAGTCACATCAGATGATATATAGAGTTAATAATTGAAATGATTTTCAAATGAGCGTTTTCTCATTATAAGGGAGAAGAAACATCGTCCTAACCGAGCTATGAAATAGTATTTTAAAATCATAATCCAGGAATGATTTCTCCTGTATGCACCAACATTTGCAATTATACTTTGATATAGGATTAAAAATTGGGAACACATTACAGAGGCTCAGTAGAGTATATACATTGGTCAACACTAAGTGGTAAGTTCTTCAGAATTGTGCTTAAAATCAATAACATACGTAAAAAAAAACCAATTTCTATTACAAATCTTCACTAGACGTTCTCTTTAATATGTTCTAATTCTTAAGAGCTTATGTTTTCAATATCTGGAGACATATTTCAAATATGGACAACCACACATATCTAGTTTATCAGCCTTTTTCTGACTACCCGAATGTCTGTTTATTTCCAGCTACGTGCCCAAAGGCGCAAAATACAATCGCTTGGAGCAACTGCTGTTTTTAACATCCTTCAACGTATGATATATCGGGCGACAAATGAAATGGGTGAAATGATGCCCAAATTAGCCCATGGTACAACGAACTTAACATTGCGCGACATTCATCTTTCAGTATAAGAGAGAAACTCGGAATTAAACCTAGGTACATAACTCATCCTGACCGAGGTTTGAACTCGGGATTTCTTATATGTGAGGCGGACAGGCTGCACCAGCACCATAGAGGCGGGCAAGCAGCAACTGCTCCGTGTCAGAACGAAGTAGTAAGGAATTGAGGAAGATATCATTTACTGATGGAAAAACTATAAACTTTCGTTAGAATTATATATGTACTTAGTAATTATGTACATTATTTGGAATAATGACTGGTAAACTCAGTAAAATATGTATTTCCAATCCATCTAAACTTTAGTCTGTAATCGGAAATATTTAGCAAAGCATACATGAGGAAAGAGAAACATATGTACTACGTCTCTGCCTAATTATATGTGACTATCTGTTGTATCGATAATATATATTATTCCCACTCTTTTTGTAAATGCATAAACTGTTAAAACAATTATAAAATTACAAAACTAATTTTTAAGTACGAAATACGGTGAAACGTTCAGAACTATCTGATTCGTTGTACAGTAGTACTGTATAACACAATTACGAAGATAAAACAAATGCTAGCATAAATACTAGAAACTGAAATAACTGACGTTGTTAAATTATTACACTAAACATTTTGATTATTCAAAATAAATCATGAATTAGATTATCTATAACACTATCAAATACAAGAAAATACCAAACTCTTATTGCTTAACAAACATGCCTTTAATTTGATACGAATTGTTTGGTATATTTTGTGTAAACGTTTTGGAAAATTACTAAGATCCACTATATCCTTGCTAATTAATTATGGATGCTACTATGGCTGCAGGATTTGCAGAAATGTTTATTTTTTATGAATATCTTCATAGAAACGAATGTTGCTTGGCCATTAGGTTCTGATGAAAGAGTTACGCAACTTTCATAACCTGGCATTTGATATAAAACTATTTCAGTAATGCTTCTACATTAATTTTACTGAATTTGGTAAAAAAGTAAATGTTTACACAGCTAACTGTGCTAACAATATGTCTGTCTAATTCAAAGCTGCACTAAAGCAAGATATAATCATTTAGTAGGTTTAGCCTGCCGCTATGAACACGTCTATGGTACCTTATCTTCAATACTGGAAAATAATTTCATTAAAAGTAGTACATCTCCATTGTAAAATATAAAGTTATGAAACTTATATTAATCTGCTCGCGAATACTGTGTATAATTATGTTGATTCGTATCACATCCCATAGCGGTAGCTCATATTATATCTACGCATGACATACGTTTTTGTATGAAGTGAGATGTACCACGAGATGTACTCGTGGCAGTGCGGAGCTCTGGCTAACCATCAAGATATTCTCCTGACTAATACAATAGGTCTTATGTTCCTTATATTTATACCAACCTCGGTTAGCTTCTTATTAAATGTGTCTATTTTTAACTATGTTAAACTTTCCAACATAAGAAAAAGTGAAACTAATAAACACCTGGGTGTATAAAGAAAGCTTACATTAATAGAATAAATATTCGGTTGTACAGCATATGGTAAATGCACCGTCAAAAGCAATCTCAAACGGCCCCAGATACATGTACTCGTTTGAGTGTATGCTTTGTCAGTTGACAGGATTCCATACTTCTGACTAAAATCTCCTCTTAATTGGAGTACTCTGATTTAAAACGTTTAATGAACACACTAGTTAAATATGAGGCTAACTTAAACACTAATTTGCTCTGATATTCTTGTTCATTATTTTAGGAATGTATTACATTAAATGATTAATGAACATAAAACCGAGTTTATATAGCAAAAACAGACTTCTTAGAACTAGTCACTCTTAAATGGCACAGCAATAAATAAGAAAAGAAAAGAATATTACCAAATTATTTTATTATACCACAGCTAACTTGTAAAAATTGTTGCCTAATCTTATAAGCATGATCAAGCTATCACTAATCTGACTCACAGTATGCTAATACAAACATTAAATCCTTTATTAAGGACTGCCACTTTGTAACTGCAGTGAATACTTTACACTACAAATAGTGTTAGATGAGTGAACCAGCGATAAACTATTAGGTATAGAAGATAAACGCTCACAAATTATTAAATAAACAGTGTATGTGAAGAATTGCATGCTTAAACTCATTATTCACACCAATGATAATACCTTTTCCTGAAAGAAAAGACATAATATAAAGCACAAAGTTATAACCGTTAAACATTTAGTTAGCAAGACAAAGTACTACCAACCTTACTCTCTGCTGTTTACGCTAAATAACTGTTGATGAATACCCTATTCGCACAGTTATTCCAAGGTAAAAGTGCCTTAAAACCCTTACTCATCTGCAAAGAGGACATTAAATTTATTTTAACATCATTCCTTATTTATTGAAAATAAATATATTATATTATAAAATTGTGTACATATTCCAGGTAAAGTTACCTTTAAGAATATATTGACAAATGTGATCCAAAGATACGCTTAACATTTGATTTGCATGGAAATTACCAAAAAAATGAGAATCCCAATCTTGGAAATGTAGGATAAACAAGCAGAAACGCCGAAGGGAATGTTCTGAATATTTACATAAGAATTAACGCTATCAGTGCTTCCTCGTGGATGCGTAAAATGTCTGTTGGGATTCTTTGTTCTGAAGCTTGGCTGTGTTATTCAAATTTGTGATTAATTCATTATCATACTCCAGTAAAAAGAATATATTTTAACGTTACCCATTAAAGTAAACAATTCATTCTGTGAAGGTTCAGGTACAACGTTGGATAAAGTATAAGGGCATCGTACCCATTCATAAATAAAGCGTCAAAAACGTAGGGAGTTTTTACAGTTCTGTACTTTGAGAAACAAAAATCGAGTGTAAGCAATTGAACTCTTAGTATAATATTTAAAATAGCTAAAATAATCAAATATACTATTTAAAGTAGTCACAATAGGGTTTTAAACTGAAAGGCTCACTCTAACACATTAACTTTGATTTCGCAAGCACAGAAGAAGTTTTGCTGTCTTGTAGGTTAAAGTCAAGAAATATGCCAGTTCTGTTTTGTTTTAAAACATTTCTTCACTCTATTATAAGATGTAACAGATAATGTTCACTTATTTTCTGTATACATAATTATAAGGTAATCATAGCTTTGTGAGATATTAAAACACGTTAATAACACATATTTGGCTCCATTCGCTTACAAAATAAAATCAAAGTATATTATGATAATGTAATAGCACTTATTTATCTTTATATATGTACAATAAAATGAAAACAATGTGTTTCAAGATATAAACTTGATGGTTCTACGCATTTTATCTCTTACTGACCTTTATGGTAGACATTTCCGACAATCAATAATATTTACTTACTTCTTTTACCTCCAATAGGGAGGAAATTACGGAAGTGTACGGAAGCGTTATTACCTGCCGGTTTAGCTTACGCATTCAATAAATTTATATTCAGTATATGTAATTCCGAATATCTAACTTATATGGACAAACACAAACTGTCCAATTAGTGGCACTGGAATTTTATGGTACAAATTGTATATTAACACTAAGCGCAACTTATAATCGAGTTATTTTGTTTGACGGGATTTGCGGTATGAATATTAAAGGAGTATGTTAAGTAGAACATTTTATATTCTTGGTAGCAATAATGAAATTAAAATACACTATACCATGTTGAGCAGCTGTTATCTCTTCCTATTGATTAAATAACGCTTATTTATACCCAACGTGTCTCAAGGTAAATGTCCCCAATATATTAAAAGAGTCAGCTGAAACGCCTCTCTTTGCGTAGAATATCATGTCAAAATTTTCGTATATTTTGGAGGATAATTATGTTATTGAGTAACACATTTTAATAATTTTTAGAAAGAATAGATGTATAACAGTACAGACACTTAAACCATTATGTGCCAGACAACGGTGGAGTGTAATTTTGAAGTCTAAAATCACTTCTCTACCATTAGAAGCCACTTAGGCTCCTTCACCTTTTTCCGGATTGCTCACTATCCAACAAATCTCCTTAACTCCTTGCGATACAAAATTCTTCCAAATATTTTCAAAATTTCACCATTTAATCTAAAGACAGTGGTATATAAAGCTAATTGATGTAATCCTTCAGAAAAGTACAAAGGATGAGGTACTTTTATTTATACATTTCTTTTGCTAACTAAAATCATAAACAGGAAGAAGGAAATAGCTTGCAAAGCAGGTGTTTCAAGTTTTATTTGCATACCTTATAATAAGCTTGTATACATTTGGAATACAAGTTTTAAATATAGTTAGAATGTTTTAAACATTTACGCCAGAAAAACGTTTGCTAGAAATCATTAAAAAGGTAGCCAATACTTTTATCGGAATATAAAGTATCGAACTGATATTTTCGGATTTTTTATAGTATTCACCTTAAAAATCAGGCGAAAATTGGGCCTATTGCGTAAGGAGCTATGAATTTTACACGCTTATCCCAGATCCCCTTAAGCAAAGCTTAATTAAGGCAGGTAAACAAAATGGCTTAAGCACCGCAAAGGGTTTAATTGAAATCAGAACTCACCCAAATTTATGCAGAACGTTGTTGCCAGTGAGTGAACGTCAGATATCAGAATAACGTACAACAGTCTCACTAAAAATTTATGGTTCTCGCTTCTACATTAAGATTCGTAATCATGAGCTAATAATAAGATACTTTCCTACAGGCACAGTGGTATTCAGGGATACCTGCTGAGAAGAAATTTAGTCTGGAACCAGCGGGCACTTTAGGTACATTGGTCATATAGCGTGTTGCCACCATAGTGTCTGCATAAATTTGTGTTATTCTAATTTGATTTAACAGAGCCTCAATGTGTAAATTTGCATGACCCGATCGTTTTGCATGTGATAAGTGGAAGGAACAGAGTTCTGCTGCATCATTGCCATTCAATGACACTTAAAGTATAATATTTCTAAGTGGAAACTGAATAGAAAGTTTCACAATATTTCTCTTGAGCTGAACTCAGTATAAAATCAGCATTTTTTTGCTTAATGTTTTTTCCCCTTGAATCATTTCGTACATGAGAGAAATGAGCGTATCTTATGGACTTGAAAAAAATATTTTTACGGAAGGGGCCCTTTTTGATCCTTTTTGGTTTAGGTACCACAATTATGTTAAGAAGGTTAAAACTAAACTTATTTTTGAGGTATATTTATAATCCTCCTCGTCAGCAAATGATTCAAGTACACCGTACGAAGGTCACCACACACTGAGAGTGTGCTTAGGTACTCTGTAAGCTGCATTGTTTACTAAAATTGTATAAATAGTTAAAACATGTATAGAGATTATGTAAATTCCTTTCATCTTTACTGGCTTAAACAAAAACATAATGAAATATACTGAAATTTCATAATAAGAATTTGTATACAAAATGAATATCCTTAAGATATTAATGTTTATAATAAAAAGTCATATATTAATATATAGTTGTGTTCGATAAGTGTTCGATATTATACCTTCAATTTGAATGAAAGGATTAATTTTCTAGTCTGTAAAACGTTGTACATTTCTGGAGTTGTGACCTTTAGAGAAAGTTTGTGCAAAGTATATATTTAGAATATGCATGAGTTTGTCGTCTTCAAAGAATTACTTAAGGAAAGGATAAATGTTTAGCTTACGATTTTTTTGAGTTTATAATGTTCAGTCGAATTTCTTAATTCATTTTGACAAAAGAAAAGTTTTCTTTAAAACAAACTAGATGTTATTGGGTACTTGTTAAGAACACTCAATCACAAGAGAAGGTTCACAAAAACCACACGGTCCGTAGCAGAATTTCCGCAGGTAGCTCAATTTCTTGAACGAGGGACTTACCAGTGATGTCAGTGGCAACTGGTGGTAGTAGAGAAAGGAGTCCAGCTAGAAGAGACAGCTGCAGACACCAGCGTAACTTTCCTGTCAAATGGTAAAGGGGTTTGTGCCCCGGACTAGCGCATTTCCTAAAACACATCGCGTGGCGAGGAAGATAACGACCACTGAAGCGGCTGCCGTATTGTGGATAGAGCGCGTGCCACATCCCGACTGACCGTTCCGCCGAAATTCCTCGTCCTATATCGGCGCAACGAGTACTCCACCAGCCGAACAAGGGTGAGGGAGGAGCGTCGTGGTCTGCTAAAGTCACACGCCGGCGCGCCGCAGCACGCTCAACACCGGGAATCCCTCTTCCAGTATCGGGCTCACGCAGTCAATCTCTCTTCACACGACGGGGAGACATGTTACATCCTCAGCTGCCGCAATCGAGTGCCCCACGTCTGTTCCTGTACCTGTAATTAACAAGAAAGAGTTAACCCGTGACATTTTCCTCTTTGTATACTGTTGTCAGAAGGTTTGTTCCGCAGTGTTTCCTGTGACAATAGGATGGGGATTAATGAAGACAAATGGGTTTTAAGTCCTGAAGGGAGCATCGATTTCTCCTGAGAACTTCCCTTTGAGGTTCAAGGAATTGCACATTGTAGTTGAGTTTATGCTTTCGAGATTGGCTTCTATTACTTCTTCTACTTTGTCTTTCTCACTTTCTAAGAGTTTTACCTATAAATGCCGGGTGATACAAATATGCATAGAACCACCAAATGTTGCAAGGTTTAAGCTTCATTTATTGTTAAAACAAATTAAGTGGGGAAAAGCAAATAAAGCCAGCTAAGGTGAAAAATTGATATTTCGGTAAACTTCTGTAATATCACAAAATGGCAACGTTAGGTGTCCTCCGAAATGGATTAAGTTAATCCAGTCATCTACAGCAAGTTTTCTAAAAATATAATATGAATAATACAGTATTAATAATTCGAATATATTTTGATTTGTGACTATTTCAGGTATCACGAGTATTTAAATTATAACTAAATTTTAAGCAAATATTTTGTTTCTCGTCGGCCTTGAATTTGGATGCCAGTCGTTGCTTTTATTAATTATCCAATTACTGTTCTTTGCACTTAAATGTTTGGTAGGCAAGTGCTAATTACTTATTTGTTACTATTTCTCTTCTTAGCTGAATGTTGAGCCCCATAATCATTTTTCCAAATTTTTTCAGTTTTCCTTCTCTTCCCCATTGCTAACGTTTTCACCAAACTTCAGACCTACATTCCTTTTAAGCGTTTTCCAAATATAGCCATTAGAACTTGTTCAAGACGTTTCCTGGAAATAAATGCCATTACTTATACATTTTAAACCATTAACACAACAATACTGAGCATTACCATTTTATTTTTAATGTACCATTGAGTATAGAATAAACTAAATTCACAACTATTTTAAAAATATGCCATTGTTTGGTTGTAGGTATATTCATTTAGTTTGGCTTTAAATGTATTAATATGTGATATAAATATACAAAAATTGATAATATCGTTATTTTTCACCACGCATCTGTTATCTACTATAAAACATTATACGGAACTTCTCTTAATATTATCCTAGCAACTTTATTCTGGCACAACAATGACGGATATGAGCTAAATTCCTTACAAACACATGACTTAGTTGTACGGTACTTAAATAATTAAAAATATAGACGTCTTTTGTACAAACATGAGATGAATAATTGTGAAGTTTTCTTACTTTGCCTAGATAGTATAGCACACATGTGCTTCATGCATGAGTTCTAAGTCATTTTTATGCCATTTTATGTCCTCCAACGTTAAGTCATATCGGACGGTGAATGAAATGGGTGAAATAATACTCAAATGTGTCCAGGGTCCATGGAGCTTAGAGCTACCCGATATTCGCCTTTCAGGATAAGGGAACCCCCCGGAAAAAACCTTATCCAGGTAGCTCACCCCGACTGAGATTCGAACTCGGGACCTCTTGAACATGCGGCAGACGCGCTACCATCTACGCTACGGAGGCGGGCTGAGTTCTAAGTGAATTTTGTATTCTAAAAGAATGTTTAGTAATTTACAGAATCAACACCAATAGATGCTGTATTATTACATTTAAATTCAAATTTATTGCATTTAGTTATATTGAAAATCATGGTACATCTTGGTAGCTACGGGAAATATTGATTTGTAGATCGGGAGAAACACCATTTCGGTTAAGGGAAACTGAGTACTGACCACATCATCTCCACATGTCGGTTGGATGACGCACTCTACCGTGCGCAAATGTGCCTGAAGCCTGCAATCGGGTTGGTCGGCCAAGAGTCTTCAGAGCCGTCGTGTCACACACTATTGTGTTATACTACTGCAGATAGGCTACAAAGTCACATATGGATAGTTATTTCCTGCACAGGGTTTGCTTTGCTCGGGTTTCTCCATTGATGTATGAAAGCAGAAAGAATCAAACGCATCGGGAGTCACTTTTACTCCTCTCTTATTCGTACCCCTTCTCCTATGTTATATTTACGTTATCTCTTAATTACTTCAATATAAGGTTAGAGGAAAAGAAATTAAAAATAAGTTTAGAAGCCACATTTTATACCCATGTTCTGTATCTTAAAGCTGTTTAATAGGTCTAAAGAGATTATTTTTGAGAACTCCTAAGTGTTTCCGAAATTGATGAGTTTAGAATATATAGAATATACAACAGAAGAGAACACATCACAAACACAATCTGAAGTGGCCGCCAACCGTCAGGAGTAGTGGATGAAGACAGGTAACCAAAGTAGTTGGCAGTACACCTTTGCGACACCTAGAAGTTCCCAACAATTCGACGTCTAAGATCCAACCCATCCTAGTCATTCATTGGAGATGAACACAGAGCTTACTAGTCGGCCAAGATATGAATGCACCTGAAGGACGGCGCCAATGTTTCTGTTTACTTCTTGAAGCTTAGGGAACGGCGCGGAGCGAGGGGAAGCGAGGGGAATACTGGGAATGTACAGTCAAACAATTAAAACAGTCTACGCCTGCTGATGTCTTCACCTTAGTTCTCGGAAGCAGCAAGTCTGGGAATGTTTGTTTCAGGTCCTTCATCTGCTATATCCGTGTTACTGTTCTCTTTATCAGCTGTATCACTAGCACTGCATTCTTTTGCTACAATATTTATATTCTCGAAATAACATTCATTACGATTGCAATCTTCATCGTTATCATCGCTGCGCTATAGACCCACGTTTATAATTATATCTTCATTTGTTTCCTCAATTAATACACCTCGGCGCTTAAAATCTTGCTCAGATTCTTTCACGTGTCTGAATACTTCTATCCAATCATTTTGTGTAATTTGATCTATGCAGGTTGTTGTCATAGCCTTCATATTACTCAAAATAATCGATGATACACCTTTGTTTATTTAAACTCCAGATAACTCTATGGGATTAAGGTCACAATGGTACGGAGGAAAGCGTAACCCTGTAAAGCCCTTTTGTTTCATTAATCTATCAAGCTAATAAACAGGTTTTTTTTTAAATTAATTTTCACTATCTCTAGTTTACTTTTTGTCATTTGGGGGTATGTTTAATTTTATTTTGTATTAGCCAATGAATAGCCTGTGCCTTTTGAGATGAAGTGTTAGGGGTATATTTTCATGTACGGTATGGCACAACAATGCTTTCAGGTGGAATATTTTATATTAATTTCTCTTCTCTCCATTTTTTATAATTTTGACTGTTCATTGCATCATGGTAATTCGTTGATTTGGATTTTAAATCGGAAGTCAGTTCGGCTCCGTTAATAAATCCCATGGATCCCCCTGCATGTACAACAATTGCTCTTTGACCAGCACTAGTATTAGACAACACACCTGGTACTTCGTAATATTGCTAGCACTTCTTGACGGCATAGTGAGTATTGACCCAAGACTCGTCCGTATAAACTCCTGTTTAACGTGTGCCTTTTACATTTTCACTAATAGCCCTTAAGTACTCTGCCATTTTTGCAGCAATTTGTGGTTTCTCCATTACCACAAATCGTTTCTTTTTGCATTTATTACATTGAAATCCCATTTTTCTTAATATTTTCTAAATGTTTCTTTGCCATCCCTGAATATTTATTCTTTAGCGAAGTACAGGAGTTTCGTCAAAGTAGGAATTTCCTTTTCATAGTACTCCAAAAATTTTCTACGCACAACGCTCTTATCGAACTCATCAAGAGATATGATTGGGCCTAATTTCCAAATTTTCCTCAAAATTCTAACCTTAACCCCAGTTGTTGAAGCATTTTCTATTCATGATGGCTCTCCCAAACTTTCCCACTAATTTTGCTGCCCTAACTGTTGCTTTCTCAAGGAGTAGGACTAACCTTTTCTACTTTATTTCTTGTCTACAGAACTGTATATATACATATATGCAGCTTATATATACAGCATACATATGCTTTTCCTGAGAATGGAATACTTTTCTTGTTTTTAACTTTGTAGGTGCCTCCGTAATTAAACTCTTCACAAGCACACGCCAATTTTGTCAGAGCCAGCACTGCAATTGCCACTATACTATTAGAATTTTAACTGCACAAGAAAATGATCAAAGAAATACCGTGTTGAGCTACACTACATCTGCGCTTCACATTGGAAGCGTCACGGCATTGTTGATATTTGCGTTATCCGACTGTACCTGCGGTTCTCCGCACACTTGTGACGTAACTGTTTAGTAACGCTTCTCGCTGAGTGCATTCATATCGTGGCCGACTGGTATGTATCCCTTTGATGTCTTTCTATGGAAAATACTCTTACCTTGAAACATATTTTACATCAACTGTCCCACACTGTCCTGCATCTGCACTATGAAACCTCAAAGTACATTATCATCCGATATGATTTACATTGTAGGATGTTATAGCAGGAAAAAATAGCACTCACAGCTTAAGAAGGAAACTCAATCAAAGCGAACAAGGGAGAGCATTCCCTTAGGACTAGGACGGAGATTAGGATTCCTAAGGCGGGAATTCGGATCTGCGAACAGTCTACTATTCCTATACTCCTAAGTGGAGCATCCCCGGAGGAAGGATAAGGCGAGAGGAGACAGACAACGGTCGTTCCAAGGAGTCCCGACAGTGCAGAGGGCAGGGTTGTTTTTTTTATTTTACTCCTACGGTAGACCAGGACAACGAACGCTCCTCCCTAATGTGGTTCGGAAGTGGTCCCAGCAGCCGGTTCGGAGACCGGTAAACGACCTATTGGAGGAGAAAGTGGTTCACTCCGAGCATATCATCCTGCCATGTACCGCCGAGACATCTGCCAATACTTCTACCCTGAAATATACAACCAGATGGGAGATGATGTGACATGATAATGGAGATGAAATGGGGAAACAGAAACTCGGGGGATGTAATTATCCTACCCAGTATTCGTCTGGTGACCCAAGAAAACCCCTGGAAAATTCATGGGTAGGTCGACCACGGGATTCGAGCGCGGACCTCCCGAATGCGGGCCACAGACGAAACCGGCTGAGCCATCCCGCTCGGTAGAGTATTCCCTTAACTACCAGAGAGAGAGAGAGAGAGAGAGAGAGAGAGAGAGAGAGAGAGAGAGAGAGAGAGAGAGAGAGAGAGGAAGGGAGAGCGACGGTGGGAGGTTGGCAGGGAGGGAGACTCAAGGTAGGCATCTAACTGTAATGGAACCCCTTAGTCTATAGGTTAGTGTTTAGTCAACTCGCTTGTTTCTGCTGCATTTGTCGAGATATACGGAAATAACGAATTACACTGATTTTTGCTTTATTTCAAATGAACATAAACAATTTTCAAGCTAACTGTTAATGAAAATAGACTGTTGTAACAAGGCTATATTTTAAGTTGAATAAGTAAAACATTTGTTAAACCAGCCATTTCATTATACCACTGTGTTTTAGGAAACCAGCCTAAGGGGGAGGAATACACTCCTAATTGTAAAATAGAATAAGTTAGCATCTGTATCCTGCAGTTTGTCCTTTTCTATAGAACACATGATCTGTGTAAACCTAAAAAGGGAAAAAGCTGTAACTCAGAAAATACCTCCCGGCTATTGAAAATGCGTAAATATACACAATCCGTAAAAGAAATGTGTGCGATGTGTGCACACTTTAACAAATAGTATCTGCGTATTGTTTTCAGAGTTGTATGGATTATTATTTTGCGTAATATGTAGTGAAGTGCTGCTAGTGCACGCAGATCTCGGTAGCCGTATGATAATTGTGACGACTAACATGTGATGACAAAAGTGAATAAAATTTTGGTGGCACGATCGACGTATGAAGAATGGAAGTAGTGATGGTTCAAGTTTGGAAATGTCGATATCGCTCAATGTGCGATTTTTAATAGCAACACCCAAAGTCCATAATCTGCCTCATAATACCCTTATGTGACATGAGTTAGCATTATGTGGTTATGACGCCTTCTGAAATCCGCTAAATAGAATATGCACATACCAAGCAAATTCACACCTTAAGTAGACACAGAACTGATCGCCGAAAGACTTTCTGAATGATTTTAGGTGTACTAAAAATTAAGATCTGATATGATGAAGATCTATTTAAATTTAACAAAACATTGGATCATAATTGTTTATTGGGCACCAGAAAATCTACACGTTTATGTCTAACGACACAATAAATTTGCAAAAAGTCTTCTTACAATCTGCAGTTATTAGAGGGAGATAGTTGGAACTGCTAAGCCAGTACATTTTACCACCTATAGGGTACTTCACAGAAACAGAGAAGTTTTGTGTCAGGAATCCGGACACTTCCATACCATCACGGAGCGTGCAAGCATTTTTGGACGCGAATCTGCAGAAACACTGGATAAAAAGAAGCGGGAAACATGATGGCCTAGTATGTTGTGACACCGTGGCCATTACGTAACGTTTCGAATAGTCAGTGTCGGGCGGTTGAAGCGATAAGTGAGATAAGTCGCGCGCTTGGCCAGCGTAAATAAGATAAGCGCTTCCTCCAGAGAACTTGTTGGTTATTTGGACCTCGAGAATGTTCTGAAAAGCTCATATAACTACGTAAGCGAGTGGGTCTTCCAGTATGGCGAGGGAACGGGTCCGGCAATGTGAGTCTTGTGGTGTACGAGAGTGAGCAAATCAATGGGTTCACTAGGAGGTCCGGCGAAGTAACTCTCACGGATCGAGGGAATGAGCACGTGCGATTTGAAGCGTTTTCTCCAAATAAGTTGGTCATTCTATAGTAAATTACGGTGAGTATTTTTCTGCACGGGATTGAAAACGTGTTGTAGTTTATTTCCGTCAACCGTCCGGAAGAAGAGGCAACCTCGGATGCCTTTAATTACGCTAACGATATGAAGGTACACCAAGGTCGTGAAAGATAGAGGAAATAATTGAGGTGTCCAGGTGAACTAAGTGAATCTTTGGTGAAAACTGAAGAGCTATCTCAGTGGCATTAAAAACCGATTGTAGTGACAGTTCAAAGAAATAGAGAAGCTCACAACGACGAGCTGTCTATATGAAACGGGTTATAGGAGTCTCGGAAACAACTAGAACTCAGATAGTTGGCAGTAGTTTTTTAACTGCCATGATATGCATTGCTTATGGAAGACCTGAAAATAAGCTTTCTGTTACCACGCACTACTCAGAACGAGCACTACGACGACTATACAGGCGAAATGGTGAGACCCAAATTCTTCAGGACTGGAGCATTGACAGGGAGGAAATGGAAGTAAACGGATTTCGAAGTACAGTACTATATCACGACCATGCGTCTATGTTTTCCACCCAGAGGCGTACGCAGAGACATGTTCAGATGGTTTCACCCTTCAATGCACAAGTTATATATTAAGAGGTTCTTTTTCAAATATTTTAAGGATTTTTGCTAACAGTAATATAAAGAAAGTATTTGCAATTACAGTCATATGTGATGGTATCGCCATCCACGCTTGCCATTAAAAGTAACCCAGGTTGCGACAGCCTATATAAGGTTATTACCTGTCAATTCGACTGCCGGTCTCACGCCCACATACGCAAGGTAGAGGTGGGCGATCATCCAACCGATACGGGGAGGAGACGTGGTCAGCATCTGGGCATCTCCCAGCCGGAATGCTGCCTTTGTTGACCAGGGCCCTGGTAAGCTCCAACAATTTCCTCACGATGCTGAGAAGGAACCGGTCCTATACCCGGGACTTAAAATCCACACCCCAGGGGTAGGATCGATCCTGGGCCGCTTTCCGTGACAGGTAGCCAAGGCATGATACCTTTGCCCACTACGCTACGGTGCAGGACACGCTTGCCATTACAATCCGTATTTTACGTGGACCTTCACCACCCCAAACACGCACACTTTCTACTACAAGGGACTCAAACTCATGACGTTCGGCTTCGAATGAATGTCCAGTGCCTTAAGTATCACCATGACGAACATGGCTATTCTAATGGCATGCATTAAGCTACATGTAAAACGGATACAAAAGCCCGTTTAGAAATTAGATTAAGAGTGACGCATATAGGAAAAAATATTTCGCGCTCTAAAGGACTAAGTCCTTGAGATACCAAAAATGCTAAAAGTGAAGCACCGTTGTATAATCCTTTATGCAACTCTTTTACAGGTACAAATTTAGTATACAACGCTGATACTCTTAAAATATTGTATACATTAAAACAGTAGTATATACTCTAACGGAGTTTTAAATATTTTATTAAAGTTATAAAGGTCATTCTTCTCCTCCTCGTAGACTGTACCAAAGCCATTTAAAATATGCTTTCCTCTCAGGGCCATAATTTGTGATGAAATAATTTTAGGAAGTTCCCCGATTCTGCAACAAAGATGCTCCAAGGCAATCTATCTCGGGTGTGGTCGTGGACGGATACTCTTAAGAAACAATTGATCAAAAGTATAAACGAGTTTCTCAATTTCTTTTTAAATAATTTAATCCTTAACTGTGTTTGAAAGTGAACAAAAACACAGCGTAACATATTTGAATAAAGCAATTTTGAAGCGTGTTTTTTACCTTGCAATATGAAATTAAATATTTTTTATATCGCTGCACATAGAAATTCACAACCAAATTCTCTTTCAGTGTATCTTCTGTGACGTTCCAAATTACACCGATATACATCCGTCTTCTGCGACGATAGAACGTTTTTTTTTTTTCAAAACGAAGATTATTGAGTTTTCCTTCACCATGGTGATTACGTATTACTTATTTACTACATCACACTTAACAACCAATACTATCGTTTTAATTACTTGTTAGCTACACAATTTCATTTTCGAAACATAATTTAAACAATTTAACACCTACATGTTATTCAAAATAATTTTAAATTCATAAAAATATCATAAAAATTAATATAACTGTTTGTATTCCCTTCAGAAGACGGATTAAAATATCTGTTATAATACTGAGGAATTATAGGAAATTGAATGCGTTCTTTTGAAAAATTACCATTCCATAGCTGGTTTCGCAGCACTGATTAAACGATTCAGTTTATTTACCTTTTGCTAACTTGGCAAGTTTATTTACCGATGACAGTTATACACAACAGAGAGAGAGAGAGAGAGAGAGAGAGAGAGAGAGAGAGAGAGAGAGAGAGAGAGAGAGAGAGAGAGAGAGAGAGAGAGAGAGAGAGAGAGAGAGAGAGAGAGAGAGTTACCTCACACTCTTAGATCTGAATAGTTTCACTGCAACTAGCGGCCTCCAGGAGTAATGGATGAAGCAATGGAACCACAGGAGCCTAAACACTGAGACGCAAGGACGCGTCCTAATGTTCGAGCTGCCTAGGGAAAGCGATGAACAAGTATATCTCTAGTGCCACAGTGTATACTCTTTCCTTTGAGCAAGCATTCGCGCCATTTGTCAGGAGTTGTCATTCACCACGAAACATTTAAACACATGTGAAAACTGAAAAAGAAACTTCTTATAAATGAAAATCTGGGAAAAAGAAGAGGTCACCCCATGTAGAAAAAATCAAAAACCAAAGTAGGTGGTGTGTACAGGAATGGAGATCGAGACCTCCCGAAAGTAAGCCTCACACAATACCGCAAAACTGCCGCGTTTGGTTCCACAGTTTGTGAATATTACATAGTTCCAACATGTAGTGAGATAAGAATAAGATCTCTGAGTGGTTATGGTCACGGTTTACTCTCCACGTATCCTGGTGGTCTTTCCAGCAGTATAGAACTGTGAGATCCTTTGGTAACAATATGCATAGATGGGTGTGGGAGAAAATAACACCATTTTTGCTGACTCATAAGTTTAGCTGAGGCTAATAATGGCCTATCCAATGTAAGTGATTGAGGTTAATTGTCAAACTGTTCTTAAATCAAATTTCTTAGTAACTTGAATGATGTCTTCTAAATTCTGACGAATAAGTCTGCATAACCCGAACGTAGTCTTTAAACGCTGCGGCTTCCAATAATAGATCACTATCGCCTTAAAGACAAGGGTTTTCTGGTCCACTGAATTCACTAGAAGCCTAATTATTTGCTCTGCACCAACTTATATCAACTAATTGCCTCAAACGACAAATAAAATCTATAAAGACTTCCAAATATACAAAGTTTACATTGCCTTACGTAACACTGAATTGAACACAGAGGGATTATCTATTACAATTAAGTCTCAAACTCACTATCCCTTCTTCATAAAGTCATTAATATGAAATACCAGAAATTCTGATATGCCTTATCTTAATCTTCTCTGTTCAGTGACGCAATTGGAATATCCCTCAAAAGAATGAACCTGTAAACGTAACAATAAAATAAATGTATGACGAACTTTGTAGATTTTAATTATTTCTGTTTCAGCAACTGTCAAATTGTACTCCCCTGATCTAATGTACAGGACTAAACATACTCGAACAGACGCCATCATTGTGATGGGAAATGTGAGCGATATCGCATTGAAACATGCCACAAAGGAGTAAAAATCAATCGGTGAAAACGCAAAACGAATTAGAATTACAAAACAGGTGTTGACCTCTTTGCACATTTGTACACAATTCAGTTTATATAATTCAAAATGTTTGACATATGCAGCAATCTTACCCTTAGATGTCACAGAGGACGTAAACGAGTTCAAATACCAATCATTAACCTCTCTTTTATTTCTTATAACTTACGAGATAGCAGTGTATGAAACGCGCATTCTGAGGTACTGGTATCGATTTCCGTCAAATCCAATTTGATATTGAGGTTTTCTTAATTTGATCAGGCCGGTAGGAAAATAACGGGTAATTCATCATTTACAATGAATTTCTTTTCATAAATTGCCTTTCATACCATGTTCATCTTATCTTTGAGTATGGTTTCAGTTTTCGTAGATATTGTAGTGCAGAAAATGTGGTATGAATGCTTCCTACAGGAAAAGCTGTCATTGTGTAAAATAGAGGGCTGTTTGGTCAACGAGTCGTTCATTTCTCTCTCTCTCTCTCTCTCTCTCTCTCTCTCTCTCTCTCTCTCTCTCTCTCTCTCTCTCTCTCTCTCTCTCTGTGTGTCTCTCTCTCTTTCTAAAGGCACCTCCAAGTGTGGGAAGGATATTTGAGCCTCGATCTTTGGGATGTTCCGTGCGTCACGGTGGTCGGTCTGCAGAGGCCAGTAGCCTCCAGTGGTCCCTTATTTTCTCAGAGCTGCATAGTTCAAAATGAGATATATCTTCCTGTGTTGTTTAACACAAATTATGGTACATACAGGAACTATTGTGTTTCATTCCAAGAAGGTGACATCAAGATTTTACCGTAGGTAAATCATCTCAGGTTTTCTAAACACCGGAAGCCTTTAAAGAAAAGATTTCCTTGGTGTGTATGTGTGTGAAAATTAGAACCAAATACAATAACCTAGCTAGATTGAAATTTAACAATTGTTCAGGGCTACCGGACAATGACTTTTCGAGTGAACTTTAAGAAACAGATAACCCTTCAACTAGATCGATTTAGAATTTGTCTCAAAAAACTTCTTTCACTCCATTGTTTTTATAGCATAAAAGAATATTATGATTACCTTGACAATTAATTTTGTTAATGTTAATGATGTTAATGTTTTACAGTATAGGTGAATTGTTTGAATATGTTAACTACAAGTGAACTATAATTATTATTATTATTATTATTATTATTATTATTATTATTATTATTATTATTATTATTATTATTATTATTATTATTATTATTATTATTATTATTATTATTATTATTATTATTATTATTATTATTATTATTATTATTATTATTATTATTTTATTATTATTATTATTATTATTATTATTATTATTATTATTATTATTATTATTATTATTATTATTATTATTATTATTATTATTATTATTATTATTATTATTATTATTATTATTATTATTATTATTATTATTATTATTATTATTATTATTATTATTATTATTATTATTATTATTATTATTATTATTATTATTATTATTATTATTATTATTATTATTATTATTATTATTATTATTATTATTATTATTATTATTATATTATTATTATTATTATTATTATTATTATTATTATTATTATTATTATTATTATTATTATTATTTATTATTATTATTATTATTATTATTATTATTATTATTATTATTATTATTATTATTATTATTATTATTATTATATATTATTATTATTATTATTATTATTATTATTATTATTATTATTATTATTATTATTATTATTATTATTTATTATTATTATTATTATTATTATTATTATTATTATTATTATTATTATTATTATTATTATACTGTACATACAGTTAAATTTTCATTCCGAACTTGTGTTGTATATATGTATATTGCATTATTTTTAGTTATAAGTACTTGACGTGTTCTATATCATGTAATATGTTCAAAAGGATGAATAAAAACTAACTAGACATTGTCCTTAGCATCCATGTTTTAAAAAAACGTTATTATCACTTTCAGTTAAGGCGTCATGTGCTTATAATATTTCCATGCCGTATACATCGTATGAACTGAGCTTTCTATGAAGAGACAATATAGTCCCGTGTTATTCCTTATTGTAAATGGAATGCTATCAGGGGTACAGATATATAATACCTACAGAAATATATCCTTATTAATTTCAAATAATACGAGTTTGCCCTTCCATTATAAACTCAGTAGTGGAATTTCATATGCTTATGGGTCTTACATATTTTTGTGATGCAGTTATTAACTATTTGCCTCCTCGTTTAAAACCAGTGAAGTTTGTTCTCCACTGATTGATTTTGGTTTGGTTTGTGGTAGTGTATACAGGGCTGAAAAATTTTAATAGGAAAAGAAACAGATCCGATATACACTACATGTATGACTGTAAATTAGACTGCATCACGAGTACGTGAGCTTTAGACAGTAAGAGATCCAGATAGTAGTTACCTGTCACTAACATTCCCATGAGTTTACTACGCTTGAGAGTGAAAGAGATGATGTTTCCTATTTGAGAGGAGTCTTCTTTATATTGAGAGATCAAGAGAGGTACGAATCATTGACCGGGAAGTATGAGTTTCTTCTGACACGAACCTAATGGATAACACTAGACACATTGCGATAAGTTAGTCACATGACAATCTGAAGAATTTTCCATGAAAAGCCTTAGCTGCGCGTATCACTATTAGCGGCTAGTCAAGATCTTTCTACCATCACATATTACAGACTGTGCCCTGTTCATAAAATGATTAGTGTATATATTCTTCAGTGATAAGGGTAAGTTTACTTGCAATGTAATTTTCAATTTTCGTAACATGGCCTATAAAAACTATTGGAAATATGACAAATCAGAAATAACTGAAGTCTGAACTTTGAGCTGAAATCATTTATGATTAGCATATTGATATCTAATTCTTTCCTCGCGGCTGAATACAAAGACGTATCTACATTTCTCAAAAATGGGAAGCATTGTCCAGTTAATGACGTACTTCTAGTATTCATCCAAAAAATGAAATCTTCAGATGATGGTGAACCGGCTCATTTTACTCGGACAGTAGGTAATTTTCTCAATGATATATCTTCTCATAGATGGATTGGTCGAGCTGGATGCTCTTCTCGGTCTCCTGGTTTCAATTCAATTGTTTATTTGTTTGGATCTATAATGCCCAGGTTTCTGCGACTGCCTTAACAGTTTGTTACGTAACATTTTCACATAACAGTAATTTTCGAAATATTTCATACAATACTTTTACATTTTCTAGGGTGAATTGCAATGTAGAATGTTTGGAAATATAAACTTTTCCTTGATATTTTATTTGCTGGTTAGAGGAAAGATTACATTCGACCCAAATATTCATCTCCGGAATTTCGCCTGAAATGTACATTTTGAGATCCGCTTTCTTCAAATAAGAAACATCTTGTCTCAGGTATGTAGCTTGAAGCTAGTGGAAGTATATTTTATGTTTCACTTATACCCCATCTTTAACTCCAATGGTCATAACGGCGGTCGTTCTCCATTGGAACATATCGAAGGTGTTAACTCGCATTCATTGGGTTTCAATCATTATATCACGAACATATTCGCACTCTCATTCATACTTCCAGACTCTGAGGAAGATGAGGAATTATCTTGTTTGCAGAAAAATCCCCACCCGCATCGCCGGGAATCAAACCCGGTACCCCTAGCACCGAAGGTGAGCTACGGGGCCAGCCACGGTGAAGTATTGCGTTCCACTGAAACATTCGATATGAAGCCATTGCTAGAAATGGACTTTCTGAACCTTCTTTAACAAAAAATAAGTAAACAGTTATTCATATATTAGTTAAGGGTACTTATTTATATGTTTTCATTCTGTTAACATCATATCTAAGTTTACCATCCTCCAAACGTGTGCCAAAACAATTTCAAGAATCTCCCTCCTCTTCAAATCTTTATTGGAAATTTATTCGATATTTCCCATTTCCTCAAAAACGTTTAAAGGGTTTATTATAATATGGTATATTTTACATATACAAAAGAAACCGGATTGCTCTCATAAAAATTTATTAATGAACCTTTTTACAAAATTACTTCAGTCACTTTCAAAATACTCTCCATTACATGTGAGGCACTTGTCAAGTCTCTTTTCCCACAGTTGGAAGCATATTTGGAACTCTTCAAGTTTAATATTGTCCAGTGCCCTTTGCGAAGTTGTATTTACCGCTTCCACATCGTCATAACGCTCCCCGTTTAGCGTATTTTTCATTCGTGGAAATAGGAAAAATTCGCACGAGGCTATGTCCGGCAAATACGAGGTTTGGGGAACGACAGACCTCCTATGGGATGCCAAATAGTGGATCACTCGTAAGGCCGTGTGTGCTGGAGCGTTGTCGTGATGCAGAAACCAGTCACCTGTAAACAAAAGTTCCGAGCGTTTCCTCCTCACATCCTATCGTAGACGCCTTAAAACATCCAACTTAAAGTGCCAGTTAACAGTCTGGCCAGGGGGTTCGCATTCCCGATGCACACTTTCACGAACATCAAGAAAGACAATGATCATCGTCTTCACATTTGGCCTCACTTGCCTTGCTTTTTTGGTCTGGGAGAGTTGGGAGTCCTCCACTGGCTTGACGCTTGCTTGGTTTCTGGGTCATACCCGTAACACCAACTCTCATTCACTGTAATGACTTTGTTCAATAAGTTTGGATCACGTGCAATCTCTGTTTTCAAGTCCTGGCACACATTCATGCGAATGGTTTTGTGCTCCTGTGTGAGAAGACGCGGGACAAATTTAGCAGCAACACGTCTTATGTGCAAAGCTTCCCTCAAAATTGGCACGAGCTCCAACTGATTCCTGTCGCTGTTGAAATTTGATCGGTCGTTTGGCGACGATCCTGGTTGATCTTTTGGTGGATCTTTTCAATGTTCTCCTCATTTCGCGATGTTGAAGGGCGTCCAGAATGAGCTTGGTCTTCAACACCCATCTCACCACGTTTAAAAGCGCGCAAACCACTCGAAAACCTGTGTGCGGCTCATAGTGTCCTCCCGGAAAGCTTCCTGAAGCATTTGGTGTGTCTCCGTTACAGATGTTTTCAGCAGGGAAAAAATTTCACACACATTCTTTGTTCTTCTGAAGTTGTCATAACGACTTCGCAGAGGTAACCCGTCAACAGTCAGAGAAACACAATACCACAATTGCACGTTCAGCGCTACACTGACGCCGTCTGCTCAGCTGTTTCATGAAGGTCTCTACTAACACCATCTAGCGTGAGAACCCTGCATTACGTCTACGAGTGGTCGCGCCCTCGGAGTTCGGTCTTTTGGGTCCCCCCTCGCATACATGCAAAATAACGTTTATATGTTGAACATGTTTGCAACAGCCTACAGCGCCCTCTGCATTTGGGAGCAGTTTGGAAGAACGGCTAAACCATTCTGAATACCTAAATAAAGTTTAATTCTCCTTAAGTCATAAAATTTGTTGGGCATAATTTTCTATGGTCCAAACACTTCCGAAATATCCATTATTTGTTTACATTTTAACAATCATTTTATGGTCTGTTACTGTTGAGTTTATTTCTCATGATGGCATGGAAACATAAATTCGAGCAGCATATAGTATCGGGCTTTAAAACATACCATTGTCGTTGGTGCCTCCCTCATCCATCATTCAACTATAAAGACATGTGTATAAAACATTCCTATCTCGACTAGCATTAATTATATCAAAGAGTAATCTTTTTAAGCATAGTTATCAGTAGCCTTATAAAATCAAATGATAGTGGACGGAGAAAGTTGGTATTAATGTAACACGTTAAATGTTGTCTATGAGATGCGCACATAATTAAGTACAGTAAACTGCCATATAAACAATTGTGGCTTTCTTATGACAGTTAGACTCGAGTTAAGAGTTAATTTAAAAGCGAAAATTCATTTTCAATAATTCAACTTTAATAGAAGCATCACATTTTATATGACCAATAAGGGATTGGTTAGAAATAGCACTAGATCTTCAGTCTTTTTATAAACTCTAAGAAAATAATTCGAAGAGTGTTGATAGACACATGAAGGCACAAGATACTGTCCAGCAATTTTTGAGTCACACAAAAATGGAAAATGATTGTTCTTAAGGTCGTTCTAATTTTCAACTTAAGGTTTTATGAAATTTCTGTAATATTTTTGGCGTAATTCTCTATGCAGTTTGAATTTTAACATAGAAATAATTAAAATTAAGGATCAAACAATTTTTAAACCGAAAGTTTGTCTTTCTAATAAATTAAATTGGGAAAATTTTCTCAAGGAAACACTTAATAAAATATCTGCAACCAACCAAAGAAAAATAACTTTTATATCACGAATTATTATGGGAATTTAACTTTTTAACCGTGGCTGTATACAAATCAAGTATTAACTGTGTAAAGATTCCTATAACCACAGTGTGGTTTAGGAGACTCTCAGAGGACTGGTAAGCTGTGAAAATCCATTAGGGACAAGATATTCCTGAAAAATGTCCTTAGGGCTCCATCTTAAATGTGTTTGCTCTTTCCTTTCTCTTTACTAAGAAGAATAGAAAGCAAAAGAAGAAAAAAACCAAACAACTAAAAAGAAAGTGCAAAAATATTCTCCGTTGTCTTCGTTTTTCATTATTTAGCTTCCTCATAAAATGAACAAGAAAATGATTTTATTAATCAATGAAGCATGAGAGGAAATAGATAAAAGAGACATGTATTTTTAAAAATTCTTCATGGGAAATAATTATCAGTAGACGGTTGATTTTATTTCTAGCTTCCTTTGAGCTTGAATTTCGTGCAGAAATTAATGTAAGCAGTTTATTTTCGTAGTATTCGATGTAACTCGACCATAAATAGCTGTATTAGTCTCTTTGGTAGACATCCTAGCGCTAAAACAAAATTCCATTTTATCTCTGTCTGTAAATCTGTTCGTGTATCATTACATCTATGCGGATGAACTTCAAACATAGGATTTCGAAGAAGCTCTACTGACGACCTCAAAGTGGTGCAAAACAAGTGTGATTTGTGTTCTACTGCCTTCTGATTTCATCATATAGTTCCATATTTCCAGAGAAATGGCGAAGCATATATGTAACATTTACAACACTTAGAACTGATTTTGTCCCCTCCTCACTGTATTGTTCTGACAACTTGCGCAAATTGTGAAGTTTGAACATTTCGGTCCTCACATTTACAAATCCTGCAGGTAATGGAGGCAGGAGTGCGGAAAATAAACTTGTTGCTTAATTTTTAAGCTGGAAAAGGATATAAAATAATTGAAGATTTCGGGTTAATAGCTACAAAGCAAACTAATCGAGAAATACTAATGGATGGACGGATTTCGTATGTAGTAAAATTCCTGCTTTGGCATTTTGTCTACTAAGAGTCTTCAGATATTTAAGAAATTAATTTCTTATTTGGATTTTATTTTACATTCGTTCAGGAAATGTTACAATCCTCGTTATAATTTTTGGGTGTTGACACAATGTGCCTATTTAAATAATAAGATCAGCCAGAGACAAACCTGTACGTACTATATAAGAATTTGTATGTTGTACATAATGATCTAAATAAATGTGCATTTACGAATGTCTCATAAGTCATTTTTTTCTCAGGGACTTGTTTGGATGCCGGGAGAGTCGGTCACAACATGCATAGGAAACAGCGAGCGGTACCAACTTCCTAGTCCTGCTGATGATACATGAAATGAAGGTAAAGCACCGGTGGAATGACATGGCAGGGTAAACTGCAGATCCCGGAGTAAACCCGCCCCCATGTCGTGTTTCCCACCGCAGACCTCACTTTGCGATCACCTGGGATCGAACGCGGGCCGCCTGGGTGAGAGTCAAGTGGTCTAACCACACGGTCACGGTACTGCTTTGGAGTACTTCAACAATTATAGTTTCAACTCATTTTGAGTAATGCAAGGTTAATAGCGTCATGTACAGATTCTGCCACTTTGAACTGTTAGAAACACCTGGCTCTATATACGGTGTCTCTATAGTTTTAGATTGCATTTTTACCAACCTTCTCAGCGGAAGCATACATAGCAAAGAGAGGTGCACGTGGAGCGTTATGATTTTGTTGTTAGACCAAGCAATGGTGTGTGTTAAGGACTCTGTGGCTGTGCTTTTAAGTGAAAGTGAAAAATATTTCGGGTTTTGAAATATATCACGAATTATTCTATATAAATATGAATATCGTCTTCGCCAAATTGACATATTTTAGTCAGCCTTTCAGTTAATTTAAGCCCAAGAATTTGCCATCTCACCTTTTTGGCTTTTTTCTCAATTTGTCAAGTTTGATTATGATGTGTATTCTTCATTTGTTTGTAAATTTGCATACACAATCTCTAACAAGCTATTAGAATATTCAAATTTTCATCTTATGATTGCTTTATTCATCTTCACAAAATAATGCGGATGTGCCGTAATTTCGTTCCGCAAGAGCTCCTTTCAAGCCAGTAAATCTACTGACATGGAGCTATAACATTCAAACACAATGGTACGAGTTTGAACACACGACCTCGTAATCAATAGGCCAGCACCTAACCATCTGAGTCACCGAGATGATCGAGTTATTTCATCTGGTCACGTACGGTAAGGACATGCTCGGAACAGCAAGAGCCTTTGCACGGCTTTTCCTTTTAAACTTTATCTTTTCCTACCAAAGTTGCTTTAAATTGTTTCGTTTTAGCCCGTTTTGTTAGAGGAGGACCAAACATAAAGAATTTGCTAT
>CM060948.1:99491418-99531418 GCA_030765055.1 Mantis religiosa | reverse complement strand
TACAAAACCCCATAATAGCTTGCGAATCTTATTAACTTTTATCCACTATTTGTGCCTGGTGGACTGTTACTGTAGAAGGTGAAGGAAGGCATTAGTGAGTTTTCGATGCCATGAAACCGATTAGTTCATGGGAGGTGAATATCCTAAGCATTAGTCAGCAGTCTACCCAGGAGAGGTTAGTTCTAATTGAAACCCCATCCTTCGTAGTAGGGTTTTGCTGGTT
The DNA here is from genome assembly GCA_030765055.1 of Mantis religiosa. NCBI lineage: Eukaryota > Metazoa > Arthropoda > Insecta > Mantodea > Mantidae > Mantis > Mantis religiosa. The sequence goes on along the minus strand of CM060948.1, from coordinate 99,531,195 downwards.
ATTGGTTGGTTACCTGTGTACATAAGAGGCTAAGAACGCAGTAAATAAGCTGGATATTGATCAGAGAAAAATATAGAAAACAACCACAGATATCTCTCTATGCTATAGAGTTATGGTTGTACCGTCCTTATATATTAAATGGTTCGGAATCTAGGCCTCGCCTTGATGCATCGGTTAGATCGTATGTCTCTCACCAAGGTGACCCCGGTTCGATGCCAGGCGATCGGATGTGACATTTGGGTGGACAACACGGCGCTGGGGTGGGTTTTCTTCGAGATCTCCAGTTTCACCTCCCATCTGATTCCACCGGTGTTCCAAGTTAATCTCATATATCAACAGTGTCACCGCTTGCGGTGCCGCATGTAGTAAAAGCAGGCGTTAAACATTACACAGTCATTCTATTTTTTGGTTCGGAACAATGTACAGCAATAAGACGAGAAGTGGACGAGGAAGATAATGTTGATGATGACGATGATGATGATAATGATGATGATGATGATGATGATGATGATGATGATGATGATGACGACGACGACGATGATGATGTATTACGAGAAGTAGGAGAAGCAGGAAGGAGCCTATGGTGCTAGAGAAGGCATTCAAGGGATGCGAACGAAAGTCTGCGACCTAAAATGATAAAATAATGTAGTTCTGAAAAATCTGTCAATATATGGCAACAATACGAAGGTAATCGAGAAAGTAACTTTTCTTTGGATTTAATAAATCCTAACAGATATTTTATTTAAGGTGTCGCATACAAAACTGAATTTACCTATTTTACTTCTCCTCATTGTCGCCAACTTTGATGTCTGAAAACGAGCTTTAGAATTCTGGTATTGTATTTAGTATCCACCGGACTTATAAGTCATGATGTTCGTTTAAAATTTCATCAAGTTTTCTCTCTTTCTGGGGAAGAAATATGTAGCTCGACTAGGATTACGGATCTCCTATGCACGATTTTGCTGTTCAGTATATTCCTTAAATCAGGTGTGATGAGTAAGGTACACCCCGGTCTAGCTTCATTGTTCACATTTGCTCGCCCTTGCTGAATATTTCACGCAATTTCTGGCATTTCTTTCGTACATAAATGTATCACCATACACCGCTGAAGTTGACTTAAAATTGCTGTGGATATAAACTTCCTAGCATTCAAAAATCTGTGAATTTCTCTTACTTTATTGACTGCGGCGCTTTATACCATACAGAAGAGCGAGGTGGCCCTGTGGCAATGTAAACGACAAACATTCGGTCGGTCACGGATTCGAATAAGTCGTCACTTAAGCCAAGGCTTGGTTGCGTTCTTTTGTACCACGATTTTCTTTCCAGAGTTTGCTTCATTTTATGTTCTCATCAATTTCCGTGTTTTCAGGCTTGTGGCGTATGGCAGTGACGGGCAGATGGCGCGAAGGCTTCATATTGTAAATACTCTGTTCGGCGCTGGCCTGCTTTGTGTAGACACTGTCCCAGGCACGTATACCAATATCGAGTGCGGAGTGTTGATAGAGTACAGTGATTCCTGGTGCCGAAATGAAGAACTCTCAGAACTTTTTAGTGACATCTATGCTTATCTGCGGGCTATCTGTTTCCGACCTTGTGGCCACATGGTTTCCTCACTTCATCCCTTTAAACCTGCGTTGTGTTAGCTGCAATAGATCTGCGTGGAGGTCGATGTACACGAGATGTCCCCTTATGTGTCTGCCGTTTACCCTTTTTAAAACAAAGTTAATTTTAAATAATCGCAGAATGCATAGTAACAGCTTGATTCGACTGGAACTGCACACCACTGAGACAGGATAGACCTAATTTAGTAGCCCTGTTACGACCTGCGCAGCAGTAACATACAAACGGTCGGTACTTCCTGGATTATTATTAAGAATTCTAATATTAAGGAATTCCATAAGACTGATAGGATGTTTAGCATAAAAGGAAATGACTAAACAGTATAGCATCACTATTTTGAGCTCTTCCAATTTGATTAATGAATCCACACGGTTTTGCTTGTCATCAAATTTGCTGTATTTGCGGGTAGTCCAAACCTATCTGGTACCAAAGATACTTGTGTTCCATACATGACTCTTTTGTGATGTGAAAAGTTTGTCGGATAAAATCTATCAAACATTTACCTTCAAGTCTTAAGGTAAACTTTTATTAGATACATTATCTTCGTGGCCAATTATTTAAATTATACTATTTTAGAAAGAAATCAACGAACACAATTAATATAAAAATTAAGGATTTTGGGAGTCGCTATTTAGATCTAGTACTTGGAATTTTATATCTCAATGAAGATAATCTTACTCTAAGCTGTCGTGACGGTTTACTTACACATTTCTCTTATATGGTTTGCCAGGTAAACCTTAAAAGCGATCTGAAGTATTAAGGGATACTATACAATGAAGAACATTTGCAATCCTGCAAGCGTTTTTATTTTTTTTTCTCCGACATATTCGCATGAGTAGAGTTTGCTGTATTCTATCTACATTCCAAGAATCTTAAGCTAGCCTGCCATGGCTAATCTAAAAACTTTGCATAGTGACCTCCCCTTTCACTCACGTAACTGTCCGACCTACCTCTACGAATTTTCCTGTAAAACAGCCATCGTTAACTATCGTACTTAAAGTCATAAGGAAAAATATAAAATAATATATTGCCAAACATGCAACCCTTTAACACAACTTCACAAAATATTAATGTTTAATTTTATTATAATTTATTTCATTGGGCCATAATTTGTGTATCAACGGTTACACGTTTGTTTTACGAAGGATCAAGTAAGAAAAACACACCATACAGCTTCTTTGATAGACAACCGAGGTAGAGTGTCGTCATGCACATGTGCACGTCCCTTGTTTAACACTTAACACCGTCTTCTCATATTGCTTTCGTCCACTACTGTGATATCATACATTTCTTTTAGTTGACGTTAAAGTTTTCTAGGCTTCACCCTCCGAGCACTCAAAAATCGCATACCATTCACCCCAAAGTCGGCAGGACTTTGAATAAGTAATCACAGAGTGCAGAATAACTACTTATATATATATATATATATATATATATATATATTTCGACTGTAAACTCACACATCACTGAGAAGAGACCTTCTATCGTCGATAAAAGCCGAACCGGAAATATGCTATTTTCGAATGCGCTACTTTCTGGATTACAATCGTAATGCATGTTATATCCTAAGTACCTACAGAAAAATTTAAGTTTTCTTCTCTTTAGCTCTCAAAATAAATGTTACAATGAAGCAATTGGCAGAGTGGTAATTCAAAATTCCTCAAGCTGATAGGGCGTGCAGATAGGCCGGAAATTATATCTATGTAAACTTCTGATGTAACTTTTTATCGGCTAATGACCTAGTGAGAAGTGGGACAAAATTGGAGTTTTTAAGCATCGCTAATATCGTGCATAAGAGTATTTCAGGACTTCATGCTAATACGTGTATCCTCCCCAGGAACTTTCTATGTTTTAGCCATCCACACAGCAATTGTGATGTAATCTAAAAGGACTGACGTTTCTCAATTATGTGATAATAGTTGTTAAACTATACAAGCAATAGAAGGCTCTTAACAATACTAAGTTCTTATTAAATCCTGCTCAAACAATTGGAAATAATCCCATTGTCCGTAGCCAGTTCTATAAATGAGTGCTTAGGGACCAAGCCAAAAATCAAATCCCATTTTCCTGGATATGTAAATTCTAAGTCGACCATGTCAAGCAGATAATCCATTGTTAGAATTTATCTTCGTACAGGAGCTTAAGCTGGGGCATTTATCTTCCATTTACTTTAAACACTAGGCTCTTATAAGTTAAGGTCTATGAATATTATACAGAAATAGTTAAACTCAATCCAAGAGCTTCGACCCCTGTCCTAAAATGATTTATGTTTGCAAGCCCAAATGGCCAAAACGATGGCGTTTAAGCTTCTGGAGTAGATAGATGGAAGGGGTCCCCGCATGGACTCGCTGGCTTGGTAACCTGCGTAGAAGCAGTACAGGTATTTGGTTATTTAATGGCGAGGTGGTCCCTAATACCGTTGGTTTTAGGGTCGTGCAGCCCCCTATTCAAACCTGTTGGTTATTTATTCACTATTGTGCTACCACCACGCCACAACAGAACACCAGCTTTAGCGCGGAAGAAGCTTAACGGAAGATAATGCACTCCAAATTGTTATTCATAAAGTTTTCAAGCCTAAGGGAAAATTTTAAAGCGGTATACACGAGAGGCTGGGAAGCGTAGAAGAAGCTATCTTATCCAACGTTACAGGTTTTCTGTTTAGAAACAGGGATTAAAACTTATGAACAAATTCATGTAAGCAGCAGAATCTTACGTAAGACGTTCTTAATTTATGAAAGATTCGATAAGGGAGTTGTGAGCCTACGAAATCGGAATTAAGGTTCACATCCTAGTTAATCAGTTCTTGAAGGCTTGGAATGTCGCAAACGGGAAAGGGGAAGCTCCTATATTAGCGGGTTAAGAATTAGTCCACGCAAGTAGGGACGTTGCAGCAGGATGACGCGTAATAGGTGGGGATTATGTTAATAAACATGTATATATTTTTTTAAAAAATAAATGTCTTTGCGTTGTGTCTTTCGTACGTTCCGCGTGTCATAAAGATATTATAGGCGTGTTCGCAAAGGCTTTCATTGTGCTTAATTCCGATAAACATTTGTCTAACAGCGGGAGATGGCATTAGACGATAAATATTGCTCTTCGCAGAAGAAATGAGACTAATACTTTTGGTATTATCTTGGACACCAATTAACTTTAACTGATTATAAAGGAAAACATGTACGCATTGGATGTAGTACAACACTTAAATTCTTTAGTGATAACAATTAGAATTCAATTAACTTCTTCAGCCCAGATCATAATGCATTACAAACAAATAAGCAAAAAATTTTCCCGGCAGAAGATCTTCATTAGAATTGAATTAGCTTTTTAAGACTGCCAGTAGTCTAGGAGAACTAATTCATCGGTCTACAGTAATTCTACACATTGTTCATAGCCATAGGAATGTCTAAATCCTGCCGTTTATATTGAAATACTTTCAAGGCTTTGTAGCATACTCATATACAACAACAATTGTTTTTATTTTATATTTTGTGAATACTTCCATAACAGGCCGCGCCATTGCTGAGTGGTTAGACCACTCGACTCTCACCAACATGGCCCGGGGTCGATACCAGGCGACCGCAAAGTGATATTTGTGGTGGACAACAAGACTCTGGAGTGGATTTTCTCCGGGATCTCCGGTTTTCCCCGAAATCTCATTACACCGGTGCTCCATCTTCTTCTCTCATTTATCACCAGATAGGCCACATGTAGTAAAAGCGGGCGTTAAACACTTCACATTTCACACATTTCATTTCACACCTCCATAACATTTTGAGAACAAAAATATGGTTTTTGCTTTGATTATTCTAATTAACCAATGTGACACATGATGCATACAATGTGATTTTTAAAAGTATAATTACCAGGACATAGCAATACACTAAACTATGTATATTAATTTTCCGGATGATTCAGGAAACAGATATAAACACAGTTTTTGAATCAGTTAATCCTCGTGGTCAGTTAACCGGCTCAAATGTCCTAGCTGTTGACGGACCCGTAGACCATTCACTGACTGACTCACTGACTGACTGACTGACCGACTGACTGACTCACTCACTCACTCACTCACTCTAACACCTGCCTTACGTTCAAGAGGTTCCGAGTTTCACTCTCGGTCAGGGTGAGTTGCCTGGATATGGTTTTTTCCGCGGTTTTCCCTTATCCTTAAAGATGAATGTCAGGTAGCTCTAAAGTCCATGGATCCTGGGCACATTTGAGCATCATTTCACCCATTCCATTCACCGTCCGGTATGACGACGTTGGAGGACGTAAAATAAGAAACTAAACGAAAAACGAACACAGTCACAGATACTCATACACTCCCTGTGGTCATACGTTATGTGATACCTTAAGCAACTTAAGAATTTAGTTCGTTCTCTCTGAGTTTTTGCTGAACATTTGAACAAGTCTGGCTACAAATTGGATCGTACGGAACACTTTAATATCTAAAAGTGCAACAAAAAAATCATATTCGAATAAAATGTGCTACAGGTAAGTAAATACAGGCTAATAACCCATATACATTTGGGTATTTAAACGGACGGCTGTTGAAACATAAAAATCTTCTGGGAGACAAAGCCATGGTATGAAGTGGAAGAAACCGTATCAAAATACTTTTGCATATAAAACAACTTTTTTTTAAAATTTTAAATTCAATAACTGAATATCGGATATGGGTACCCCTAAGAAACATCATTTGTTCGAATAGCATGCACTTCAATGTTTCAATGACCGCGCCGTGGCTGAGTAGTTAGACTTCTTGGCTCTCACCAAGGCGGCCCGAGTTCAATCATAGACGACCGCAAAGTGAGATTTGTGGTGAAAAACACGGCGCTGGGGGGGCTTTCTTCGGGAACTCCGGAATCACCCACCATCTCATTCCACAGATACTGCATCATCATTTCATGTATCATCAGTGTTACTGCCTGCGGTGTCGTATGTAGCAAAAGTGGGCGTTGTACACTGCACACATATTACTTCAATGTTTCAGAGAGAGAGAGAGAGAGAGAGAGAGAGAGAGAGAGAGAGAGAGAGAGAGAGAGAGAGAGAGAGAGAGAGAGAGAGAGAGAGAGTGTGTGTGTGTGTGTGTGTGTGTGTGCGTGTGTGTGTTATATATATGCTTTTGTTTCAGTACCTAAATTCCCCGTGCTGTACAGCTTTTTACAGAAATAATTGAAAAATTATGTGCACTTGGCTTTCAGTGAAAAACAATCATCACCTGTTGGTTTCCCAGATCTAAAAGCACAAGAGGGCCATTATCGAGACAAGTAACTAAGCACTGACGTCAAAGCCTTAATTTTGGAAGTTCTGGAGTTCGATTCTGGAACTGGAAGACTGGATCAGTCTTATAGACTGGATCAATCTTCCTGAAGTTGGCTTCTTTTTTGGTTTTATCTGGTTTGTAGGTAAATTCTGGGAGGTAGTATTACTATCAAAAAATTGTCTGTATAAAATGAGATATCATTTCATCACTTTACATCATTTATTAAGGCTTTTAGAGCTCCTTCTGCTGTCCGTGATATCTGGTGCATGCGGCAAATGTGGTTTAAGCAGTCCTTTCCGTCAGGACACCTTCCACTCTAACCTATCCATACGGGATTGTTCCTGGATACGTTATGAATCTTATGACTGAGCCTGACAATACCAAATATGACCCTGCTTCCCCCCTCATCCCTGTCTCTCAGAATCTTATGCCCGATTTCACTAACAGATGTTAAAATCGACGTTAACAAATGTAACGTAACAATTGTCACAGCGCTAACACTAATGTTAATTTCTTGCATTTCACCAACCTGTTATCTGAAAATGTTAACAAACCTGTGTTAACGCCAAGAAACTTGTAAATATCACAGCTATAGACAGCTATGGATGAGTCGTATTATTTTCTCAACGTACTGCGATGCACTTTTGTTTTCATTTTCGTCTACGGAAGCTGAAAAATGGCGGGTGAACAAAATCATAAATAAAGCCGTGAGACAAATTTCTCATCGATGGAGAAAGAATTGTTAATTGAATTGGTGACGAAGTGTAAGGATATCGTGGAAAATAAGCGAACGGATGCGGTGAATGTAAAAGAGAAAGATGCCACGGGGAAAACATTGGAAGCGAATTTAATTCAAATGCATATGCCACTACTAAATGCACCAAACAACGTGTCAGTATTCCGTAAATTAAAACGAGGTGCGAGGAAGGACAAGTGACTTAAACGTTTTAAGACGGGGGGTTGAGAGTGTATTATCCACATAATTCAGTGAATTATAGAATCACAAATTTATTAATATTAGAAGCTAAGGCGCGATAGTCACATTCCTTTGGATGCATGTTCTAACTCAGTATTACGTAAATTTAAAACGAGGAGCGAAGAAGGGCAAGTGACTTGAACGTTTCAAGACGGCAGGTGGACAGTGTATTATCAACATAATTCAGTGAACTATAATTTCGCAAAGTTATTAATACTGAAGCTAAGGCGAGATCGTCATATTCCTTTCTATGCATGTTCTAACTCAGTATTACGTAAATTTAAAACGAGGAGCGAAGAAGCGCAAGTGACTTGAGCGTTTCAAGACGGGAGGTGGAAAATGTATTATCCACATAATTCAGTGAATTATAAAATCGCAAGGATATTGATACCTGAAGCAAAGGCGAGATTGCCATATTCCTTTCGATGCATGTTCTAACCTCTCTTGTACTGCCGCAGTAACCTTCAAAGTAACATATTTTGACAGTCTATACCTCCGTAAAAACTTTTTCTTCGTATAGTTCCACAAAATCATTTCTCCTCATAGGCCGTACTCTATTACGAGAGCCATTTAGACGGTCTTAAATATAGCAAATTGACATCAACAGCTGAGTTCATGCTCGTAATCTTGATTATTTACAATTGTGAAGGAGTTAACATAAGAAATTTGGCTTGTTAGTTTAACAAGAGATTTAACACGAGTGTTACGCTAACACTTGTTGATGAAATGCAATTTTTGTTTTAACTATTGTTAAAATTGTGTGAAGTCTTAACATCTGTTGGTCAACTCGGGTATTAGTGTGCAAAATAGCCTTGGCGGAAGTGATGAAATCCTCCGTCGCTTGTAATGCCCTGAAAGAAATTTGTTCGTGAAATACCGTGTTTGTGACATAAGGAGATCGGCAGTATACCAAGTAAAAGTGTAGCTGAGACTGGTGTCAGATAAAGTACCGATAGAATGTACAAAAGAGTTGGAAATTAACTGTTTATCATGGTCTATTCAATGGTACAAAGTCGAAGTAACATGATAGCTAAAGACAGAACAAAAACATTTTATGTCCATCTTTATATATGATTATCTCGCCAAATTGGATGCATCGAACAAGAGTAATGAGCATTTTGCTAACGTTGTTGTTATCATTGCAGAGGTGAAATGAGATGCAACATGCATGATGAATTCCTCCTAAATACTCATCTTTAGGTTGTGGAGCAGAATGGTCTATGTACTAGTAGCCTAAAAGGTATAAGAAAGTCGGGAATACCTTTACCACAAGTGCTATGACGAGATTAGAACTTAGTTCAACATTTCACTACTGAAATCAAGAGAACATTAATGGAAGGGGGGCATCCGGTTCCTCCCGTGAGAAGGAAACTCAAGATGACGCCATCGGCAGAGAGTGCGATTTTAACGTCTTCTGGGACGCAAGGCCATTCTGCTCATTAATTTTCATGAATGCGGACACACGATCAATGTCGTCCGATATTGCCAGTCTTTGGAGAGATGAAATCAGCAATTGGACACAAGCGCTCCAGTCTACTCTCAGCTGGTAACCCTGATCGATGTCAATTCCATCCCCATGAGACGGCCCACACATCCAACAAGTTTCTTCTTTTTCTAACACTGAAGACAGCGGCGTAAATTCGTGGTTTTTGGATTGATGCAGAGTTTGAACCCCTTTGATGCATTTTCTGCTACATTTGACTGCGGTATTTTTCAAACACATTTCGATGGGTTGGTATGGTGTTTAGACAAATACTTAATTAACGGTAGTTATTCAGAGACATCCTCAAAGGGTGTAGTTCCACAGATCTGTACACCATTCGGATAATGTTACAAAAATTCATAACATTTGGAAACTCTAACTGAGCGGCCATCGGTAACTGGAAGTTCTGCATAACATTAAGCATCTACGTATAATACATTCGATAATTACTGAGTCATTCATAACCATTTATGAATATTATAGTAACCTTTAACTGTAACACATCGAGGTAGTAAACGTCGATACTACAAATTAGTTATCGAAAGTAAAAGCACATGTTTGCCTAGATAATAAGTTTAGATTCGTTATCGACATTATCAGCTGACTTAACATAAACGGATGTTTAGACAACTATGCCAGTTACAAGAATTATGTGATATAAAGAGATAGAAAATAGAATTGAGTGTAGACGAAAACAATCTCAGGGGTTATAGAGTGATGAAAATGGGGTGAGGAAAGTACACTTTGGAATTCAGTATGAAACATAAGACGGGAACAGCGTAGCACAATTTGGCAAGGTGGAAAGCGCGTAAGACTTTTGAGGTTGCTAACAGAAGGACTTGCCCATTATGTGGGGGAAGAGAAAACTGGACGCATATTTTGGCACCGTGCGTTCCATCGGAGAGGGTTGGGTAAAAAGTGTTACCGGAAATACTCCTGGCTTCCGGTACACCGTTATTTGATCCTAAATAGCCAAAAGTGGCTTACTCGGGCACTCAAATAATGAAAGTACGTGTATTAACAGGTTAATGTGTGTAAATACTTTTAAATATATTTGTTATTGGGACATTTATGTGTGTATATATATACGTGTAACACGAACATTGTTAGTTGTACGGTAAATGTTTGGGTTAAAAATCAAGTATTTTTTGAGAAAGCATATACGATCTCTACATCTATTTCGCAATGTTAACCAAAATTAAATATATAATAAACACTACTTCTACTATTACTACTACTATTACTACTACAACAACTACTACCACTGCCATCAGCACTGCTACTCTCACAATTGCTACTGCTCATAGCACTACTGCTGCTGCTGTTGCTGCTACTACTGCTACTGATTTATACTTGATTTCGCCCACCTTAGTAGCGTAGATGGTAGCGTGTCTGCCTCACGTTCAAGAGGTCCCGAGTTCGGATCTCGGTCAGGGCAAGTTGCCTGGATAAGGTTTTTCAAGGGGTTTTCTCTTATCCTTAAAGACGAATGTTGGGCAGCTCTAAGCTCCATGGACCCTGCAAACATTTGAGCATCATTTCACCCATTCATTCATCGTCCGATATGACTTAACGTTGGAGGACGTAAATTACAAAAAAAAGAAAGAAAAAGAAAAAAAGAACCTTGATTTATATAATCTTGAATTTACATAAGTGCATTGCATTGCATTGCAATTTATTTGTATAACGCTTTTAATTTAAAACACTATAAAGTACGATCATTCATCTTTAAACTCAAATGATATCCTGATGGTATAGAACAGGGGAGGGCAGGTAGTGGCGGTGTGTCGTCAGCTCTAACCACCAAATATACTGATCGCCTGCGGTGCCGTATGTAGTAAAAGCGGGGGTTAAACACTACACATTTCATTTTCACCAAATATACTCCCGAACGAAAGGCAGGTTAGCGTGTGACGTCACCGCGCTGATTTCCGCTGCCTTAGAGGAAGGAAACAGGTTGATGTGTTGGGCTTCCAACAGCGTAGGAAAGACAGGAAACCTATCGGGTACTAATAAAACGTACAACTTACATCTTGGATGTTGAAATATATATGCTGACTGCTTGAATTCATACAATTGGTCACAGTTCATAATCAATTACATTTTAGCAGTATGCTATGAGAAAATATACAAAACCTCAACTCGTAGTTTATCTGAAGGTTATAACAGTAGTTATAACGAAGAATAGTCTCAAATTCCTGTCCCAAGGTTAGGCGTTTATAAAGTAAATAAAATAAAACATAAAGTAACTTTCTCTGCAAATTAGAGGAGACCCATTGAGAACAAAATTACTTGGACATTTTCCGACACTTGCTGTTTGGTTTTTCTTTAACTAGTTTATCAGTGTCAGAACGTAATGTCTGGGAAATTTATAATAGAAGCCTGCACGTTAGATTAGGATCCGACAAGGTACTTCGGGGTTTGAACTTAGCTAATTTAGTAACAGAAAAAAAAATTTTCGCACACGTATGTCGAGCCAAACATACAAAATGCCCATGCGGCAAGTGAATACAACCTCGGAAATTTGGTTTGGGTGACATTCTTGTAGAAATTAGCCAAGTCTTTCTTGTATGTATATTTCTCCTCCAATAAATCGTCACATTGTACATTTAACAGTTCCATTTGGTACGTGGCAGCTACATTGTTGTCATCGAGTGCGCTACACACGACTGAACTCTCAGATTCTATACTCAGCGTCAGTTTATATAGGCAACTTGATACTACATGGCTCTTGCCTGACGTCACACGCACTGCAGTCCTCGCTCCCGACTCAAATACGTCAAAACTTTTGAAGCTGTCTTCTCTATAGAGAATGCAATCTGTGATACCAATATTTGTGATAAACATATAATCTCTAATTCATATCCGCATGTGGTGGATCATGCAATTGGTTTCACATTTGTTAATCAGTTTTTGTTTCACTGCTATTTTTAGTAAACCTTAATTATTTTCCAAATATATAATTCGTAATGCTTCAAAGATAACGGAAAACGAAATTCCTAGTCATCTCTTGGCGAGCTCGTTTTAATTATTTTTAAAAGTATTTAATCAAAACATTTCTAATGAACCTGTCACATATTTTTGAATATTAGAAACAGTGAAAGCTTTATATAATTTTAAGTATGGGTGTAATCTGAAAACAACATTCAAAGCTCAGCGGTACTCAGTGCAATTTTAAGCACCTGCAGCATGCGAAAGTACTTATATTTGGACTAGGCCCAAGACGAGTATATTGTCACGGCAACAGGCATAAAAGTTTCGGCACAATTAAGAAAAGAGTCAGCGGATAAATTTTCATGGTAATAATGTACCTTACATAAGCAGATAAACATAGCGCTTAAGATAACTAAGGTAAAGTTCTCGCCGGCATAGATTAAGTTACGCTTCTAGAATGTGATAGAATATTCGGATTACGTCATTAGATGCCTTGTTTTCCAGAAACATCTAGTGATTGACAGAACAGTCTGGTAATCATGAATGTGATATATAAGGGATTGTGACACGCCAGCAGGACAGTTGTAAACAGAGTGAGCTGCAAGTTGTGTAACAAGAATGTTGTTGTAACGAGAGCTAATGTAATCAGCTATCACGGTTTGTTATTGCCATCGACCTTGGAATATTGTGTTATTATGTGATGTAATGTTGTTACGTGAGAACTGAACAGTGTATCTCTACGGAAATAAAGGAGATTTTTAATTTCTACAACTCGGTCTTTTAATTCTCGAACCCACAAGGTCACAATATACTTATTGCACTTAGATCTTGACGGAATGGAAGCCCTTCGCACAATCTGATTAATGGAACCACTTAAGCTAAGTTTATGTTGAAATGTTTTACATCATCTTAGGTATTTAAATCGTAATAGTTCCAATAATAACAACATTGTCAGTTATCTCCAATTCAAGTGGATATTTTGCCTAAACTATACCATCCGCTCGAGGCTGCACGCAGAGGAATACGTTAAGTCTTTGTAACATACAAAACGGAGCAAAAATACTTTATTCCATCAGTTCTGAATAATTTATATCTGATGTTTTGATTTACCATAACAATCTCATAGATTCCAAATAGTTTACAGAACCATTATTCCCTAATGTACGTAGCAATGTACACTTATTTCCTGTAACAAGTCATTTAACAACAACGAGCATCGTTTCATTCTCTCTCTATGGTAGCAATAGACACACAAACCCTACAGCAGTGAACTCCTTTTTGCGACAGTCTATAATGCATTTGTATGTTACAGTTTCCAGGAAAGTGCGAGAAATTAAGACATTCAACCACTTCGTCGTCAGTATTAGGAATGGACTAGCACAATAATACAGCTTCACTGCAGGGAACTCTGCAGTTGCCATAAAATCTGTTTCAAACTTTGTCCAGCAAACCAGACAACTGGAACGTAGGTTCTGTGTTCATACGCTAGATATACATGGCAAGTGCATTTAACAAGTGGAATAGAGGTTTGTTTCGCTGTCTTTGGAAACTAGAGCGTCCTACATATACATGAATCTAGCATTATTAAATAAGATACGCTGAAGAATGTATCTTTCATAATTATCCGAGAGTCCTTTCCTAAAATTGTCCGAATTTTGCTTTAGTTTTAATTTATTCCGGCTACCAAGACAGCGAAAAAGTATCAAAATTATTATTATGCCTGGCCTACTTGCATTACAGTAGGCAAAGAAAATTGCCTTAATGTATTCTAGCCTGACCGCCACTCCTTCGGCAAACCTTTCTCAGAACATATGAAGAGCTGCTTTGATGGAAAAAACATGTTGCCTCGACCTAAGCCTTTCAGCAGAAGGGTATTTCAGAAGCAGTAAAATAGTTATAAACTATATGTCACCGTAGTGAAGCCTAATTGTGCGATTATATTATGTAGAAGTGGACTAGGTAACGAAGAGGGCCATCTAGCCTCTCATCCTGCAACTGGATCCTTTGAACCCCGACTTTCGGGAGGACCTCAGGAGATAAATGGGATGCAGAAATGGACAACGTAAACGGCAGAGACGCACAGAAATCTCATACACTTACTTGGTTGACCACTCGTTTGAGCGTTGCCTGAGTGTGGCTCATAGGCTTCCCTCTAGCGGGAACTTGATAATGTTCAACTCGGCAGTGAAGGCTCAATCCATCCTCTGGCGGAGACTAATGAAGATCCAACATGCAAGCCTGTGTACCATCTGCCCGCCATCCACTTGACATACAGTCCTGAAATCTTCTTTTGGCACGAAATGGAAAGACGAAATCAGTGGAAATATGAGATAGGAATGGCATGGAAAAAGACGCCACTCCAGGATTTGCCTCATCAGCAGGGAAAATCTACCAGAAACCACACGTTGAAAAGGAGTGGCCACCGAGAACAGCCCCTTCGGTATTAAGTAAACCGAAAAACTTACTTCTGAAACTGCAACCGAGTTGATAATCAGAGCTACTTCAACCATTTTATGATAACGGGCAACAATATATAAATGATTTTTATTCTTTCTGTGCTGACATAAATTATCATTACTTGTACAGGAGTGCATTACTGAAGCTACTAAATTACCAAGAATTTAAACAGTACCTTATGAAGCATGTAATGTATACTTTAACTTTGACAGTAAGTATGATATTTCAGCAGTTTACAAATTATGCTACACAATTTCTTGACTCACATGTGGTGTCTAATTATATTTTCACTTTATACATTTTATTTTTATGCTTGATATTATATAACACATTATAATATACACGGTGTTCATTCTATCTGTAATTTTACTGCGTAAAATTTGACGTCATCAATAGCATCGCTGATGGAGTGAGATTATATACAATTCCCCTAGCGGCTTGCGATCATATTAAGTATGCTGACAGCAGCTTTGATGCCTCCCTCTACCGGCAGGTAAATATACTATTTGAGAGGTGGGTCCTACCAGCGTAATACAAAGGTGTGTAATTTCGCCTGGTGCCTAGATATGATAACTGTTTAAAAAAACTATATACTGCAATGCAATGGACTGCAAAGCCAAATTATGCAGCCATAAAAGTATGCCATGAATATTATATACGAAATGATAAGTCAACGTACACTTATTTTACAATGAACATATGTTTTTATGTTACAATAGACATATATGCATATTGTAAACCTGTCACATGAAATAGGAATATTTTAATTTGTTCTCAATTCTTTTCTATCACCCACAGTTTCCTCAATATAACTTCATTACAAACCAAAAGTTTAGCAGAACATGTTCTAGGAATGGAAAATAAACTAGTGTACAAAGCGTTTATCCAAGTCTGAAGAAGAAAGTATTACTATTGCATAGTCCTAAGTGTCCATTTTCTTGTATTTCCTTTCTCTCTTGCCCTAGATACTCTCTGTATTGCGAGAAGAAATACTTGAGGCGTTTCTGTCATAACATTATTTATTGCTTCTAGATTAGAACCAGTCACTTTATAGCCTCTGGTGTCTCTCCTTTTTCCGAGTAACTGATCCCGTATCTTGGAAATGTTTGATGCACCTATTGGTTTTAAAAGACATAATGATACCAACATTAATAGACATTTTAATTAAGCGTGGGAATGACATAAGGTTATATCGTATACTGATAAATCGTAAGACCTTATGCTGCAAACAAAAGTATGTCAATTTTACGGTTCCTGGACACTTTTGACAACATTACGCTCCGAGGGACTTGTCTGAATGCCGGATAGCGTTGCAGAAACTCCTTTATGCAATGGTTTAAACTATATGTTAACGCCAATTTTAATGCCGGTACGAAAGTAGCATTCAACCATGAAGACGCGGTGCTCGGTGAAATGGGAGGCTGGCTGTAATAGTTACTAGGGCAGCCACACTGAGCGCTGTAATTTGCTTACTGTTCCGCAAAAATTACCACTTCTTCTGCGTAGAGGGCACTATGATTTCAAGTAAGACTCACAAGTCAACTATGACGTCATTCTTGCTCAAAAGGAGGGCGGGGAATAAAGAATAAAAATGAATACCGTGTGTTTTCAAACCACGTGTTTTCATTTAGCGAGTCTTGAAATGTGGCAATAAGATGACACTTTACATGGAACACACAAACAACTTACGTCACAATGGTTAATCCCGCAACTTATCTGGTGGCCAATCACATATGGCATGAATGTGGCTGTTAGGGATTTATTGGATTGAATTCAGGTTTCAGATTATACTGAGCTCTGTGTATGGTACATTAAATTTGGTATAAACATAATTGTCAAATACCTTTTAAGAATAATGTAACTTACCAATTTACGCAAAGTAAAGCATTTTAATATTTAACTGCTAATAGTTTAATTATGAATTTATGAGCTATTGATCCATCAGCACATAGGCACACCAAATAACATTTTTAGAGCACATAGCATCGAAGTTAAACTGAAACGATGTAAACACGAATTGACCTCTCGTTGAAGTGATTAATTCACGTTATAACATATGACAAAAGAACTGGTCCACTGGTAGACAGCTCATAATTTGACTTGAGAAGCTGAATTATTTTTTATTCCTGGGCCTTTCGTGTGGTTAACATAGTTTATTCTGCTTGTAAAGAAATTGACAACTGAACGGTGGTAACTGTAGCAATTGCTTTGTGTATTTGGCTATTTCTCACAAAACATGGACCCTTGGTTAAGCTGCATGCTTTGGAATGTTTCCATTGGTCAGACTTCGGCAGCACCTTTTCTTTCTCTTCAAAGCAGACAGCATACAGGATGGTATATGAACATGTAGGGTGGTATGAAATATTTAGTTTAAGTTAAGATATTTAAATTTGCATTGAGTGACGACTAGCCAATCTCTTATTTAGGTGTGTTTCCACATGAGTCGATGGTCCGAGGTACCTTACTGTTTCTCTTTCTAATTTTTGTGGTATTGATGAGCTGCAAGTGTTATTAATGGGGTTCGTCCCGTCTGCATTATATAAAAATGATTTCTCAATATGTTAAGTGCTTGACATGTTTATATATATCGTAACTTTGTGGGTTCGTGAAATGTAAAGTCCAATTGCACCACCCAAAAATGGTCTTTATTTCCACCGACTTACAGTTAAACACTTTCCAATTACACAGAATTACGTAATGCACACAATTACAATTCACCAGTTCGTCCGTTACCGTTCCGGTGCACGTACACAGTCTTCTCGTCCATTCGCTAGCTCGTGAAGCACTAACTGACTGACGGACTCAATTCACTCACTGCAGTCCTTTGTATAGGAATATCGCCGTCTTCTCGAAGTCTCTAGTTTCCGTGAATCCACGCGAAGGTTCCAGATGGCAGTGGGAGGGGGGAAAGAGGCGGCCAGCGACAAGTGACATTTCCCTAATCATCCCCCTCATTTAGTGACAGAGACTAATGGGAGGGTGTGGTTGGCTGCCTCTGGCCCCCTTACTCAGCTGTCGTTGGTTGCGCTTTTCGCTAATTGGGTGACAATATATATATATATATATATATATATTGTAATTAACGTTCTCCAATATGAAGTCATATCGGACGGTGAATGAATTGGGTGAAATGATGCTCAAATGAGTCCAGGGCCATGGAGCTTAGAGTTACCCGACATTCGTCTAGAAGTACAAGGGAAAACCCGGCAAAAAAACTTATCCAGGTAAGTCTCCTTGACCGAGATTCCAACTCGGGACCTCTTGAACGTGAGGCAGATACGCTACCATGTACGCTACCGAGGCGCGCTGTTTTGTTATAGCTGAAGCGAAGGTGTCACTTTTCAATTTAGTGTACAATTGTACATAAATAAAGCTTGTAACCTCTTGAAGATTATTTCAAGCGGTAGGAATATTATGATAACCATATAGATATCTTTGTTGTAAAAAAACATACCATTTTGTGCTATGGTCATTATACAAATGTCATAGCTAAACAATTAAAACCTAATCGAGACCTAAAATAAAGCATTGGCGATCACTTTCTATTACAGGTCTGGTGGATCAATGACTGATGCCTAGCAAACTGAAAGGAAAACTGTTACGAAAAAGAAGACTAATTTTATAGAATAGGTGCCATTTGCTTAGATTTTGTTTGGAAAACCCCCATGCAAAGTTTTGTGGAGCATTTGAGTGAAGTCAAGGGATGCGAATATAGCGTTTATTAATTTATTCTAATTTCCAAAGCCTTGTGTAACTTGCTGTGTAATCGTGAGCACCTAAAGAACGGTTGAATGCTGCAAAATCAAATTAAATTCAAAAGGAAATAATACTGAGGTCTTATCTAGAAGCTTTCCTAAACATTTCAGAATAGATTTGTTCAAACACTTTGGACAGAGTCGGTATCACAGTTTGGGACAGTAAATTTTTGGATTTGAAGGAAATTTTCCAGCATTAGTGATAAAAATAATTTTAGATGTTCCCAAGTTCTAGAGAAATGACCCATTTGTATTAAGTTATGGAAAAGCGAGGCTAGAATAATATGATACATTTTGTATGAGTCAAATGAATGAATTTAGCTCATGTCCAGGTGATTTCATTAGTGATAGTCCCTGACTTTGCAATAAGGTTGGCAGATAGTAGAACTAAAATGTTTAATTCAGAGGTTAAATTCCTGTTGGGCACTGTATTAGCGCTAAACGTAACTTATACAGTATGTGCGAATAGCTCTCCTTTCTCACCTCCGGAGATATAGTGTTTTATATCGTCTTCTAAGGCCTGAATAATATTTGGTTCTCTTATTACTCTCTTTATTTCGTTCCTTTAGCCCCGTCTTCTGTTATGTACTGAAAAGATGTCCCTGGTAATTCGAATACCAATATATAAACTCATTCATTTCTTCACTTCTCTTGTGGGCTGTCTAAGGCGATGAAATTACTTAATTTTTCGGTGCGTTAGCCTACGCCAACGAGTTTTATGTTTGTTTTTCTTTCTTTCAAGGAGCTTCTAATGCTTAGGGCAAAGTTTCGTGTAGGGGTTTTCGTACTGTTGCGGACTTGTTGGGGCAGTGGCTGTGTCTTAGTTAGAAGTTGTATTTGTGGACAGAATATGCTAAATGAGTGTCATTGGCAGTTTCTAGATTACGAGTGGTTCTTAAGTGGCCATGTGATATATATTGGAAGGTCTCTCAGGTAGTGAAATATTTGGTAATTCACCCAGTGGGTTGTAATCGTAGAATCAATTTGCCATTGGATAGAATGAAGACTGAGAAGTTATCAGAGTCTGAGTTAGAAAAGCTATAGTGTGAACGTGTGCTTATTTTTGTAGTATTACCACATCATCTGATATATTGTTATGCTTAGAAGGAGTAATCTCGCGCGGCTACTTGCTGACTACTTTGTGCCCGCGTGCTGTTCAAGACGAAATGTCACGTGGAATCCCTATGTTAGATGCTAATTAGGTCCCCTACTAGAAAAGTATATCTATACTGCATTAACGTATAAAATGAATATTATGATTATTTAGAGCGAGTTCTGGTAGCTTGAATGTTAAATTTATTGTAGTTTTAGAAGAATTAATGGGAGCAATTCAACTGCAGATGTTTTAAGCTTCGTTAATTGAGATTAGAAGACTGGGTGATGCTGTATATCTTTCTAGATGACAGCCACTCAACCTGAAGAGATTGAAGCTTTGCGATTGCATCTATATTACATAGGGATAGAAAATTCTTGGTCTATTAATTGAAACTCAGATGCGGGGTACTGAAAAATTGTGTCTGGAAATGAATTTCAAGGGTGCCACTCCCTTGGCTTTCATGTCATTTGTGTTCCATTTGACAATGGTTAGGGCAAATGTATTTTCGTGAATTTAGGAGCCCTTGCCGAATAAACTTGTAACAAGTGTCATAAAAAGTATTGTACTTCTGGCGGCTATGGTGTTAGACTTAGGGGCTAGATGATGTAAATATGCAAAATCATTGGGGAAGTAGGGGATAGGAAAAATGTAGTTTATGGAAACTGAGCTCAGCGAGTAGGACTTTCACTTTAGGCAGGAGTGTAACGTAGAATATGCGCTGTTTCAGAGTTAAAACAGGGAAGCTTCATGTAAGCTCCGACAATTTTTCATATTTTCATATTGACCTTCGAAGGAGTTTCAGTCTGGGCTACCTTTGCGTCAAATATTCCACTTTCAGTTACAGGCAATAACTGTCAGATAAACTTCTACGCAATTCACGCAGAAAGACTAATTACACAGTACAGAGTGAGCATGGACCTTTTTTTTTTCTTTTATATACTTTAAGTTCTCCAACGTTAAGTCATATCAAACGATGTGTGAAATGAGTGAAATGATGCTCAAATGAAACCAAAGTCCATATAGCTTAGAATTACCCATCATTCGTGTTTCCTGACCGAGGTCCCAACAGAGAACTTCTTGAACATGAGGCAGACACGCTAACATCTATGCTACTGAGGCGGGCAGAAGTGACTACTAGGGGGAAATTTTTGCACATTTGATTTTTGAGCCGGCAAAAGCTTTATGTATTGTATAATACTTACTTACTCATGATACTTACAGGTCTTATCAAATGCCCTACTTTGTTATCATTGTAAATGTACTTTAATTCGAACTTAATTTTACCATATTCAGAGTTTTCTTATTGTGTAACACACACTGACATTGATTGTCGATCTTTATAGGAAGGTTTCGTTATCATTATATACTACCAATCTGTAGAGAAAGATTTAATTCTGATGCAATACTATCCCCTCTATGAGATTAGGGAATATTATTCGAAATCACTTCCATTCCTTTGCAGGTGCTCAACAAAAGAATAAAGGGAAGCTCTGACTCCTCCATGAATTTTATTAAAATCGCAAAGTCCTTCGCTGAAGTAGTAATTATTTTAAGGACTGAATTTCGTTGCACTGTTCAGTAGTCGTCTTCCACAATGGAACACAAATCTGATATAATCGGCTTGTAGTTTACTTCATAACAGGAAATTCGTGGAACACAGAGTGCAGGAGTTGCAGAGAAATCATCCTCAGAGAGCGTATCATTAACTTCCTCCATTTGTTCCAAAGAGGAAAAATTATTTTGCATGGATTTTCAACTTTTTTTTAGGGGGGAGGGGATTCACAGTTCAGCCTGAAGCTGTTTGCTTCTTGGTGAGGATAAATAATTCATAATTTGGAAAAGTTGAGTCAGACTGAACAATTCAATGCCATTGTCTGGATTTCAACCACGGATTTGTCCGGTTGCTATTAATCATTGAGCTACCATGACCAACTTGCCGACATGGCACAAAATTCTCCAACCGACTCGTATTTTTCCCAGTAAGTCTCTAGAAGTTCTCAATAAACGCATGAAGCAGCTACATTTATGGCGACTTAATACATCTAAGTAGGTACTTTAAGGCTCGCGCTTCATACTTAAGTCATTATTAGGTCAATTAATGGAAATTAATTGTTCTTTTACACTGGCCGTGTGTAGACCGAAGTATGGAAAGGTAGAGTCAGATTGCAAAATTCAATGCCATAGTAGGGATCTGGCCATAATTTGGCCTACATACGGTCTGTATGAAAGAACAATTTCCAACTCATAATTTGATATAAAACCTACGCACTAATAAAATTCTTCAAGCTTGCATTTTTCAGGTTGCAACATTAGTTGCAATGTGGCAGTATTGTCGGTAGGTACACTTGAGAAAGTTTACTTTTACTGATCAAATTACGTGAGGCTGGTAACGCTACCGAAGACAGTCTGACAGACTGCGTGTCTAGCAAACCCTGCGTATATTGCATAAACATAGAACAACATATTGCATATGTTTAGCTGGTTATCAAATATTACATTTTCGTTAGCAAAGAAATAAAGATATTTGATTCCGAAAATGTTACTGCAGTTTCGTATTGCAGTTCCCGTTACAGTTAAAATTTCATATCATTCAATTCAGTTGTGTTTTGCTTGTGTATTACGAAGCACTTCCCTATGTGTAATCATAGCAAAACTAAATATAGACGGCAAAAGCCAGATCCAAGACCACATAGTGGATTCTGAATGTTAAAGTTAAGTTTCGACGAGTTACATAAATCATTGGGTTCCTAAAACACTTTGTTACTTGGAAATTACTTAAAATTCGATTAAGGTAGCTACAAGATATGAATGAACATATGGTGGGGCTAGGCGTGGATGGTGTGACGCAGACTAGCCAATGAGGAGTGCGCGTCGTTGTATAGTTGAACACGTGGACGGGCTCGCTTTGCTGAAACCAACAGCTAATTTCTTTGCGTGCTCGAAAGATATTAATTACAGAACTATTTTGTTTTTCCCATGTTACAGAGTTAATTTTATGAGTGAGACTGTCCAAACCCCATTTTAATAGGACATCTGGTTTAGGAGATATGGAAAGATAAGGCGCCTAACTAGAAAGAAAAGAATCATTAACTGTTAGTGAAGAAAAGCACACGTGCTATGCTGCAGTTGCGTTTTTCACCTTGCATTCAGTATGGTGGTTATCTTTTAAGAGTGCACATGTGCTTTTCAAAGATAGTAAATATACCGCTTAGCAAGCCTGGTACTGGTGCGCTTAGTAGTAACTGCGAAACAACTCATAAGAGTTTACATAAGCAGGCTAGAAATATTCTCATTAATTGTACTTCTTTTTCAGACAGCTGTCAATGAAAGATATCTTCGAAAGTATAAATTTCGCTCAGAGTCGAGTCTTGATGGCACAAGCTTGTCGCGTGAGTGCTCATAAGGTGACGAACATTGTTAAAGAAGGCAAACAGTTCACCTAAATTAGAAGTTTCCATATTGTGACTTTGTGGGTTCCTAGAATTAAAAGGACGAGCTGCAGAAACTAAAAGTTTCCTTTATTTTCGTAGAAATACTCTTATAGATTACAGCAGCATTACGTTACGTACACCATCAGTCTACCAAGGTCGATGACAATAACATTGACAGCAGATTACTTCATTCGATCTCCTTACAATAACACTTCCAACTGTCTGGTTTCACAACAACTGTTTCACGACTACAACAGTCCTGCTGGCGTGTCACAATCCCTTTTATATCTCCATTCATTATTAACAGACTGTTCTGGCAATCACTAGAGGTTTCTGGAAGACAAGGCGTCTAATTACATAATTCGAACATTCTATCACCTTCGAGAAACGTAACTTAATCTACACCGGCGAGGCCTTTGCCTCAGGTAACATTATTTGCCGGCTTGGTGATCACTCGCCGCGTTATCGTTGACTGCTTATGCAAGCTCGTGAATATTATCCGCCGTCTATTATCTATTTGTGCCGAAACGTTTATGCCCAGCGCCGCGACACTATAGATCTCCCTGGAAACATCGAGAGCTAAAACCGTGCTACCAACTTACACAATTTTCAAAAGTGTGTTTTACGTAGAACAATTTATGATTTATATTACAGGGGTGAATATCCAACTACTAAAAGGCTGACCATTTAAAAAGGGAGAAAATAGAATATACAGGTCTGTATCTTCTAGGTATAATGTTCTGAAATCTCTTGGGTTCAAATAGGGAAGAACCAATGATGGCCGGAAATGTCAGCTTGAAAGAAGTGATATTGTTGCTGCAAGATTAGACTTTCTGATCACAATGCACAACATTAGAAGAACAGCTGATTCATGGTGTAAAAATGGTTCATAAATGTACATTAGTATCTTCCGTATTTTTAAGTACTTTAATGAAACAAAAATTGCTAAAGTTTATTACAGGCAGTTTATAATTACGGAATCATAAAAGTATGCACAAGTCGTTGAAATGTCACTATTTTGTTTCACTGTAGCGAACTCCATTCTTTCGTCGACAAAATCTAATTTGTGTCATTTTGTTTTGCGATGGCTGAACGATGGCTGCGCAAGTGAATTGTTCTCTGATTCACAGCTTTAAGGTGTATTGAAATATTAAGTGAACTTCTGTCAGCGCCTGTATGTACATCTCGGATCACTTATTATGCAGGTTTTCTACATTATTATTATTTTTGTATATCGATTTGTATATTTATTTATACATGTATATCCATACAAGTTTTTCTTTTCCTTATTTAACCGTTCTTTATTGTTTCCGTTTATTTTACTCTCTATATTCTGTAGTTTCACACATACATACTATACATATAAGCACCCGTGTCCAAGGCGGGACTCAAACCTGCGACCCTCTACGCGATGGAACGCTAGAGACATCCGCTCTAACGACCATGGCAACGAGGGCCGGCAAGGTTCGGTGACACAAAGACAAACATTTCTGTCGCCCACTCGCTATTGAACTGGCAACGCCAAGAAGGTACGCTAACTGTTCCTATGTTCATTCTTATTTTGTAGCTACTGTAAGTGTTTATTTAATGTGAACACCTTACTTACGATGTAAATCTAATTTTACAGTGCACTATGTAGTTCAGTATAGAATCAAGGATGTGGTTTTCGTTTACTACAGCGGCTGTCCTCATTTAATGTGGCAGAATTGTGCCTCAGGAGGTGGCCCGCATTCAAGAGGTTCGAGTCCGATTGAGGCTGCAGCCCACCTTACCTATGGGCTTTTCCGTGGGTATCTCTGGATTGCCAGTCAAATGATGTGTAGGTTAATTACATACCTAAAATTTCTTGCTCTTCCATTTTACCTCCATTACCATTCCGTATTATCCCTCATCCGTTGGTCTCTTTTAGAATAGTAGTCCCGGCAGATCTGTTGGCGCTGCATGGTAGGATGGTATACTCCTGGTAGACACCTTCGTCCTCCGGTAGGATAGTCTGCGGTCTCCGAGACGGCCTAGTGGACCGTTTCAGGAACACGGTAGGAGGGTTGCCGGTAGTGCAAACGTACCGGGAGTTTTCTGAGATCTGGCATGTCGGTCCGTGGTATCCGAGCCTGCTTAGGGCATCGTGGCGGGAGGGATACCGGTTTACTTTGCGTACTCTGACCAAGGGTTTCTCAAATCCTTTTTACGCGAATAAGAACATGCTGGAAGGCTTTATGGCACATTACAAATGTTCTCCTTACACATCCTTTCATATTTTTATATTTGTTTATCAGAGTTACTAGTCTGGGAGCGATGAATGTGCTCTGATAAAGGTTTAGGAGCTTTTAATATAACACTAATATCCTTAACTTGTAGATTGGCTTGCATTTCCGAGCTAGATGATTCCGCTATTATGTTTGCGACTCGCAATTGGGAGATCCTGGGAACTATTCCTTTTGCTGCCCACGTTAACCTTGGGTTTTTTGTTTGTTTACCCTGGTCTGTAGTTCATATACCACGAATTTTTCCCATAATTTCTCTTTCATTTTATTTCGTTCTCATTTCTCAAGTGTCTTCTAGGTTTTCTTGGTGTGTGGTACGGCCGGAGATATATCGCTAATACTTGCCCAGAGGAAAGTGTATGCCTCATGGACTTTAGAAAAGTGCATGGTTAATGAGCTCTCTAGGCGGATACAGCTGTCAGATTGTCTTTGAATCTTGAAACATTTGGGACTTCAGCGCGCCTCTGTGGAATGTCTGCTTTAAATGTGTGGCCTCCTGTGGCTCCTTCCCTTCATCCGTCCCTCTTAAGACTGTAACCACAATTATTTTATATTACATATATGTATATATACATGTCTAAGTGCCAGAAATGTTCCCATTCTTTATATTATCTATAGTTGCAGCACTCGTAATTTTACATTTTCTTTTACATTAGTAGTAAAGTGTTGGATCATGCCATTTGACCTTGAAGTTCATGCCATTTGACCTTGAATGACCTTTGAGGTCATGCAATATGACCTAGAAAAAATTGACCTTGAAGTTCCGAGGACAGCAAGGTCTCTTTGAGAAGTATGTCATGCAATTCCTCAAGCTCAAAATCGAAGCCTCCGGCTGGCCCGCTAACTGCACCACGGAAACACAAAAACATACATACATTGAAAACTTTTTAAAGAGAGAAGGAGTCCAACTGGACAAGAACAGAATTGAATACAATCATGGAAAACGAGAGCTAGCCAAATTGATGCTAAATTCCTTTTGGGGTAAATATGGACAGAGAGATAACCTCCCAACTTGCGAGTTGATTAAGAAATCCTCCCGCTTGCTGGAACTCTTAAACGATGCGACGGTGGAGGTGCAATCCTATATGCCTGCAACGGACGATATGATGTACGTGACGTGGAAGTATAACGACATCGTCGGAAAGATCAACCCCACGTCCAATGTCGTCATTGCAGCCTACACTACAGCGCATGCCCGTTTGGTGTTGTATTCTTATTTGGACCGTTTGGGTGAGCGCGTGTGTTACTTTGACACCGATTCAGTTATCGCCACTTACACACCGGGAGATTGGATCCCTCCAACTGGGGCATATTTGGGCGACATGACTGATGAACTTGAAAAGTTTGAACCAGGGGCATACATAACGAAATTTTGTTCTTGCGGACCCAAAAGTTACTGTTTTGAAGTGTGGTGTCCAAACGAACGAAAAAAGCATGTGGTGTGCAAAATTAAAGGAATAACCTTAAATTCGGGAAATTTGAGAACTGTCAATGCCGACGTTATGGAAGATATAATTCTAAACGAACCCTCAAAATCTGTCACATTGCACGGAAAGCGAATTGCTCGAAGAAAACTATGGACCGTAACTACCGAACCCTATACGAAAACATTTCGCATGGTAGTGAACAAGCGCGTACTTCAGGACAATTATGACTCATACCCATATGGGTACAAAAGGTTTCGAACCGAAGAAGGATAACCATGGTTGCTAAAAGAGCATGGAAGAACCTTGGGAAATGCTTCTCCAGGCCTACCTTCCGACCACGGTGATGGGTGAGGTGCAGACCCAAGGTCAATCTCACGGGGCGACACGCCGTGTACGCGAACGCGTGCGCGCGCAGGTGTACGCGTGCGGGTTAACAAGTCTGCTACGTCGCCCCGCTTCCCACAAGCTAGACAAGTGCGGCAAAGTTGCATACGTCTTACGGTTCGACTGGGTGTGTCAACAAGCGAGTACTTCAGGACAATTATGACCCTTACCCGTATGGGTATAAAAGGGTTCGAGCCGAAGAAGGGCAGTAATTGTTGCTAGAAGAGAGGAGGTGGACATCCTTTGTCCTGAAAATGAAATTCGACTTTAACAAAATATCTCAAGTATTAGAGGAAGACGATGTTTCCATGTAATACAAATGAGCTGTAGAATTAGGAAAGCATGTCGTCCGTTGGAAGAAGAAGATGGTGCTGCCATGTTTAAGCCCAAAGTG
Source organism: Mantis religiosa (assembly GCA_030765055.1). NCBI lineage: Eukaryota > Metazoa > Arthropoda > Insecta > Mantodea > Mantidae > Mantis > Mantis religiosa. Next base: position 99,503,708 of record CM060948.1, on the reverse strand, counting down.
ATTAAAACTTCTAGAGCATTGGAAAGAGAATAAAACTGCTCGGATGAGCTTCAAAAACATGAAACGCCTATTAGATCCCAGGTTCACTTGTCCAGAACCGTCGAGAGGAAGGAAATGCACAAAAAACCAATCGTAACGGGGCATGTTTTGATTCCTGAACCATACATGAAACCCATCAATTGGCACGCCCTTCTTCGTGCCCTGCCACTCGATGATCCACAAATGTTCAAATGGGTCACTTCGGAGAAAACCAGCCCATATAGAAGAAGGAAGGCAAAAACGAAAGAGAGGCATGCTTCGGGCGAAAGAATGAAACCGATAAATTGGCATGCCCTTCCACCGCACATACGGGATTCTAGAACTGAAATGTTAGACCATCCGAATTCTCTTGCTGCGGAACCCGAGTATCCAAAAACAGATAAGACATCGGCTCTCAAAATTCCTAAAGCTAAAAACATAATCTTCCCCAGTATGATACCTCAGCAGGAAGATGTTTTAAACGGAAGCGAGCAAATTATTCTAGACTCGGGCACGAAATTTAAGTGCGCCAACCCGGAACATGTTGTGAAGGATCCTTTCCAGGGAGAAGTCTCTTTAGACTCGGGCAAAAATGTTGAGCACATGAGGTCAGAGGACATCCACTATATACCAAAATTTACCTTTCCGAGTACCATGCAGATAGCTGGACCATCCCGAACGGGCAAGTCCACCTTTGTGAAACGCATAATTGCCAATTCCGAACAAATGTATGACAAACCCATAGGAAGAGTCGTTTGGTGCCACCCTCCCGAATATCCTCCAGACCTAGGAAACACTTTCGATCATTGCACGTTTAATGTATACACTCATGCAGGAATTCCACCCCTAGATTCCATAAAGCCGGGATACCTCTTCGTGGTGGATGACTTAATGCTAGAGACTGACTCTACCGAAGTGTCCAATTTTTTCACTAAAAATTCTCATCACCGTAACTTTGGCATCATTTACATTCTACAGAATATATTCCCTAAAGGAAAACACTTTCGCACCATTTCCCTTAATGCCAATTACATCGTAGTGTTTAAGAACAACAGGGATAAGATGCAAATTGAAAGATTGTTTCAGCAAATGGAACCTCGAAATTCAAAGTTTTTATTGGAGGCTTTCCAAAAAGCAACGGAAAAGCCTCACGGATATCTGATTCTAGACTGCTCTCAATACACTCCGGATAAATATCGATATCGAACGGGCATTCTTCCCGAGGAAACGCCTTCTTTCTTCGTTTCGGTATAAATACCCTTGATAGGAAATTTTTTTGGTTCATTATGAAGGCTAAGATACGCAAGCTCACTTCTCCTCTCATTGCGAACGAGTGTGAAAATCTGGTGGCTCTGACCAAGGCGAAACTTAAACTTAGAAAAAAGCTTCTCAAGCACGCTAAACCTGAAACAATTAAGGCTATTTCGGAATGTATTCACAACGTCTGTAACGGAAATGTACGCATATCTCCCTCTAGTAAGAGCCGTTTAAAAAGGCACAAAACGTGCTGGAGACGATTAGTTGATAAGAAGATCCCGCTGCAAAGGAAGCGAAATATTCTCGTGCAAAAAGGTGGATTTTTACCGGCTTTTCTTCTACCAGTGCTGGGTTCGATAGCAAGTGCTTTAGTTTATAAGTTTGCGTAAAACATGAAGCATGCTAAGCAGATTGTGATGGTTCGATCGGAACCGAAGAGCGCTAAACGCCTTCATGTAATTGATAAGGCCATTTCTGATATTTCTAACGATATCTCCCACATCATGGATGCCAAAATGGCGCCTGAAAACAAATGGAATATTCTGAAATATAAACGTGCTCATTACTACGATATGGTTTCTAAATTCAGACGTCCCGAGAACGATGGCGAAGAAGAAGCGCTTCCTTTGAAGACCGAACAGCCACAACAGCTAACACAAATCGAATTGGGGACATCCAAAGAGGAAAAAATTAAAAAGGCTCGCACCATGACCCACATTTCCAGTCGTTACGGATTACGACCTCGAGCAGGCCTGGAATGGGAGACGCTACCCTAGAACGGATTTACAACCAAATTGATCACTATGCGGGATTGGGCACGGCCGACAAACTGCGCAAAGCTACCGGTCTTTCCAAATCTAGAATCGACAGGTTTCTTCGAACCAAAGAGAGTTACTCGCTTCATAAACCAGTCAGAAAGCGTTATCCCACTAAACATTATGACATCACAAATATAGTTGACCTTTGGGAGGCCGATCTGAACGTCTTGGATTCCATCAAGGCGCACAACGCTCCATATAGGTACATTTTAACGGTTATCGGCGTTTTCTCTAAATATGCTTGGGCCCATCCTCTGGTAACTAAAACGGGAGAGGAACTGGTAAAAGCTTTCAGTCACATCTTCACCCAGAACCGAAGAATTCCCAAAGAATTGCGAACGGATAAGGGAACAGAAAGCACAATGTTTCACATTTCACCACCAACAATAAGGTTAAAGCTGCCGTAGTGGAAAGATTCAACAGAACCCTAAAGACCAAGATGTGGAGATATTTCACTCACAAAAACAAGTATAAGTATGTGGACGTTTTGCAAAAGCTGGTCCGGTCATAAAACAGTTCGTACCATCGCTCCATTAAAATGGCTCCACAAGACGTTTCTGAAGATAACATTCTTCAGGTATATCATAACCTTTGTCAACCTTTGCCCATGACCACTCAAAGATTTAAGGTGGGGGATTACGTTCGCATTTCCAAAGAGATGACCTTCGACAAGGGATACGAACAAAATTGGACCGATGAAATGTTTCAAGTTTCCAGAGTCATTCAAAGTTCTCCCATCGTTTACAAAATTTGTGATTTGGCTGGAGAACCTATCGAGGGATACTTTTACACCCAAGAACTTCAACGTGTAAGCCGTCCCCTATCTTACAAGGTCGATAAAGTTCTTCGATCCAGGGGTCGAGGTGCCAGAAAGGAAGTTTTTGTCAAATGGAAAGGTTATCCTGAGAAATTCAAATCTTGGGTAAAAGCTACCGATATATCGCTAATATGATTCGCAAGAGCTCCTTCTCCATCACGCTTACCAGCAATGCCTCCATGGATCGCTTTTCCGACAACACCATCTCGCGCTTCTCCAATAACTTGCCCGAAAGATTGGTGCTGGAGGGTGAATGGGAGGTGGCCCTTACTAAACTGAGATATCCCCTTCGGTTTTATAATTTAAGTTCCAACCACACACTCAGTGGCACTCACAAGACCTACTATGGAGATGGGTTGCACCCCGCGTATGCCCCTTTTACCGTGAAGCTTTAAAACGTCATAGAAAAGGATAGCGTGCAGCTTTTGTCTGCCATCAACAAGAGCATTCGAAACGAAATCAATGTCCAACAATTCTTTTTTGCCAAAGACGACAGGGTAAACGTGTAACGAGCCGCCATCGAAAAGGAGGAGGTAGCCGTCGAAAAAGAAAAAGCCGGTAACGAAACCACATTGCCTCAAATATCCGTCTCAAACGTCCTTCCCGAAGAAATCATTACCCCTCATAAAATAATACCGGTTTCCTCCGCCTCCTCTCTTTCTATTGGGCCGGATGCAGAATCTACTCCTGCAGACATTCAGCTCAGCAACCAACCGCCCAAAAAGAAGAAGAAGAAAGCGAATGACGAAGAAGCAGAACCCAGGCGCGTGGTAACTTCCATGGTTCCATCGCCGATGGTTTGCAGAATGCTAGGATATTTACCACATACAGATGTGGTGCGCTCTCCCAAGGCCACCCACTTGATAGATCCCTACATGGGTTTTCCTTACGAAGTCTTCATCTATTGCAATATCGTTGTACCTCAGCTCGTTGGAAGCTCGTTCATCCAAGTGCTAGAGAGTACCGTCATCGTAGTCGAACCAGAGGTCTCTAAACGTCTGTCGATGGAGCAGCCTTCTTTCCCCAAAACTGGATTCCTTTACTTCGCCAGGATTTCAACGTCATTTCCATCGATTTAAGAGACGGTTTTGGGAATCTTATTCCATTCGCCGACGGATTTTCTTCTGCATTAGTTCTATCTTTCAGACCCAAAGAATGAACTCCAACGATTCCGTTTTTCTTCGCTACTATCTCAATCAGGCCGGCCACGGAGATCGCAATTTCAACCCTTACAGAGGCTCTCATTTTCAAAAGGGCAGCGGTCTATTCAGTGCTCTTGGAGGATTATTTAGAACACTTTTCCCCCTCATCAAGAGCGGTGCCAAAGTGGTCGGAAAAGAAGCTCTAAAAATGGGTTCCAACATTCTTGCCGACATTGCCACAACCTCTGCAACTCCTACACAAGCCTTCCAAACCCATCTGAGAGAAGCAGGATCCAATTTAAAGCGCAAAGCCAAAACTAAAATCGATTCTATGATAGGGTCGGGTCGAAAGCGAAAAACGAATAAGATAAAACGAAAACCCAAGAAGATAAAAAGAAAATCCAAAGACAAGAAGAAACAGTCTCGAACCAGACGCGTTAAACGTAAGGACATCTTTTCATCATGAGTGGCACGGTTTTCATGAACTCTGAATTAGACTTCTTTAAAGAACTCCCCGTTCAAACCAACATCGAGGAATCACAAATTCTTCAAATTAATCCACAAAATGCCATCTCTAAGGATTCTCCCATAACTTTTCACTACTCTTCCAATGCCGAAGATTATCTTGACCTATCTTACGTTGTTCTAGAGGTTTTCCTTCAAATTTTGCATGACGACCATTCTGTTCTTGCTGCCGACGAAAAAGTCACACTAGTTAACACTCCTCTCAACGCTCTCTTTAGCCAGGTTAACCTCTCTCTCAATAATGTCAATATTGCCTTGTCTCAGCAAGGTTACCCTTACAGAACCTATCTTGAAGCTCTTCTCAACTACTCCTCTGACGTCATGAACAACCGCTTGCAAATGTCCTTATGGTTCAAAGACACCGCTGGAAAGTTTGACGATTTTGACAACAATTTTGGTCTTAAACAACGTCTTGAATACACCAAACAAAGCAATACATTTCAACTCAAGGGATGCCGATCCCACGGTTTCTTTAATCAGGATTTGCTTCTCCTCAATAACGTTGATCTCACTATCACTCTCACTCCATCACCTTCTCAATTTCATCTCATAGCCGCAAATTCCTCGTTTAAGGGATACACAAAAATTATTGGTTCTCATCTTTATCTTAAGAGAGCTCGCCCCACTGCATCCATAAAGACGGCACATCAGGGAGCGCTCGCTAAAGCAAACGTCATCATGCCCTTCAAGGACGTGGACTATCAGGCTCTCAGCTTATCTTCGGGAATTACCTCGGTATCGTTTCCCAATGTTCTCGTTGGAAAGGTACCCAGGCGCATCACCTTGGCCATGACGACAGATAAGGCTCACTCTGGGGATATCACCAAGAATCCCTTCAACTTTCAACACTTCAACCTCTTTTCTCTGCAACTCACTGTCAACAACCGTACCGTACCCTCCCCCGCCGTCGTTCTCAACTTTGATAAAAATTTCTTTCTCCAAGGTTATCAAACTCTCCTTATTGCTCTCGCTAAAGTTTTCAATAACACGGGCATCAATATATCTAGATCCGAATATCCTAACGGATACACCATTTTCTCATTTGATCTCACGGCTGACATGTCCGCAGATCGAAATTATATTTCCAGTCTACACCACGGTAATATCGGTATAAATCTCGAATTTCTTCATCCTTTATCTGAACCCGTCTGCCTTCACGTCATCTCCGAAATTTACAGATCCGTTCAAATCGATTTCAACCGATCCATTCTCGTGACATGAATACCCATCAAATTCACTCCTGCATGCGCAAATTCAAACCTTTCATAGGCGTTTTTGCTTCCGATCAAATTCCTAACCCATTGCTTCTGCCACCACCTCCCATCGCTTTGGTGATTAACACCGATCCAAGCTTTAAACCAGGACAACATTGGGTCTGCATCTTCGTTTCCAAAAATGGTTATGGGGAATATTTCGACAGTTACGCTTTACCTCCTCTTCTTCCCTCCATCCTTCATTTTCTCAATGGGTATTGCGGTCCTAATTGAGAGTACAGTACGCGGCGTTTGCAAGGAAACCGTTCCTCCACCTGCGGCCATTACGTAACAGCATTCCTTGCCTACCGATGCTGCCATGTTTATCCTTTCTTCTTTTCTAAATTCAAAATTTCCGATCATCATTTCAACGATAAACTCATTTCTAAAACACATCGCATACGGTGTTCCTCCTCCTCCTCCTCCTCCTCCTCCTCTGCTCAAATATGTAGATCCCTCTCATCTTAAATACACGTCCGTGCGCTTGTCGCTCAGTCGCCGTCCAGCCTTCAACCATGTAAGTACTCTCCGTTTTTGCTCTCTCTCTCTCTCTCTCTCTCTCTCTCTCTCTCTCTCTCTCTCTGTGTCTTACTCATGTTCTCCATTTTCCTATTAAATTTTTTTTTCATTGCAGGGCTCCTGTCCACTTCCTCAACGAGTCCCGTTCTAAGTGCATCTCCTTCTCCTCTACAGACGTCACCATCTCTAGGTGCATCAAAACCGCATCTGTAACCTTCTCTCCCGAGCAGTGGATTCGTTTCGTCCACGAACTTGGTCCAAAAATTGAAACCCATTTCAACTCTAAGCTACCATCTTCGAAGCATATCATCTCTGATTCCCTTTCCCTTCACTTCCAGCGTCTATTTGGAAAACCTGCCATCGTCTTCAAACCTGCTGGATTTTCCATTAACGAACAGGAATGGACAAGAATCAACGCGCTCAAACAGGAATGGGCAAGCTTAAACAACAATCAACAAGACACCTTTTTGCTTTGATTTCTCCTACCCCCTCCTCTGCACTTTACCCTCCCCTCACTTCGTTTCCTGCCGTCGTAGAGTAAAGATGCTGCGCAGTGTGCTCCGGGATCTCTCCAACAGAGGGCAGACTCCTCACATTATCGGCGTTAAGGACCTTCATCAAAACATTCCTTACACCGTCGTCGGCGCCCGAGCTATAAACACTCAGTTTGGTTGGACAACTGTACTCAAGCTTAAGGACGGCAGGGAGGTTTTCCTACCTTCTGCCTACAGCGGCCTTGATGAAGATTCCATGGCCCAACTCAACGCAGCTCCTTTCCTTATTACCTACAAAGGCATACAGCACATTCCAAACATCAACAAATACAAAAAGCACATCCTCAACTTCAGCGAAATCCCTCCCTTGCCATGACTTGTACCACGGATTTCTTCGATATCGGTAAGTTCATCAGTATTTTCATCTTGCCTTTTTTGCTCCACCACCCGTTTTACCCTCATTCGTATCCTTTCTTTCTTTTAGGGCATAACCTTATGGCCTGCATCAAGTTCTCCATCTTCGAACAAGTAGATTACCTTGGGAACCTCGTCGCCGTCCTACCTTTTCATTTAATCTCCACCAACATCGATCGATTTGGAGCCTGCAAGATCGTCACCGTCCAACTCAACATCTCAAATGCCGCCATCATCAACATTCAGTTCGTCACTTCAAAAATATCACCGGAGCTCGACACTGATCCTAAATATAATTTATCCTTCGCCGACCAACCCATCCTTTCCTCAAACTCTACCTCCTTTCTTACTCCTGTGTGCCTACCCTCTTCTCAACCTCACCTCAACTTCTCTCACATTCATTTCAAATGTATCACTGAAGAAGAAAATAACCATAATCCATGTATCACCACTTTTAAAATTATATTTTTAAAATAAGATGACTAACATCTCCTGCTGTGAGCTTCCCCCCCACTTCTTACGTGCTTTTCCATCCCTCCCCCTACTTCCCTACATATAAATGCTCCCCTCCACGTTCAACACTCAGTCTGTGGCAAGCATTCGTCGTCGTGGCATGTCGTCAGAAAACTGTGCGGTATTACACTGCTCCTTCTGTTTCCACCCGACGTGCAGCTGCCAACTCCGTGGTCGTCTCACCCACCTGTGTCAGCGCTGCTACCAGGGATTCTACGAAGACCTCGCTGATCTCAACCGTCAGATTCAACAATTTCTCCGCACATACGCCCGTAGAAACAGCTCATGCCTTGCGGGTGCTTCTCCGTCTTCTTAAAGTTCATCGACAACGGCAGACAACTTCGAGTGCTCCTACCCACAGAACAACGAGTGCTCCTACAAAACGCAAACGTTATTTTTCAGCGTTACCAACTTCCCATAGACGTACAGCAAGTGTGTGCACCATTCAAAAGGTGCGAGCAGCATTGGAACCTACCTTCCCATACAAACCATATCGACGGACCTCCACCGTTCGTTAAAAACAGCATTTTCTGCAAAAAGTAATTATGGACGCCCTACGCCAGCTTCAGGATCTATCCAACAGCTGCGACATCCTCAGCGTCTCCTCCCTACAACAAAACGTGCCGTACCTAGTGGTAGGCGTCAGATCCATCGATACTATTCACGGAACCAAAACTGTTGTTAAACTAGACGACCACTCAGAAGTATTCCTACCATCCAGATTCGGCAAAGCCACCCCTGAACTCATCGAAAACCTAAATTCTACCCCTTTCTGCATCATTTACAAGGGCGAGGAGAAACTTCGAAATGGATTAAAACGTTTCGTCGTCGACTTCACCAACGCATAATCACTTGTAAAATGCTTTCTTCTTGTGCTCAAAGTGACTCAAAAAGCAGTGTGTGTTAAAAGTGGTGCCTCATCATCAGTGGACATATTTTCTGTATTCAATCAGCATTCAAAGAACATTCAAAAACAATTTTAACAATGTGAAATATTTTGTAACAGAAGAAGTATAAAGTGTAATATCTTCAGCGTCCTTTCCTGTAAATAGTAGTAGTAGTAGATTTCGAATTTATCATTAAAATAAAAGTGCATCCTGTATATGTATATTCTCAATAAAAAAAGAAAGAACATATACCAGAAGGAATGAGCTGACCTAAGCAAAGCCGGAACCATCGACCCAATACGCCACTGATCTAGTTTCAAGCTGGTCGACCTCCGGCTCTGCATAGGCCAATCAAAAACATTCTTATTCTAACCAATCAAAACCTTACACGTCCCTTCCTGCCTCAGTTTCAATCATGTCCTCACCTGAATTTCTTCCTGTTGATCCTTGGCCGCCCAACTAGACACTTGTCAGTCTCCATTCCCTCTCCTAAAGTCACGTGACCTTTATTCCAATGTATTCTTAATAAAAATAAAAAAATCACCATAACCTTCAAGGTCAAATGGCCTGCAGACCCAAGGTCAATCTCCCGGGGCGCCTCGCCATGTACGCGAACGCGTGCGCGCACGCGTAGATCAGTTCGTCAACGGAGGATGCAGCCAGTGCAGCAAATGCAGCCTGTCCGAAGGGTGCTCGGGGTAGGGAAGTGCGTCGAGGGTGCGTCGGGGAATGCTGGTGGTCAAGGGGGTGCGTCAAAGGATGCAGCAAGTCAAGAGGGTCCGCTGTTGTGCGCCGGGGGTAGGTGGCACATGCACAGAGTCAAGAGCGTGCATCGTGTGCGCGGGAGTACGTCAAAGAATGCGCAAGTAGGGTGGTGGTGCGCAAAAGTGCCTGGGGAATGCATAAATTCAAGAGGGTGCACCGGGGTGCACTAGGGTGCCGGGGGTGGGTGGCAAATGTAGAGAGTCAAGAGGGTGCGCGGGAGTGCGTCGAAGAATGCAGAAGGTCCAGGTTGCGCGTGGTGCCTGGGGGGATGCAGAAATTCAAGAGGGTGCACGGGGGTGCCTGGGAGTGCGTCGGGGGTGCATCCCAGTCCAGAGGGTGCACCATCTTCTTCAAGGTCAAATGGCATGACCTTCAAAGTCAAATTTTTCTAGGTCATATTGCATGACCTCAAAGGTCATTCAAGGTCAAATGGCATGAACTTCAAGGTCAAATGGCATGATCCAACACTTTACTACTTACATTGCAGTTATTTAAGATTTTCTACCCTTTTATATAAATGTATTCTGTGATTATTTCTCATGTAAGTTACTATGGTTTGTTGATTATCTAGAAAAACGTATCTGTGTGCCTATTTATATTTTGTTTGCGATAAGTATTTTATTGTAATTCTTGGTTTATTAATAAATGGTATAGTTAATAAAGTTTTCCCTCTCTGGCGTTAAACTTGCTGGCACTCGCTAGCCACACAGGAAAGAACACGGGGTTACTGATGGTTCTTCCATCATTATGTACACATCATGCAGAGCTGTAAGTATACTGATTGTGTTTACTTTGTGCGCTTTTTATATAATTTACGTCATCCAAAGTTAAGTCATATCGAACGATGAATGAAATTGGTGAAATGATGTCAAATAAGTCCGGGGTCCATGGAGCTTAGAGCTACCCGACATTCGTCTTTAAGGATAAGGGAAAATCCCGGAAAGAAACCTTATCCAGCTAACTCACCGTGACCGGGATTCGAACTCGGGACCTCTTGAACGTGAGGCAGACACGCTACCATCTACACATCTAGGGTTCTTCCGAAGGATTTTTTAAGGAAGAAAGTCCTCTACACTTTTTGTGTCGGCATATAGTTACCCGGATTTCTGCAGGCTTACATTAATTTACGTGCCACATGCAGAATGTAAATATATTTGTTCGTCGCTTTAAAATATTTATATTAATATGAGAGTATTCTAGTTATAATCGGATGCACCTAGCGCTACACTGTATGTCAATTTCTTATCGTGGGTTGTTGTGTGGCTACGGGATAACACCTCTCCCTACCCTAGACTTCGCCAGACTGCCTCAATTCTACTCCAACACTGATCTTTCCTGCAACTCCCGGGAAACGGTAAATTCCTTTCTTTGGCTGCACAAAGGGAAGGCCAATAACTCTTATGCCCACGCTAGGGGGCAGCAACTGAAGAGGTTGTCTCGTTACTTGCAACCATATGTGGCAGATATTCCTAAGAAAATAAGCCTATGTACTTTATTGTTTATAACTTTCAAATTTTACACCATTTTATAAATATTTTATACATATATTTTCTAACAAATGCTATTACAAAAATCATAGGTATTTGCTGTTAACATAACTGTTGACATAATTGTTAATAACTCCTAATTTAATAACATCTAATAAATTTTATACTAGAATGGCCAGGCGGAAATTTCGCTAATATGATTAGCTGTACCTGATTTGTTTCCTGTTTCACTAGCCTATGCCAAATAGGTTTAAAGCCACAGACGGAGAATGTACTAAATGATCCCCAAAGGTTTGTCACTCCTGCAGGCCCCCAGGCCTGCAATACATGAAGTTTAGTAAACCAAATATAAATAGTCAAAGAGCACAACTTGTTTTACACGTTCATTTAGCTTATATTTAAATTGCGTTCTTTCAAGAATGTCGATTTCTGACACGTGATGTCATTTGCTTACTTCCCTCCAGAACCGCCAGCAAGTGTGTTGCGGGTGGCCGAACTTTACGGCGAGACAGTGCTAGGAAAATTGGATGCTCCTTGGATGGTAGACCTCCTGCGCCGTGGTGTAGTGGGCTGCAGAATTTTACTCTGATTCCCTGTCATACAAACCGAATGCGGGTTCGATCCCAGCTGTGGGAGTGCGGTTCACAAGTCCCGGATTTTTAAGTCCCAGGTGTATCACTCGGTGTCGTGATGCATTTGAAAAGCTGTAATAGGTAGCGTATCCCTGTCTATGAAAGTTAAATTTTCAGCTGAAGGTGCCGAGATGATGGCCATATTTTCTTCCCGTCTCGATTGGATGATGGGTCACATATACTTTGCATATGTGGGTGTTAGGTCGGCAAATCGATTGGTAAGTCCAAGCCCGAGTCGTGTGTTACACTGTGACTATTATATTGGACGGTACACACTCTGAAGAAGAAAACAGGAAGTTGGGTTAAACCTCGTATTCCTCCATTAGCACCAATGATACATATGCTCTTTTGTAAGAAAACACATATACTTTATTGAAGAAAAACTGCATGTTTACATAAAATATCTCAAATACGTTGATCAAGTATACATTTTTATATTTATTTTAAATTACAAATTTAAGCAAAAATTTAATTCTGTGCCATTCCAGATAGAAAAAGAGCACAAAACATGTTTTAAGGTACATTAAAGGTCCCGTTTCTTCGCTTATAGCAGTTTATAATAAGAAAGAAAACTTTAATTGTCACTTATTCTTTTCAGTTTTCTCACAATAACTTTTATAAACTAAAAGTATCTCCAGATTATAAGAGAAATGAGCACAAACTCCACAAGGGGATACCTTTGTTGCAGCAACTTTGCGGTAAATGCATCATTACACTGATTTATTATGCTTTTACTTCATAGATTTGTA
>CM060948.1:99388918-99483918 GCA_030765055.1 Mantis religiosa | reverse complement strand
TCCTTTCGATAGATGTTGTAACCTCTCTTGTACGTACTTCCGCAGTAACCTTCATAGCAAGTTTTTTCGACAGCATGTTCATCTGTAGAACATTTTTTTCTGATAGCTTCTCAAAATAATTTCTCCTCATAGGCCGTATTCTATTACGAATACCATTTAGACGATCTTAAAAGTAGGAAATCGACATAAACACTGCTTTCACGCCTGTTCACTATTTACAATTATCAAGGACTTAACAACAGAAATTTGGCTTGTTAGTTTAACAAGAGATTTAACGCGAGAGTTAAGCTAATACTTGGTGAAATGCAAATTTTGTTTTAACTATTGCTAAACTCGTGTTAAGTCTTAACATCTGTTGGTGAAATCGGGTGTAACTGGATTAATGTGATGTAGATACTAAAGTGCTCACCCCCAAACAAATCTGCACCAATTAGTGTACGATAGAAGGAAAAGAACATACATGTATGTGCAACAATTCAGATTTGTTTTATTTCCAGGTAGTTTCCTAGATCGGCCTACATTTCACCATAGTGAAAACCGATGCCATTTAGCTATTCGTGTTTTTTTCTCAGTAAACTAAGCCATGGTTATCCGCGAAACATTGCGCTGCACTAACTATCAGTGTATAACTCCAAGGAATATACGCATGAAACGAGAAATGTTGATACCGCGTAATAAAATATTTTTATTCAACTGCAGGATATTAGCTCTTAGGCTGAACGCCAGCACAGCTGGAAAACCACGGCAGTGTGCCAGTACATCGTCATTTCCTGGCCAGGATGTTCACACAGTCGTGGATATTGCTATGTCAAACCTAACAGATTTAATAAACAGGAAATAGTTGTGACTTGTAAAATACTGAAATAAACATGGTTTATTAAAGGGACTGTACTCATTTTAGTTGCGTTCTTTACTGAAGAGCAACTGTAAGAATCAACTTATCCGGTTACCTATTAGCGTGAAACAACTCGCTATCCTTTGGAATTATGCACCTCAGATTTCACAATTGGAGATTAGGAAAAATATTTCTGGTAATTTTCAAACTTGGTTGAAATTTTAATAAAGTTAGAGCAAGATAAGAATGACAACCTCCGAAAACATCTCAATTGTTACCTTCTCTACAAATATCTATATGCAGAGAAGTTCGTAGGTTTGCTCGTTCTATTTCTATGAGTTTGGCGTCCATTGTGATCTTCCTAAACATGCAATACCCAGATTTACCCATAAACACAAGTTGCTAGGTCCCAAGCCTCCTTAAAGCCATTTTTGAAAACATGTCTAATTGTGGAAATTAATTGTTCTTTCACACTGGCCGTGTGTAGGCTAAATTGTGGAGGCGTAGAGGCAGACTGAAAAATTCAATGCCATAGCCGGAATTTGAACCACTCTACGATTGAGCTACTATAGCCAACGTGCCGATATGACATTAAATTCTCCAACTGACTCGTATTTTCCCGGTAAACCACTTAGGACCACGGGTGTGCTTGGGCATTCGCTAGGTGAATTTTCTCTCCCTCTATTTCATCTCCACTATCATTTCATATCATCTCTCACCTGGCGGCCTCTTTCAGGGTAAAAGTGTCGGCGGGTGTCTCGGCGGTGCATGCCAGGATGATATGTGCTGATGAAACTAGTTCCTGCTCCAGTAGCTCAGTTTCCAGCCTCAGCTCCTCTGGTGGGACCACTTCGGCACCGCCAGCCATGGACCTCTGGGTTTCGGATTGCCTGCCTGGAACCATTAGGGCTCGGCTGCTGAACTCGTTGCCATCTCGCTGCAAGGGATCGGGTTCGTTGTCCTGGCCTGTTGGGGGAGGTCTCTATCCAAGTAAACAGAAAGGACCCTGCCCTGTGTACTCTCGTGGCTCCTTGGGTCAACCGCCCTCTGTCTCCTTCACCTCATCCTTTCTCCCAGGGGTGCCCCAACTTGGGGCATAGGAATAATCAGCCCAGCCTAGTGGCCTACGTACCGAATCACCTCCGTATTGCGCTCCCAATCCGAATGCCATCTATGAAACCACCTTTGAATAGACAATTTTCAAAAATATTGATTCTGTAGCAAATAACACTAACGAAATAGATATTAGATCCCATATTTGTAGAATATTTTCATGACAAATGAAAAGCTTTTGAGTATGCTTAAAACCCACTGTTTATGAAAAAATTTAAGCATTATAGTTTCATACAGTGAAACCTCTCTAAAGCGGAACGTGATATTTCCGGCATTTATTTTCCGTGTTTACAGATTTCCGTCTTACAGAGTGTTGTGTTTGGATACAAAGATAATACGAATTAGTCGCAGAGGCTTTCAGAACAAATAGTATAGAATGTAGTGCAAATACTAGTAGGCTGATATGTATTATAAACCTACTACATTTTCAACCTACATACAATAATTGTAGTTTATCGTCTAGTTCCTCTCTGTTAATAATTTTGCCTCTCCAATCTGCAACTATTTCCATGTCAACATCATTTGCTTCATCACACACAACAATCAAAATAATGTTATGGCGATGTATAAAACTCTCGAGCCATCCACCGGAAGCTCTGAAATTGTCTTTGCCTAATTTTCTTGCTGTCTGTAAAGCTTCAGTCTAAAGCAATAGTCTAGAAATGGGAACTCCTTTAGTACATACACTAACAAATCACTTGAACACAATGCGATTTACCTTGTCATACTCTGTAGAATTTCACTTCCTCTGCTGTTCCTTTTAACCAGTCGTTTTAAATTTTTTTTTTTTTTCCAGAATCCCATACAACTTTGTTTTGCGTGCGTTGAACAACACAGTTAATTCTTTAGCTGTACGTAGTTATCTTCAATAAGCTTAATCTTTTCCTTAATTGGTAAAGTCTTATGTCTAGAACTTATTTTGAAGAATTTGTACATAAAACTATAGTTTTAAAAGTACCAAAGTTCACAGTTTTCATCCTCTCGTGCTTGGTCACTTGTAAGAACGAAAGTGAGAATGAACACACTCTAAAACGCTTGTACCCTTACTACTGTGTGTTGCCCTCAAAATTATTAAAGTTCTCAGAATGCGTACGTTGCAATCCATTATACATAAAGTTTTAATCAGGTTATTTACGCAAACGTTTCCCCAAAAAAGTTTCCGTTTCCGCGATAGGCAGTTTTCCGGCTTAGAGCATAATTTAATGGGTTCCTGAGTTTATTTTCCATTTTTCCAGGTTTCCGGCCTATATCCGTTTAAGCAGGATTTACTGCACTATAAATTTGTTTGAAATAGAGCTAAAGTAAAATTTTCCGTTGGAAAAATGTAGAAGATTTGTCAGTAGAACAATTTGAAATTCAAATTAAATTATGATTAGTTTGTGAAAAACCACTTCAAAAGGTACTTTAGAAATATTTCCCTAAGTGATGAGTATTGTGACTTTGTGGGTCCGGAGAATTAAAAGTCCAATTTGCCGAAATTCTCAATGTTCCTTAATTCCATAGCAATACACTGTTCAATTCTCACGTAACAACATTACATCACATATACAACACCAGGGTCGATGACAGTAACAAACAGCTTACTCAACTTCCACTGTTGACAACTCTCTCGTTACATCTCTTTACACAACTCTCTCAGCTGTTCTCTGCTTACCTCACTGTTTTACAACTGGCAACTCCCGCTGGCATGTCACAATCTCTTAAATACCTCGCCGATTACTTCAGGATAATTCGAAAATAAACCAGAACCTGAACAATCTCTATCAGTCCAGAAATTTCTATTTATCTCAGTTTGTTTGCCCCGACAGACCCTTATCGGCACGCTATCTCTGTCTGCCGGGTCTTTGTTTTCACACTGTCTGCCTACCAGTTCCTTTTGTGTAAACAAGCCGCGCGATCGTAGATACGGGTTCGCGACAATATGTAGAGAATGCAATACACAAATTTTGCGAATGCTGAAATGAAAAGCTAAGCATGCAGTTACGAATGCTAAGTTGTACTGAAACAAAAAAGTTAGGCTACCTCAGTATACGTTATAATAGAAACTCACTGAGCAGTATAACAATGTTGCCTTGACACACCCTAGAGGCGTAGAGCTAACCCTCTTGCTGCTAACTTTGATTAGGTCGACGGTAGCGGTGAAAATTGCCAGCCTGCCACGTATGGTAAAGTTAGCTTTTAGAAGAAACTAATTCATTACAAATGTAATTTTAAAGCAAAATTAAAAATGTAAATAGTGAATTTTGCTAATTACCTTTTGTTGAATAGCCTACTAACAGTATCATCAAATAGCAAATAATATTCTGCGCATGTTTTGTTATAGCAATGAAGAGTAATTTTGTTATTGTAAATTGGGGTGCAATATTATAGGTTTCTTTTAAAATAATGTGAATGATATTTATCGCTACCAAAATGCACTCAATCACAAATAAGTAATTATAATCACGTCTTAATAACTGTGTTATGTTACTTAAGTAATACGCAGCAGTATCGATGATTTTAGAGTGGTTTGATCATATCATCGCGAGGCCGTTGTAATTTGGCGAGAGAGAGAGAGAGAGAGAGAGAGAGAGAGAGAGAGAGAGAGAGAGAGAGAAGCGGGCAGTGAGATAGACAGATAGCGCCCAAGCCACGCCTATGGAGCCGATGAGCGCTTAGGCACTTGTTGAGAGACAGAGAGAGAGAGAGAGAAAGAGAGAGAGCAACAGAGGGAGAAACAGAGCGATGTCTGGATAATTCTCCCCTTGTCTCACTACCCCACGAAAGAACGTGTGGTTTCGGCAACTTTCGAGAAACGAATGGTTCAGTTATAGAAGACGAGGGACTGGAAGTCGCGAGTTAGTTGCTAGTGAGCAGTCCAGAACTGATAATTGTGCAGTGTGCAGATGGCCAGGAAGAATGCGTTCGTGTGTGTTACGTCATTTTTAGATTTTGCAAGGCTGTGCATACTGTCTTTGTAAGGAAATAAAAAGCATTTGAATTTCTGCAACTACGCTTTTAATTTTACGAACCCACAATGTCGCTGTTTTCCAACACCAGATATAACATTTTACCGCGAATCTAAGAATTCTCTGTTTACATATATAAACATGAAACCGCTTATTATCACGTATGGGTTCAGAAATCGAAGTATAAAACATTAGTTAAAAAGTTAAACCTTGCCTTATCTTTCCCTGGCACAAAAGCCATCGCAAGAATAGCTTGCCATGCTCATTCCAGAGATTATGAACAAAACTAAACAGGATTTGGTCAAAATATATTGGTGGGGATTGGAAATATCGTCCTTCAAATAACAAAAGGTGATTTTAATAACCAGGAAACACACCGTTAGACACAAAGTTTGCTCTTTCCAGTGTCATAAAAGGCAAATTAAGTGTTAATATATTTCCGCATGTTCTTCACGTTAACTGGTGTTTCAGGTGAATCAAAAGCAACTTATATGTTGTATTTTACCTATATGTACTATGATTTTACTAACAATCTTTGCCCTGTACAAAGCGTATAGGCCATTAATGCCGAAAGTTTGGTAGTTTTTTCGAGTTAGTCTTCTGATCAAACATGAAACGAATTTATAAAGCAGCGTTGAGGAACATTCCGTTCTTTAATATAGAGTACGAAGTTTTAGAACTGGCCACATGAAACATTCCACTACACCTTGTATGCACATGAAAACACGCAGGAAATGGCATTTTACACCTCTGGTATACCAAGCTTCTTCTGAATTCCTTGAACCGAGGAGATGCTATTTGCATCTTTGCAACCGGAGGATATAGGAGTGTGGTGTGAGAGGCCTTCCAACTGTTTCCATTGCTTTGCCAGATTCAGATATCGCTTTCTTCCAAAAGGAAGCACACCAATTTAACGCTATATACGTTCGGGGATTTTATTCTTTCAACAACTGAATGAATGTACATCTATTTGACTTCGTTTGGTAGTTATCGTGGCTATTGACAGTAATCTAGTTACCTCATGAATCGCGTCCCATATGTATATGCACATTTGTGATATGTGTGAAATAGGTGGTAGGTAGGCAGGGGGCAGGGTGGGTGGGCAGGCGGGTTAGAGAGCATAAGGAGGTGGAGAAGAAGAAGAAGAAGAAGAAGAAGAAGAAGAAGAAGAAGAAGAAGAAGAAGAAGAAGAAGAAGAAGAAGAAGAAGAAGAAGAAGAAGAAGAAGAAGAAGAAGAAGAAGAAGAAGAAGAAGAAGAAGAAGAAGAAGAAGAAGAAGAAGAAGAAGAAGAAGAAGAAGAAGAAGAAGAAGAAGAAGAAGAAGAAGAAGAAGAAGAGGAAGAAGAAGCATGTGAATTCTATAAATCACAATTTAAGTGTGAATTTACAGGAATAGTGAAGTCTAAACGCTTCTAGCAATTATAGCAGGTGAGGCAAATTCCTCTCTATACCATTTTACATGTACAACAGTGCACATTTACAAGGTGACATTTTCTAGCATCATAAACAAAATGTTCACCATATACATATATAAATATTCCTAACACATAAGATATGTAGTATGAAGGGAGTTACACATAACACTGGCCTTCTTCTAATTATTTATTTAATTTTAGAAGGTTGTGTACCTAGACCAAGTTTAATCTACATGACTTTTCAGGGCATTAATTAGTAGCCTTTATCCAAACTACGTGGATTTTCATGTTCTTGTAGAAATATTAAGCGGAAGAGGTGAATATTTCAAGGCAGAAATTATGTTTCTAATATTTTCATTTTCAAACTACATTTCCTTATAAAATTTACATTTTAGAACCTTTGTTAACACACATAAAATGTCTACAATGTTAGTTGATCTGCAAATAAATTTAGTAAATATGGATAAATTACGCACCCTAAAAATACAGATGAAAACTTACCACTAATAAATTTTATACTTCTACGAGGTATGCAATTATACGAAATATTTTTTTGGTGAAATTAACCGATGCGGTGTGAATCTATTAGCAATTTGCGTGCTATTGCGTATTATCTACAAATTTTAATTCTATACCACAAATAGGTAACCTATTGGAAACCTTACTTAACATTAATTTCATATCTATAATTATGCTTCTGATTATTATAAGACATCTAATATAATTATTAAAACGGCTGAAAATAATTATTTTGTGGCTCATTAACTACTCACGTTGTTATTCACATGTTGTTTTGATCTACAGAGGAATTTTTCAAGTCTCTGAATATTTGGCAGCAGTTAATAAAAATAATATACATCTATAGGAAGGTCGTGTAATTTGGACCAGCGTGTATTTTGGTCCATGGTCAGTTTAAGAGAATAGCCATAGGTGACAGTACCAACCACACGGCTGTCTTGAGCAGTTCTTGTTGCAAGCGTCCTCCCCAGTTTTCGGCATTCCAGCGTCACTGACCTTAGAGGAAGGTTCTGATTTTTACTGAGAGCATTTTTGCTATAATTTTGCCCCGTTTTTATTACAATGTTTTCCTCCACCTAGAAGCTTTCTTTGGAAACAAAACTATAATACAGAACACTCCAATACATGAAGGTAAGTGTGGCGTAGATTTACGTTGTTAATAAAATTTAGGTTTATAAGATATGTGATATTCATAAACCTCTGTCGTGTCGTGTAATTTGGGCCGAAGGTAATTTCGTTCGAACAAAATCACACGGATTAAGCAAGTTAGGTAATAATTTTCAAAAAAAAATTAACTATGAAATGGTGTGCTTAAGTTAGTGTAGTAAGTGATCATTTTTATAACTATTTCTGTCTACACCATGTAAATTGTGTAACTTTTCAGGTGACAACACGAGAAGCTCGCAAATCGAAAGGCGTCAGGTGTTGTCCTGACAGGAACATCTCTTAAAGAAACGCTTGAGATGCCTTCTAATACATCTGCAGCCTGCCGGCTCTCGTAGCCACGGTCGTTAGAGCGTGTGTCTCTAGCGTTCAGCCGCGTAGAGGGCCGTTGGTTCGAGTCCTGCCTTGGGCATGGGTGTTTATGTGTAATGTGTATATGTGTGAAACTAAAGAAAACAGATAGTAAAATAAACGGAAACAATAAAAAATGGCAAAAAGAAGATTAATTTTAGAACAGAGGGAACCAAAATCTCTGAAAATACCTGCTGTACAGTATGCGAGGAATCTCGTGAGAAAGATTGGATTCAGTGCGATAAATGCAAAGGATGGGCTCATGAAGAGTGTGCCGATATTACTTTTGTGACAGGTGCATTTTGGAGTAAGCAGTGAAGCTCACCTTAAAATTGGGACAAACATCTTGAAAATAATAATAGTGTGTATGGCATTTTATATTGATTTGTGAAAATTAATTTACTTCACTTTGATGTCCTGGGCAATGTTAGCAGTATACATAATGACTATTTAAGTGCTAAATCAACCTTAATAGTGCATTTCAGTCAATAAAAGCTAATGTTAAAGCACACGTGTGGGTTATAAATGCATTATGTAGCGGTCCAAATTACACACCTTATCAGACCAAATTAGACACCCCTGGTCAAAAATCCACGCCTTAGGAAAAATATTATAGTTGCAATTTGCAAATTATATTGATGCGACTAAAATCTGTACATTCCCATAACGGCATAACTTCCTCTTTTAATGTATTAAAGCAATTTGTGGATCCTATCGAAGTTACACTGTACAGTTATTAGCGCTTAAAATTAAGTGGTCCAAATTACACGGCCTTGCTAAATATCTAATGATGGGCAAGCTAAACATAAAGATATACAAATCATAATTTTCATACGAATATAATACAATAAATTTTCGTATTCAAATTTAAATTTAGAACTTGACGATTAATTTTCAAGATTCCTTTTTGTGTAATATAGGCATAAGTTATAAATTTTAAACCTCTATGCATACACGAGAAAGTAAATGTAAGAATAATCATTAGTAAATAGCTCAAGATTATAATAAGTTATTTAATTTTTAAAGTCCATGTAGCAGTAGAAACTCCTCAAGTTAAGTATCAGCATCTTATAATATGTGTTCCTTTTTACATCACTCCATAAGTATTGCGAAGTAGAATATGAAAAATCTTTCCATTCAGATTTCCATTTACTCTTAACTGATTGCTTTCAAATTTTAACCACGGATACAAACACGTTCCTGTAGCTTCCTGAGATAATTTAGAGGTAATTAAGCAATGTTTCAAAATATTTTGCGGCATGTAAATTTCCCATATCTCAAGTGTGTTTAAGTCATTAGAAGTAAATGCTTTCTGGGAGTAGCCTAAAGAGTTCGTTAACGTATTTAGTGGTTCTCTTCCAGACATGGTTTTGCGTTTAAGCAAAAGTAATATAATACTGAATAATATATCACATTTTAGGTTACATGCGACTGCATTCTATATACATGTTTAATAAAGGGCCTTTTATATCTTTGTTCTTGTTTTTCTATAGCTGGCTTTAAAATTTTAACCAAATATGCGTTTTAAGACTACCTGAATAAAAATGGAGCACGTGTAGAAAAAAACTAAGTCTTTGTGTGTGAAGGAGTGCTCAGAAGCTTTATTGGAAAATGGTGCCCGCCGCAGTTTCCATCATGTCTTCGGAGACTACAGTGACTCGAATTCAGTTTTAAAAACACGTCGCTCCACAGATGTGCGATCTGGTTGGTAATGAGAACGTTACACTGCATAATTCAGAAAAATCCTGGAAATTTGGCATTACAGAGCGAATAGTTTGATTTCCTGCGAAAGGAACGCTGGAAGCTAATCACTTCTGGGCTCAGTGGTTCTATGGAGCCTTACATCAAACGATTTGCGCTCCCTTACAGTGGTTCAGAAGTCAACTTCCATCCCAACATCCAGACTGGCTGCTTTCACTGAGCGCAGACAATCTTTAACAATACCATATTTCTTGCCACAAGTTCTTAGAACAGTGTTCCTGCAGATAGTTTGGCAATCTTATGCAATGACTTTCCTCTTCAAATGGACGCAGGAGGATAAACTAAGAGTCTCAACAGTTACCATTGTGAATACTATTGCATGTGTGAAGTGTTGATTAACTTGTACAGCAGTTAAAATTGTGATATACCATTATGGTTAGATACAGAAAATATGTAGCGTGAATTGAACAGAGTTCCTAGTCACTGTGCTAGGAGCGGTGTTAATGTAAATTAGTGTAAGATACTGAATTAAATGGAGATTATAAACTGTTTTCACTGATCTTCATTTTGAAATGGCTGTGCTGGTTTTCATGAACTCTTGCTGCAAATACAAACTGTATAAACTTTATTGAAGGCCATTTAGACTGAAATGATAGATTATCTGAGTTAGGGTTAAATTTAAATGTTTTGTAAAAATTGTTAGTCAGTGCCAAGTTGTTAGCTAATATGAATAATAAATATTAAATAACCATAACACTGCTTTATAAAATGTATTATGGATAACTACCATGTAGGTTGTACCGCCCTTGTGATGTGTAACATTCATTATTATTTATGATGCAGTTGAAACTGCAATTATTTTGGAACTAATGTTTAAGGCAGAGTGTCTCTTTTGTAATATTTGTACAGCGTTAATACTATCTGTAGATGTGCAGTTGCTAATTGTTTCACAAATTGTGAAAGACTTCATAATTGAATTTCTGTATGTAATGTGAATTTGTTTTGTATGAACAATTTAATATTATTTGTACAAATAAATTAAAAATACAAGTAGACAACAACAAAACAGGGAGCGCGTGCCCGTGAACAATACATAACGAAAAGTCAATTAAAGTTCTAGCTTGGTAAATTAAGTTTTGCACCTTTTCAGGAAGCAAACTTCTAGAAAAATGTATAATGCCAAAAATAGTCCCTACGTTTAAAAGTTGCAGGTAGTTATTTTTTCTCATAATTGTTGTACCTACTTTGATTAAAATATTGCATGTTTAAGATACATATGTGAAGTCGGCTTTATTTTGTATGACTTTATGTTTGGTGAATCGTAAGTTTTGTAAGAAAAATGTATAGCAAAGTGGAGCACTTCAAATGATCACAGGTGTTGACCATGAATACGATTAAAAGTAAGAGACTGGATTAGGCTTTAGACCGCCAGTAGGCACACACCTTGACAACACATTCTGTCTCGCTGACCCGTTTACAGAATGGACTTCCACGGTTAGTTTGAATCTCAGACAGTGCTTTAAAGGAAATGCGACAGTAAAAGCCATTTTCAGTGGCAGGGGTTGTAGGACTTACTACTTTATAACAACTGGGAGCCAGAGTTTGTGATAATCTCAGGTAACGCAGAGGCCGCTATCTAACAACACCCACAATTTTGCTAGAGAACATGGCGATGTAATTTTAAAATAGGCCTTTAAATACATTGGGATCCCCTGCGATTATCGGAGATGATCATTAGATACTCGAGAAATGTGTCAAAATATTCCGAATATTGTCTAAAACACGTACTTAATTGCAATAAAGCAAATTAACCGTGGAAAATATAATTGTCTTTCACACTGGCCGTGTTTAGGCCAAAGTATGGAAAGATAGTCAGACTAAAAAATTCAATGCCATAGTTTTAGCCTACACACGGCCAGTGTGAAAGAACAATTAATTTCAATTAATTGACCTAATAGTGGATAACTATAAAACCCTGGAGTTAAAGTACTTACACGTTGTAAGTCGCCATTAAGGTAGTTGTCTCATGTGTTTATGAGTGGTTTACCGGGAAAAAACACGAGTCAGTTGGAGAATTTATTGTCATGTCGGTACGTTGGCCATAGTAGCTCAAAGGTTAGAGTGACTGTACGGCAACCAGAAGATCCGTGGTTCAAATCACGGCTATGGCATTGCTTTTTTCAGTCTGACTCTATCTTTCCAAATTAATCGTATTAGTCAATTATGCTATTTGGCGCTATAAATTTACAAAGTCAATATATGCACTATACAGATGAGTATAATTGACGTTCAAATGTGGAAATTAAACACGCAATTCAGACACGGGTCAAGCTTAGTATGTTTTGTCTTTTAGAAATGAAATAGTACTAGAAATTAGTAGCATAGGGAAAGTACGTTTTGGACAATAACCCAGAGAGCAACCGAGCGGGATGGCTCAGGCGGTTTCGTCTGTAGCCCGCATTCGGAATACCCAGGTTCAATTCCCGTGTCCGACCTACCTGACCAATGGGATTTTCGGGGAATTTACCGGATTGCCAGAAATGCTGGGTAAGTTAATTACACCGCCTAATTTCCTGTCACTCCATTTCATCACTATTGTCATTTCATATCATCTCTCATCTGGTGGTCTCTTTCAGGGTAGAAGTGTCGGCGGATGTTTCGTCGTTGCATGGCAGGATGATATGCTACTGGTAAGCACTTTATCTTTCGGTAGGATGGCTCCCTGGTCGAAGTGCTGGACTGTTTACAGACCACGGCGGGTATGACGCCGTTTGTACTGGGCTGCCGTGTAAATAGTAGGGGCCCTGCCCTCTGCATTGTCATGACTAATCTGTCTCCGCTCGCCTCATCCTTCCTTCCGGTAATACCCCATATGGGGCAAAGGTACAATAAACCACAGGTTTCTGTGCCGTATCCCCACCGTAGCGTAATCCAATTCAACCGAAAGTGCAAAGCACTATGGAAACTGTGAACTGGAAAGAGATAAATTCTGTCTTTTACAGTGAATTTAATTTAAATACATGTTGTAGATTCAGGTCTGTTTTATCAACGTTCACAGAAAGAACCGTAACGCACTGGAAGGTCCAGTCCCCCCCCCCTGCCAGCGTGGCCACCCCTATTTCTCAAGCATAATTGTAGCAAATAGATGGACACTTTCCCTCTCTCCTGCAAAGTATTTCCGAACTGCCGAAGGGTAGAACTGCCAGTTATTTTCCACATTCTTACTTGCGGATTACCGTGAAAGTAATGCTTCGTTGAATCAATTTTATCGTAAAAATAGAAAATGACGCAATAAAGACGTAGAAATAAACATGAAGGTAAATAGGGTTTTAATCAGTGAGATGGCTCCACGGTACCTCTTTAATGAGTACTAGAAGTGGGGCGAGT
Organism: Mantis religiosa; assembly: GCA_030765055.1. NCBI lineage: Eukaryota > Metazoa > Arthropoda > Insecta > Mantodea > Mantidae > Mantis > Mantis religiosa. Next base: position 99,470,987 of record CM060948.1, on the reverse strand, counting down.
CATAGAGTCTGAAACTGTCAGGAACTAGGACGCGTCTCCAGCCTGCTATGTTACCTTCACTTCAACCCTAAAATAGATATTTAGTACATAGTGCGCAAGGTGTTCCCAAAATAGATCTTTAGTACATAGTGCGCAAGGTGTTCCCATCTATGGAATCCCTTGCATCCCATAGCCTGTACATTTTTCCTTTAAATTCCACTGAAACTTGTACCTTTATGGTACACTACTCTGTTCTTAATGCAGGTTTTCTTATTGACGCAGTGACGTAAACCATCGCTGACGAAAGCGCTTATATAAATGTTCTAGCTGTTCAATTTAATACCATATGAAAGTAAGACGTAAAACTTCTTCCAGGAATCGGAATTATTTTGTATTATTTAATTTTTCTTTTAATACCATTTCTAACGGAACTCTTCCATAGCGACAGTATACGGAACTTCCCCTTATTCCACATGAATTGCAGTGAGATTCACCGCTTCCTTTTGAGTTTCCGATTTACTTTTGAGCTCATTCATAGAAAAACAGATAGAAACAGATAGGAAAAGCAGAACATCATTGTAGATGAGTTGTGTACTTTATATTGTGTCGTTTTACTTAACAAAGACGAAATTTGATAGCTGCTTTCAACTATTTATTTCCATTTGCTGCACTTTTAAGTACCAACGAACCTGTGAAAGGTTGGAAGCTGTCTTTCCTTTCAGTTACACCCCAAATCTAAAGTACGATACAGGCATTTATTCACTTTAAATGTGCCCTTGTAAGTTCGTCAATTCGCTAATCGCGAGAGGAATGTGTGCTAGGTATGCCATTTTTTTCTGTACCTCCGTCACATGTGCTGCCGACGACCCAGGTGCACTGAGACGCCCTGGCAAAAAATGTCCCCTGCTTTTACCTTTAGGTTCCTTCCTTCTAGATAAGACGGAAGTTCGCTGTCAAACGTTTGTTTCAGGCAGAAAAAGGAACAAAGAGGGCATTCCTTCTAAAGAGAGACCTGATCCGCGAAATGTACTTAACATTTCAAGATAGTAAAGCAGTTCGATTTAAGCTTTCCGTTAAAAGGAAATAGCGCATTGACCTCCTTGATAAAGAACTGTGTCGAAAAAATGCTATATAAGGAATATATGTAAATAAAATCTTAATATTTATGGTAATAATAATAAAATGGACGCAAAAACAGTTCATTGATCCGATTATGTACTTGGGTTTACATGGATGCTCACTTGAACTGCTTCTCTTTTAATATATTTCTAATGATTTGTATATTTGATTTTGCATCATTTTCACAATTATGATTATGTTATACGTTTTATTTCCGATCACTTCATTGTTTAAATCAGTTTTTATAAAGTACTTACAGGTTTTTAAAATACACGCCTACCCCCCCCCCCCCCTCAACGCATCCTTCCTAGCCCCTTTCACTTAAGATACTTTCCACGTTTGCCATTGTCTAGACACACATCCGTGTAACTCCAATGCGCTGCTATATTGAATGAACAGGCCTACTACCAAGGTCAAGGACATAGTAGGCGACCGAATAGATTGGTGTCTTTACTATTGACTTTGGTAGTAGATATTACTAACACAAAACTGAGAAGAAAACCGACGTGCAGGAGGGAATTGGAATATTTATTTCCAGCAGTGCTTTTCCGGGGGGGGGGGGGGCCCTAGAATCGACATGTTTACAATTACTGCTTCGGAGGGAATCGAGGAAAAAGGTTTACCCTGGAAGGCAGTGGGTAATCATCCATGTAAATATGCCATATATTAACTTTTTGGACAAATTTGTTGAGAAATGAAATGAAAAGTGGTTTTTGCATACACTATACTTCATCACAATGAATTATTAAGAATTATCTTAGTGGAATTCCTGGAGAAGTTTGATGCAGGAAAGAAAGAGTTAGAGGCAAGATGTAGACCAAGATTAGTGAAATATGACTCATGATTATAATCACATTTTGCTGCTGTGCTTTGCTCTGCCCAGCATCCTGCCACATTCCTAAACTGATGTTATGCATTTTCAGCGACTCTGTTGTAATGCTGCTTCCGACCAAGCATAAGTTCATTTCTCCCCAGCTTTTATAGGCGCTTTCCCTGCTAAGTATTTTCTGCGATATTTACATTTTACTCCTGCTTCTGATTATTGAAATGGTGCATAGACACTTATAGTATACATTAATTCTGAACAAATTTTCTTTAACATTTGATGGATTTATCTCTCCGCCTGACCAGTTAAAATATACGTAGCACGGAATAATCATGGTTAATCGATCGTTCAGTAACAGTAAGAAGATTAGCAAAAGTCATTCCTTTTTCCTTGTGTTCTTCACGGCGTGCTGTGTGTAGCTTTACTACTTGCCAGCTTAAATAAAATATAGTTCCAGCTTCAATAAAGCAAAAATAGCTCCCTTGTATAGCTTATTAGTAGAATGCTGTGTAATACTCAGTTCATGAATTGGGATCAAGGATGGATTTATAAATTCATCATTTATTTAGCTTTGAAAACAGTAGGAGGCGAGAATGTTATTCTAGTAGTAATGATAGGTCTACCGGGGATCATTTTGGCATTTAGCTGACGTTACTTTTGCAAATGGTTCTTGGAAAAATTTCTATACAATTAGAAAATATTTTAAACTGTTTTTTAGAATTTATAAAGTACGGAATTCTCTCGCCGAGTAAATGTTATCAAGGAAACTACCATGGCATATAAACTCCATATTATATAGACAAACTCCGCGCATTTTCAACTCTAATTAGTGGTGCAATGAATGAATAAATGTGTAGTGTTTAACGCCCGCGTTTACTATATGCGGCGCCGCAGGAAGTGACACTGAAATGGAGTACCGGTGGAATGAAATGGCGGGAGAAACCGGAGATCCCACAGTAAAACCCGCCCCACATGCGGCCGCCTGGGATAGAACCAGGGCCGCCTTTTCGAGAGTCAAGCGATCTAACCGCTAGGCCACGCCGTGGCTTTATTGGTGCAGAATTTTCGCAACAGTAGAAAGAACAACAATGAAAACATATCCTAGTGGTTTTGGTAAGGAGCTGACTTACTGATACCAAGGATGTGGTTCAAATCCGGTCAGGCCCAAAGCATAATATTGATTTCTAGTGTGCTTAAGAGTGACAGCCCCAACTCAGTAAACTTACTGGTAGATTTACTGAAACAGAAGTCCTACCGGGCGAAATTTCACACTCATGCAGCATTGATATAATCGTGGTAATTGACAAAGTCGTTAGTAAACAAGATTACTTACGTAAGACTTGAAGGTTTCACGGCGACATTACTAATCAAGGCTTCACGGGTGATGAGCCGTGTCAAATTAATAAACGTCGATCTTTCGGCCATTGATCCTGAAGAAAGCCATGGAGTTTACATTGGCCGAAAGCTCGATGTTTATTAATTTGACACGGCTGATCACCCGCTAAGCCTTGATTAAGATCATTTACATTATTTTTGAAACTTTATTGAACAGGAGGAAACGAATCTGGTTGAACACTAAGAGTGAATGCTTTGTATGTGTGAATCAGGTGTAGTCAGATGGAGTCCATTGCTCTAATAACCGGAGCAGAACACAACAGGTAGGCCCATTTCTTGTTTCAGAGCAACCCCGGGAGAAAAGAAAGAACGGTTGAGGCATATCCGACGACGATGTGCACTACGTCAGTATGGCAACAAGCGTTACTCTGCTTAGCACTGCCTTAGCCATCCGCAACTTAGGGCTCCCAGTTATAGAGGAGCACACTCTTGCGAGGTTAGGAGCCACTTTATTCCCGCCAAATTTACACGGAGAAACCCATACACAACACATACTCCACCGTCCAGCCACCACACACCAAACACTGACGCTTCATCCTACAACCCAGAAATAGATGAAGGGGACAGCAAATTTGTAGAAGTACAGGAACCATTCGCTAACCTATCTGGCGAAACCAAAGTCAGGTTGGCCTGCTCAACGGGAATTCAATCCGGGACACCCCCTATGCGATCTTTAAACTTTATCGGCAATATATATATTCCTTGGTTTATATGCTTAACATTTCGACTCATAATATAGAAATCAAGCTTACTTCCAAGGTTCGGTAAAAATATAAGGACAACGTGATGATAAATAATGGGAAGAAAGACTAATGAAACGCAATAATTTTTTTCGATAGAGCAGTTTGGAATATTAGTTTAAATCAGATATTAATAGTTTTAGTAATCAGAAGAAGAAATAGTGTGCCTATATTTTATCATATCTTCAATTATATATCCGATATTCTCCAAAGGGAGAACCAAAGTAGTGCAATGAAATGACAACGATAGGTACACTTATGTGGCCCAGCACCCATATTCGTCCTCCGCACAGAGAACAGATAGGACACCTCAAATTAGTCTCACACTAAGAAGCAAAATGTGCAACACAGGGCCCGTTGCAATGGCAATAGTCTTGTCCATGCCCATGTCACAGATGCAGCAGTCAATTAACAGAATAGAAATTATTAAAACCCGAAAAAGACGCAACGTTAGGTGAGCAGATATCTCGGAATTTAGAATTGGGTATAAGGTGGCCTGGGCCGGTTGGACCGATATGGCAGGATCTTGATAACTCTCCAGTTCAGGCCTTATCTAGCTTCAAATCTAGTAGGATGTATGTGTATGGGAAGTATGTGCGGAAGAACTTCGCTTAGTAAACAAAATGGCGCGAGTTCATGGACAATCGCCAACGTCAGCACCACTTTCGGAAGAGGTGAGATTTTGATGGATGGGGTTGAAGGTTCTGTGTGTATAATTGACGGTTGTGAAGTACAGCAAGTCGTGAGCTTACAGTGCTATGTTGACGCGCGGTTCTTTGAGTGGGTCAGCTAAGTAAATGCTACAAAACTGTGGGGATGAGATAGAACCTTTGTTTCTCCGCATCTCATTAGCCTTCATGTTCATTTGTTTTCTGAAAGTAAGAACATTAATGATTTGAGTGACCGGTCGTGGAGAAAGCTTTCTTGACCATCTTGAGCATAAACACCGTCGTGTAGCCCCTGTCTTGGTAAACCAGGAAACAGCCTATAATACTGTGACTTTGTGGGTTCGTGAAATGAAAAGTCCAATTTCACCACTCAAAAATGTTCTTTATTTCCACCGACTTACAGTTAAACACTTGCCAATTACGCAGAATTGCGTACTGCACACAATTACAATTCACCAGTTCGTCCGTTACAATTTCACTTGTACTCGCGATTACATCAACTCCGATACTCATACACAGTTACGTACAGTCTTCCGTTGCACAATCTTTTCGTTCATTAACACGTCACTGACTAACACTGCCTTCTTACACCAAGAACTGTCACTCACTCACACATTAAACTTCTGACTAGCTGCAGCCCTTTTTATAGACATCTCGCCGTCTTCTCGGCTTTTCTTGTTCCCAGGCGAAGATTCCAGAAGTTTGAAAGAGCCCGTAATTTCCAGAACAGGTGGAAGAGAAACAGACCGCACAATCATGTTTTTTTTTCCCCAGCCATCCCTGTCACCACTATAAGACGGACGAGGGGGAGGCGTAGCTAACACGGACCTCCCCTGTCTTCCGCTCTCAGCTGCTTCCATAGGGTGTTCCAAAGCCCGGGTGACACTGCTCCCTCCTCAAAGCTGTTCGCCCCGAACAGCACCCTCGTAGCGTGCCAGGCGGTCCAGGTGTACCACCAGCATCTGCCCGGAGTCTGAGCCAGAAGTAGCGCTGCCGTAGTTTGTGAATCATACCGTTCGCTCCCCGGTGTCCTCCTGAAGTCGCGGCGAGCACTTCCTCCAAGACTTCCGGGACCTTACTCCGGGGGAGTACCAACTGTTCTCTCTGTGCCTTCCCATCGGGTGACTCCCATACCCGGAACAGCACGCCCTCTCTGGTCTTCAACGAGTCCCATCGGGGCCAGTACGACTTGTAGGTGGCGCTCCTCGGTGCGATGTCCTCCCAGGTTGGTCTCATCCCTGCCTCCACTTCCCTCAAGAGTGGCCCCAAGACTGCGTCCGCCAGCTGCTCCCTCCTCAGGCCTGCGCTATCCCAGCCCTCAGCAGGCACTGCCACAACTACTCCGACTGCTGCGGCACGCTCCTTCTCTTCCACTCTTGTGCGCTCATGGCCGTCCTGGATCTGCGATAGGACACCTCCAATGTAATGGTCGCTAGCGTCGGTGTCCACAATGAAGGCGCCACCCGGTTGTGGGAAACCCAAAATTGGAGCACTGCACAGGGTCTCCTTCGGGTGCTGGAAAGCGTCTTCGGCGTCCTCCGTCCACACATAAGGCCGGTTTTCCTCCGTCAGGCGGGTGAGGGGTTTTGCGATGTTGTCGGTCTTTTCCTCTAAATCATTAAGGCGGTCGTCTACTTGACCCATCCGCTTGCCCAGATTCGTGACGTCATCCCTCACGCCGGCCAATCGTTCCACAAATTTGGCGGCGAGAGCCTCGTTCGCCACCTTCACTTCCGTGGTCAGTTCGGCCATCTTTGTGGTCATTGTCGTGGCCAAGTTGTTGTTTGCCGCTTCTATTTTCGTTGTTAATTCGGCCTTCATTTCTTCCATCTTCTCGGTGATGTTGTCGTTAGCCGTCTTCATTAGTTTCAGTTCTGCGGCCAGGTTGTTATTTGTAGTCTCCAGCTTCGCAGCCAGGCTGTTATTTGCCGCTTCCGTCTTCCCTGTTAACTCGTTCATCTTCGCCAAAAGCATTTCCAATGCGGATTCCATGGCTGTAATGTTCGGTGATGTTATCTTCCCGCTTCCTGACACCAGTGTGACTTTGTGGGTTCGTGAAATGAAAAGTCCAATTTCACCACTCAAAAATGTTCTTTATTTCCACCGACTTACTGTTAAACACTTGCCAATTACGCAGAATTGCGTACTGCACACAATTACAATTCACCAGTTCGTCCGTTACAATTTCACTTGTACTCGCGATTACATCCACTCCGATACTCATACACAGTTACGTACAGTCTTCCGTTGCACAATCTTTTCGTTCATTAACACGTCACTGACTAACACTGCCTTCTTACACCAAGAACTGTCACTCACTCACACACTAAACTTCTGACTAGCTGCAGCCCTTTTTATAGGCATCTCGCCGTCTTCTCGGCTTTTCTTGTTCCCAGGCGAAGATTCCAGAAGTTTGAAAGATCCCGTAATTTCCAGAACAGGTGGAAGAGAAACAGACCGCACAATCATGTTTTTTTTCCCCAGCCATCCCTGTCACCACTATAAGACGGACGAGGTGGAGGCGTGGCTAACACGGACCTCCCCTGTCTTCCGCTCTCAGCTGCTTCCATAGGGTGTTCCAAAGCCCGGGTGACAATACTCACAGCAACTGTTGGGATATCAACTGCCCAAGAGTTTAACTATGCTGATATGAAGGGATAGTTTAAATGTCGCCCAAAATAGAGAATTAGTGGGCTAGTGTGTAGAGGACTCAAAAGATGCCTATGGAGCGGTAATTTGCAGCATGGACCGGGACATTCTTCCACTTTAAGATGCTGAAATGCTGACTGTGCGTGCTACTATATTTATACTGAGTGCGCTCTCCGCTGATTGAGCCGGATGCAGGAGGACCTAAGGAAGTTTCCAGCAGCTCACGGAGTAACAGCTGGAAATAACTTACAGTTATGTTAACTCCGGCCGTGACAGCTTACACACTCTCGTAAATACGCGGTGTTCAATTTGCTACGGTTTTTACTTCTATTAAATCTCAAATAAGCATATTTTGCTTAAATTAACTAAAATTTTAGAATATAATTATGTAATTTTTGAACATATTTCCTGTAATGAAGAGTTATATATCCCTCAAAAGTATTCGGATGTACTACTAAACCACGATAAAGAGCTGATATGTGCTTTTGGGGAAATTTTTAACTGCTTGGATATAAAATATTTCTGAATCATAATATCAAGCCATTTCTTATTATTTGCACTGAGTGGCACTTAAATATTTAATTGCACAATCAAATTGTGTTAAAAATAGGCACAAATCCAGGTCTTTGTTCTACAGTTCTTCATCAATCTCGAAAATTTCAAAACAAAATTTTGCTAAGATTTTCTTCATGAAGAGCAGTTGGAAGAGCTGTAAGGTGCTTGAAAAGTATTAGTAAGATGATACATTTCAAAATATGATCAGGAAGAAAAATAAGTAACACAGTCTCATTTAAATGGAGAATTTCATAAATATCACACCAATTGGAATGCTTTAAACATAATTTTGGATTAGGAGGCAGTAAAGGAATATAATATTAAAATGAAAGGTGGAATTATTGAGCACTTTAACACAAGTCTTCACGTTTAGATGGCCTTAATAACACTTTTCCTTTTAGCTTTGGCGCAAAGATTGCAAAGACAATAGTTGCATTTAGATAGCAGTTCACACAGCTCATCATCTTTAAGTGTATTAATTTTTTTTAAAAAAAGAAAAGTGTATTATTATTTAAAGAAATAAAAAAGCTAACAAACGTAACTCTTACTGTGTTAAATGTGTAGTGTTTAACGCCCGCTTTTACTACATACGGCATTGCAGGCGATGACACTGGTGATACATGAGATGAAGATGGAGCACCGGTGGAAAGAGATGGCGGGGGAAACCGGAGATCCCGGAGAAAACCCGTCCCAGCGCCTTGTTGTCCAACACGAATCTCACTTTGCGGTCGCCTGGGATAGAACCCCGGCCGCCTTGGTGAGAGCCAAGCGGTCTAACCACTGAGCCACGACGAGGCCTTACTGTGTTAAATACTTAATGTAATGTTCCTCAATAATTTTATTTTATGAGCTCCAATCTTACTAACCCGTAAATTTGGAAAAAACAACAACCAAAATTCCAGAACTTATTGGGTATCCCAATAAACTGCAATACAAGTTCGGTAAGTGAATCCTTGCAGAATGAGGAAGTCTCGCATTTTTGCTTCTTAGTTTCTGCGATGGCTTAAAATATGTGTGCTGCATAGAATACTCTGAGGTTAGTTATTCATACCCTATTAAACAGAAAAAAAAGTTAATAGTTGTCAGCAGCTTAAAAGGATTACCAAGGCATAACTCGCTAACCTCCACAAACCGCATATCGATTACTCACATCCGGTACCAATGAACAAGACAGGCAATAATTATAGGCGAAATACCTGTTTGTGCATCTGAATGTTCTATGCATGGACTTCTTCTTCACTCCATGGTTTGGTCATATCGCCCGTTCCGGCTTCATAGATCTCTCCAGCGTTTCCTGGGACGCCCTGTTTCTCTTCTTCCTTTCGGATTATAGTTTATTACTGCATTTGGATATCTTCTATCCTCCATTCTTGATATATGTTCATGCCAACGTTGCCTTCGTTCTGATATTTTGTCATGGATTGGTTCGATTTCTAATTCCTTTCTAATATCCTCATTTCTTATTTTGGCCAATATTGTACAACCTTTAACACTTCTTAAAAAATTCATTTCTGCAGTCTGTATTTTATTTAAATCCTTTTGTGTTGGCACCCAGGATTCGTCTCCATATTGTAAATTTGAAATAGTCATTACCTTATACATTTTCATTTTTGTATCCCTTCTCACTCTGTTTTTAAAAGTCCTTTGGATTGTCCCAAATGCTGCTCGGAATTTGTTTACTTTTCCTTCTATATCAGCATTGTTTCTAAAACTTATGTTACATCCTAAATATTTAAAACTCGATATTTGCTCTAAAATCCTATTTCCTAAAGCAATTTTTGATCTTAAATTATAATTTCATTAAAAGCCATAATTTTTGTTCTTTTTCTTCTGATATTTTAAAATTATACTTTTGTACTATATTATTTAGAATACACATTGCTTTTGCTGTTGATTTTCCTTCCGACGAATCAATATTTGGTCATCCGCAAACACCAGGGTATTAATATAAATATTTTAATTTATTTTGATTCCTGAGTCTACTAAAATCTTCTAGTCATTTAGAATATCGTCCATATAGGTACTAAAAAGAGTAGGTGATAAGCTACACCCTTGACTTAGTCCAGTATTGGTAGAAATTTGTTATGTTAAGCTATCCCCAGGATCAGTTCTTATAGTTGTATGAATGAACTGTAAGTGTTAATTAATAAATTTGAGTAAAGACAGTTATGCTTAAATGGTAAGTCCCAACTAACAAATATGGTTATGTTGTATGTTTGACATATAATACTTCTTCCAAAGTTATAGTCTTTCTTATGCGAAAGTTTTTCATATAAAACAAAACGTTTTTGCTGTGCCGTTTTTAATTTTTGATAAAGAATTATGTCTTTTAAGAGTTTTGTATGCCTATATGCTAGTTGTTCCATACGGAAAAAAAATACCCGACTTGATACTCCATTTTATTGAAGAGAAAGTAAGAAACATCGCATATTAGCACACAAATATAACTGTTTTGTAAACTATATAATTCTGTATTAAATAACAAAATTAATGGAAAAATATTTACTCTGCACACGCAAAAATTTCACTTAATAGAAACTCCAGAGCTTTTGGTTCAACCATTAAATATCAATACATGGTGATTAAATATATTTTACGTCTGCGGTAAAAAATGCAAAACGGACGGAGCGCACAAATTTCAGCCTCCCACGCATTAGCGGGTAGTGAATGAAAGCAAGAAAATAAATTAAGCACAGCTTGAATGAAACATCCAGTGAGACAATCCATTTCGTAAAGCACAACTTGATTCTAGAAGCAAGTTATTTCAGACTGGTTTATTATTACCCCAGGCACACCAAAACACAAAAACAAAGGAAACCCAGCCACAAAAGTTAACACTCACTCGAAGTTCACTTCTGTTCTTTCACGATGTTGACTATCCAACTTCTGCTGACGTCATCGACTCTAGCGTCACCAGGCAGTTCGATACCAATAAATCAGGCAGCACTTTAGCAGTAGCAGCTTTTAGGAAATATTTCTCACGTCCTTCAATGTCGTGTACCAAGACTATAAATCATATCACACTGACTTTCTACCAGTAGGTGTTTTCTCCACATTTTTTTCCACAGCTTGCAGAAGTTGGCCCCAAAGGAACTGACGTACAGGTAACACATGCAACATGAAGTCTTCTCGGTCGCTCTCAAGGATATATTTATCTTGCAACAGTGCGGTGGGTGGGATTGATACATTTTACCAACACAGAGACACCACCTACCTTCTACATACCAAAGGAAACGCGATACATCACGAAACTCGGTGCACTTTCTTTTTCTCCCTTTTTGGAAAGTAACGTGCACATCTCTGCATCTCTCTGTATCAATGCCGGTTTTCTATTCAGGGTGTATCAAATGGGTATGAATAGACGAACTTCTTATTTGAGTGTGGGTTTAATAAAAAGCATGCTTGCAAAATTTTGAAGTTTGTACGTAGTGTGTTTCTTAATGGCGAAACAGACTTGCTTACGCTGTTGATACATATTAAAATAATAGCTCCGAGGCGGTCTATATTGCGAGTGAAATAATTACAGTTCCGCTAGCCAGTGATTCCGTATCAGATACACAAAGGTACATAAGAGTAGCTCAAGTCCGATAAAGAGGTTCCTGAACACTGTTGAGCAATCTTCCACGACCAATATAACAAAAGACGGTGTGAAAATAGCTCAGTTTATTTATTTTCACTGTAGACTTATGGCCGTTAAAAGGTTTATAGATGATGAGAAATATGAAGTAAATAAAATATAGAATTGCATTCCATAGAAAATGAAGGACTTAATACTGTGTTAAATGAAATGAAATGTGTAGTGTTTAACGCCCGCTTTTATTACATACGGCACCGCAGGCGGTAACACTAATGATACATGAGATGAAGATGGAGCACCGATGGAATGAGATGGTGGGAGAAATCGGAAATCCCGGAGAAAACTCGCCCCAGCACCGTGTTATAAACCACAAATCTCACTTTGAGGATGCCTGGGATCGAACTCAGGCCACCTTGATGAGAGCCAAGCTGTGTAACCGCTCAGCGATTGGGTGGCCATCTTTAAATTGTGTTTATACAGTTTTCCAAGACTAAAAGTTATTCCATCCCAAAAATTAAATTTTCTGCCGTAGGACAAATGGGTATGTAATCTATGTGTATATACAAAAACCCGATTTATTGCCTTGAAAACCCAAAAAGTAGTACAATTTATTGCCATATCCAGATAGCTTTGTTCCTATTTATCACATTGTTTCTCTTTACATTTATTTGCTTACTTTCATCTTGCACAGTGGCAGAGTTAGGCGTGTTGGATGGTGGTGTGTCATGTATTTGGGGAATGTGCTTCACGGACAGATCGCACCTTCCCTAACGTGTAAACATTCTGCACGAACCTGTCCATGGTGACGAGAAGAATGAAGATACACACAGAGAAATGTTATCCACAGCTTCTTCAAGCTGTAAAAATAGATCGTACTTTTATAATAAAATCTACAGGATATGTTTGTGAAACTGAAAGTTTAGTTGCTAATATTAGATAATCATCTCATGATTCACTTCTTCCATACACGGGGGGCAAAGTCGTTAACAGATGAGTTTTGAACGCTAGGTCTGAGTATCAAATCCGGTCAAAGTCGATTCCTTCACAAACTTCCTCTCCCAAAAATAATGTAATTGCTTGCATCATCAGTAAACACTCCCTATGGAATCGGACATACATGGTTAAATACTGCTTTAAAAACTCAGTTCCAAGTTTCATTGCTTCGTTCTGGTTCAGCGTGTGAGTTCCAGTGCACTCTGATTCCAGAAGTTTAAACTCCGATTCTAAATCACTACTTCAATAAGTGTAGTTGTCTGAATCTACAAAAATCTTCTGGACTGCAAATTGGCGTATCATCATCGTCGTCGTCGTCATCATCATCATCGTTATCAACATCATCACATCATCATCATTATCATCATCGTCGTCGTCTGCCTCACGTTCAAGAGGTCCCGAGTTCGAATCTTGGTCAGGGTGAGTTACATGGATAAGGTTTTTCCGGGGTTTTCCTTATAATTAAAGACGAATGTCCGGTAGCTCTCAGCTCCTTTAATTTTATAAAGCCCATTGATGTTCCGTGTTGCGGTCGTATAATCCATTGGATGGAGTAGAGCTCGTTGCTATCACGCTTGCATTTAATAGGAATAGAAATCAGAATATCCTCCACACGTGGGATACTTGCATGATTGGAGCTAGTTTCACTTTACTGCTATGTAAGCCTTTGTTGTGATATCAGTCTAATAATTATAAAACAGACTATACACATATTCATACAAAAGGTTTCCCTCCTTAGAATATTAATGCGAATTTGTACCTAATAACAACTTTTGTATAAAAATATCATTGGAAATATAATTACAAGTCATCCAATACCCTAGCTATCGTCTAAATTGTTTAGAAGATCAGTGAAACTTCGTATGTATATCTGAATCTCTAGTACAAATTTCCTGGTATGCTATGCCTGCTATGCCGAAAATGAGATGAACGGAGAGTTTCACCCAACTATTGGCTGTTCCTGCGAAGTTGTCCCTCAGAAATTTATGTATGTAAATGTATATTAATTACTCATCCTGTAGCATATGGCAATCCCAGGAGAACCTCATTGCAGATTGCCTATAGTAGTTCAAACTGTGACGTAAATCTGAAACTGCATTATGATGCAAACATTCCCTCGTCCCCAACGTGAATTCTTTCCATAGTTCGCGATCACAGAATGCAAATTGCCCAACATTCACCTGCATGTTTCGCTTAATTAGAGACGTATGGCTTCAGTTTTGATTGGAATACCAAGAGAATTAATTAGCAATGGCAAATGTGCTGTTTAATCAATGTAATAAGAAACGTCCTAGTGATTATAAATGGAAAGGCTAGATAAATCTTTAAGCATCAAAACAAAAATGTTTTAACATTGCTCTTACTCTAGGTAAGTCCTACTTTGTTTACCCACAATTTTTGTGCCTTGCTGGTTATGATCAATAGTTAAGTCATGGGTTATGTTTAAACTTATATGGTACTAATGCAACCCTGGGTTGATGGCAATATAAGCTTTTTCTAGTTACACAGGTAGAAAAAGGAATAGAAACTAGTTATTCCTTAAAATACAGAGCATTACTGGAATAAATTTTTTCTAATTTCTCTGCTACTTACCTGTGCTGCATAAATTATTAGCTTACAAACTTAAATAGACGTTTAGAGACTGCCTGAATAAAAGAAAGTTGTACTGTCAGAAACACATTCACATATGAGTGGTTATATGAGCAGTGTAACTCAGAAACGAATCATCAGCTGAATACAAAACTTATATATAAGTTAAATTTATTCTATGAAAATGACTTGCAGGCTTTCAAGAAAATTACTTTCATCACTCTTTGCATAAAAAACGTTTCGAAAACTTCCAATGTCTCAAAGACTGGTTCTAACGATCTTCGCTATGTCATATACAGTGTGGCCCAAAATTCCCGCACCATAAGGATTATATTATTATACTATTTTATGTGTCCAATATGAGCACCGTTCAGCTTAACACATCTGTAAACGGTCGACCATGTTCCGTAAATTGGTGATTACAAAGTTTGGCATGATAGCATGGCACTCTGCTGCTATTCGCTCTCGAAGATGGCTTGTATCTCTGATCTTCACCTCGTACACTTTTGACTTCAGGTACCCCCATATCGCAAAATACATTGGATTTAAATCAGGGGACCGAGGAGCCCACTCCACTCGTCCTCTACGACAAATCCACTGCGGTAAGTTGTCCTGACAAGTCTGTACTTGAATGGCATGATGTGGTGGTTGCACCAACCTGCATAAGTCATTAAGATTGGGGTCCAATGACATCTAAATCAGCAATGATGACCGCTGTAGTTGAGCTTCCTTATACACATCATCATCATCACTAAATCAGCAATAATGAGTCTCCCAACATTGTAAGTTAAGTTTCAGTGCTGACATTTTTTTTAAAAGGTACGGCCCAAAGATAACGGTATTTCCACAAACCACACCATAAAATTACATGGGCAGCTCCTTGCTCTTTTTGCTGCTAGAAAACCAATGAGAAATGCTGTAGGATCAGTAACGTAAATTTTGTCTGTCAATTTGCCATTCACATAAAAATTTGCTTCGTCAGAAAACATGACAGTTGATAAGTGAATTATCTTCCGTGTTTTTCGTAGAAACCACTCATATATTTCCATATGACAATTCGGATCATCTTCTGTCATATGGTGTAATAACTGCAACGTTTTCGAGTGAAATTAGTGCTTTTTCAAGACACGAAGGATTATTTTCCAAGGAACACAAAGTTCACAACTTGTGGTGCTAGTTGATTTCTTGGAATTTCCTGCTACTTTCGCCAAAATCATTTCTTCCGTTTCTGCTGAAGTGGATGGGTGCCCAGATCGGGAAGCATCTTTCACACTTCCAGTACTCTTGAATTTCTCAAGCAGTCTCCCAACTGTGCTGTGCAACACTGACTCTCGATCAGGGTGCCTCCGATTAAATTCAGCTCTGACATCCCTCTTTGAATATTTTCTACAAAAGAAAATAAGTTGCACACTTTCTTCAGTAGTCTACATTGTTTGCCTGAAAAAGATGTAAAACAAATTATGTCCCATATGTTGCAGGGCGTTTTGTCCACCCTATACTTAGTGCACTTTCACTGTTATTATATGCATATCTGGTATTTTATGGAAACTGCTTTCTCCTTTATTCTAAATGATTTTTGTGTAACTAGACAACCATAAGGATTCTTACAGTATAAAACATTTGGATCATGTTGGAGCGTTCAATGTTACGTTATATAAAATGTCTGTGAAGCTAAACATTTATGACATATTTTCCGGTTATTATCTTAAAAGTCCAAAAATTTGTTTAGTTCCACAAGTCATATTTTCTTATGTTATGCAAAGAGCCCCAAAATTAGAAACCGTCGCCATCGCACAACATGACCGAGCGATGTTTCAGGTGGCTTCGTCTGTGGTCCGCATTCAGGAGGACCGAGTTTGATTCCCGAGGACGATTCACCTGCCCCATGGGTTTTCTTTCGGGGGTTTTCCCGGGCCGCCGAATACTGGGTAGGTTAATTACATAATTACATCCCACAATTTTCCTATCTTTCCATTTCATCTCCATTATCAGTTCACATCATCTCTCATGTGGTGGTCTCTTTGTAAAGGTGTCGGTGGATGCCTCGGCGCTGTCGTGACTCCTTGGGATGGTCGCCCTATCTCTTCTCTCACTCATCCGTCCTCTCGGAGATGCCCCACTTGGGGCTTAGGTACAATAAACCACAGGTCTCGTTGTCGAAATCTTTCTGTAGTAATCCCAATCCCAATCACACAACATTTTATGAATTGTCACCCTTTTATATGAAGGTTGAAAAATAGTTGGAGTATATATGTGTTTATCTAGTTAATTTACTATATAAGAGCGATGTGTTAGAGCACCTTTTGCCTTATTATTTTCAAAACAAAGTTTAACTTTCGTCACAATTTTTGCGTCATTTTTCTATATATTTTGAACAATTTATGACAATTTCTTTTTAAACACTTAATATTTCTGTTTTATAAAGTTCAGATTTAAGGCATAACTGCTATCTAAATTTTAAGTTTTGCAAATTTTGAACACCTCATTTTGAATAAAATATTATATAAGCCAAATCTATCTGCCCTACTTTAAAGATATGTGCATTTTGAAATTAACAGTACCTGCAACTCTTATATTTTTTTCAGCAGCTACAACCCTTACTTGCTTTGCGCACCTTTGTAGCGTATGTGGTAGCGTGTCTGCCTCTTGTTAAAGAGTTCCCGAGTTTGAATTTCTGTGAGAGTAAAATATTTGGACAATGCTTTTTCACTTATTCTTAAAGCTGACTTTCGGGTATCTCCAAGCTCTGTTGATTCGCGGTTCATTTCACTCACTCCATTTATCATCCGACATGTCTTTATATCCGGTTATTTCAGAATGACTAATTCTTAAATTAATAATTTGCTTCACAAACTGAAGCATACGTATTCCCACTATATATATATATATATATATATATATATATATATATATATATACAAAATGTTGTTTGACATTTTGCGTATTCTTCAAGTTTCTCCGAAGATAGTTTACGGTTGAACAACTTGTGTTTTACAAGAAGAATAAATGTTATCTGCACAATTTACCAAATTTACCAAAAACGGCTAAACCGAATAACATTTCTTTGTACTGATGTTCTTCTGACAAAATTCAGTATTCCAAACCTGTACCCATTCTTAAAAGAGCAGACTACAAATTCAATTCCTGAACTCAAGGCATTAAGAGGAGAACCTATGTTGGAAGGAGTATATCACAACTTTGGAAGAAATAAGGATAAGGTTGGAGAGTAGGACATGTGAATAGGAGATACCACGGACATGTTGCAATATAAACCCAAAGTCAATGTACTGTAACGTTCACGGTTGCGCCAAATGACAGGTAAATTTCAATTTCCATTGAACTTCACTAGAGGGGGGGCTAGCTCAAGAAGGAGATGTTACTACCAAGGTCTGGGTTACCAGACAGGGTTAGCCTAGGTTAAGATTTCACATGTAGTTCTGGTTAGTGTTTATTCTAGAATCTACCCCAAAGCCAAATGAAATGATCTATACGAGGACAACTGCGGCTTTTACCTGGCCTAAGGCTCCAGCTCCTTGCTTTTTGATGTTTATTCTTGAAGATTATAGACGTGGCCGTCAGAGAATCGGGCGACGCAGATTCCGGTATCACGTACGAGACTACTCCCGCCTGGGCCAAAACCCTGGGGTTTAAATGCCGAAACTCTGCCGAAGCAGCGACTGACTCACTGCTTCGTCAGCTATGTCAGCAAGGCTTTCGACCTCCGCCTAACAGCTAAGCATGACTTGTAAACCTACGCGACCGGATGTCGCGTGTACCGATATTATTCCATCTTCCAAGTATACAATGTTTACCAATTTTATCTTTTTCAAAACTGTATCAAAATATTAACGTCACAGTATATGTTCTGGAAGCAGGGAACATCGGAGAACCATTCTATTACACTCTGTGCAATTGGATAATGTTATTCAACAGTGAGCAAACAGGCTGAAATATGTTATAGGTAATTGTACCTTGATGACGTTTAAATGATAATTATCATGGTTCATTGCCTTTAATAAGAGAAACACCGTACATTGTAATAGTTGCTGATACTTTAGTTGAGCTATCAGAAATGACGCAATAACAGACTTCGGGGGACCAACCCGTCACCTTTATATATTAACTAATTCATTGGACGCATAAAAAGCTGTTCTTTAGTGTTTTTACAACACTCGAAGTATAGGTTCAGAAATTCCTAAACCCTCTTCTTCTATCTTGGCAAACTTGGGAACGAGTGTTGAGGCTAACAGTTATCACTGCCAGAACTTTGAAGTTGTGAAGAAAGTGACCAATAATTGCTTCGACAACACAGAGGCAGCATCATTCAAAGCAGCAGATGCACTTTCCTACGTAGAAGAACATTTTGGAGGTTTTCCACGAATATCCCAAGTACTTCGAGCGGAACAGTTATGAATTGTAGATATAATACTGAATGATCTGAATCGCGTGTTTAGAATGGTGGGTTGAACTGTATGTGTGAGGTTTGAAAATTGGAAAACCACAAGTGTGTTCTACTAATAAGGTATCCTAAAGTAAAATACTTTGTACTACTACAAACTAAATCTACCAACGTTTGCGATGAAATAAAAAGAAACTTATTCATGCACAAAACCTTATTTGAAGACAGTAGGCTATTTTCATTTCTGAATCTCTACAATATGTTCATTGTTTATTGAAATTCACAGTAATGGTAAACAGACATTGCAGCTCATACTCCAACAATAAAAATCTACACATATTTTTATTAGTTCATTTTATATTCTACATATTTACTATAGTTAATTAGAAGTACATTTCAGTTCTGAAGTAATATACTTCTTTGTCACAAGGGCTCCGAGTAACGTTTATTTACTCAATTTGTTAGTAACAAAATATACTAGTTTTGTATTTTAAAATTAAATTAAATCCACTGCTGTTCATTAAATTTCTCTCTAAAACCAACTCCTTTATCCTGAAATTGATGGATAACGCGTATTGTTTATTCATGTTTAACTTAAATTCTTGTCATTTCAAAACTAGCTTCAGGTCACAATTGTGTTGTTTTATTTTGCATTTTTTCAACACTTTTAGTCTTTAAGTAACTTCTTGTAGTCATTAAACAGTAGCGCAGTCCTTAAAATGTGGAAAATACATGCCAGAAAATGTGTACTAGCAACGGAATTTTACAAATTTAAAGTTCCTGTGGATGATCAAGAATTGCATAGAACAATTTTTGGAAGAATAACTAACAGAAGAGAGAGTTGAAAAATCGTTTGAGTGCAGCACGTCAAATTTTTCTGTATATACATTGCTGCTTTTATATTTAACGTTTCTCGCATTATGATTTTGTGGTTGTAGTACCGTAACAATATCCTTAGTTTACTCCAAAATTTGTTTTGCAGTTCTTAAAGTTTGGTATTTACTTGTAGGTTAATTGTTCTTTCACACTGGCCGTGAGTCGGCTAAAGTATGGAAAGAAAGAACCAGACTGAAAAATTCAATACCATAGCTGGGATTTGAACCACGGATCTTCTGGTTGCTACTATAGTAGCTCAATGGTTAGAGCGGCTGGACGGCAACCAGAAGATCCGTGGTTCAAATCCCGGCTATGGCATTGAGTTTTTCAGTCTGGCTCTATCTTTATATATTTACTCGTAGTTTTGTTATTTAAATGCTCTGATGCAATCTTTAAAAGGCTGTACAAAGATTTGTGTAAACAGCACTTTTTTCAGCATGTGCATTGCTAAATACTTTCGTATCCTTATTTCTTACGTTTTTACCAATTTAGTATGCTTCTCTGATGTAGTTTCTGAGAAAATTCCTTTCAAATTTTCATCACAAGTTCTTTGAGGGCAAATAAAACGATCTAAGGGGCCGACTTTGGTAATTCTGTGTGCATTCTATCGTTGGGCAAGCTTTAACATACCCTTCAAGCGCGAATAATTTATCCCTCATCTATAGGCAAAGGGGCCCATTTACCGAAGGTTATTGTTCTACTTATATATGAAAGATGTAGGAAATATATTAGCAGAGGTTCTCATTTAATTAATCCAAGACTGCCTGAGGTTTTTAAATGTGATAAGCTATTGAACTTTTCAATCAAGTTTAAGTAGCGCAATATAATTTTCTGCTCTTAAATTATTAATACGAAATCTGCATTAAGGAATTCCGCCGAACTTCTTAAACCACTGCTCAAGCAGTGGCAATATTTTCATTATTAATAGCAGTTTTGGGAGTTCTTCACAAAGTTCATCGCTAAGAAACACGGATCTCTTTTGAATTCACTTTACCATATACAATTTTTTTGCCTTAGATGTGGAACTTTTGCCAAATGCATTTGTAGCCTAATGTTCAAATTGGTTAGTTTCAACAACGATTTTGAACAAAAAAGAAACAAAGAAAGAAAGAAAAGAAAAGAAAAAAGAAGAAAAGAAAAGAAAAGAAAGGAAAGGAAAAGAAGGGAAGGGAAGGGTAGGGAAGGGATGGGAAGGGAAGGGAAGGGAAGGAAGGGAAGGGAAGGGAAGGGAAGGGAAACTTCATAACCCGCTAATGTTTGCTACTCAAATTCATTTTGCTTCTTTACATTACATTTTAATGATGACAATTAGGAGACTATAGAGCTAATCGAGTACCTTACATAATCGTCAGTTGAAAAAACACTGGAAAGTTGCCGTTAAACATAAAACAATTTTATTTGTGTTTAGAAACAAAGCATTCTCATAGTCTTTATTTGCCACTGTCATGTAGTAACTTTCAGTAAAAGCTATTACTACAAATTTCGTCTTTGCTTTTAATATCATGCATATTTTATTAATGTTTTGCAGCTTATTTGATAAAAGGCATCCCGTTTCAGTGTAAGTTTAACATAAACGCGATAGCTTGCACCCTTGCATGCGTCACATCCTCTTTGTGACGTCACAAATGCTTTTGTCAGGTCTCTACCTCAAGATGGCCATGGTAAAATAATATTGCGTGTCTAGCACTCACAGTATGCGTTTCCGATATGTTACCTATGTTGTAGATGCGTTTCTTGCGATAGTAATTAATGAACGTCTCTTCTGAAGGACACTACAGAATTTTTATCGCTTATGTCAATTTGCAGGAAGAGCAGTGGGTGTTCGGAAACTTGGAGGAAGTTGGGTCAAGGTCAGGAGATGGATCAGGAAGGTGGTTCTAAAACACACCTGTCACCTGTGAGCTGGAGAAGCTTCAAGAGACAGAATTAGGTCTTGCCCTCCCCACCCTCTTCCGGTTATAGCAAAGCATTTTAACAGTGACGATCTCCAGTGGCGTACAACGTCTGACTGCAGTGAAATATTACATGCAATATTAACTCATTTCTACCCCATACCTGCATGTGCACGTATGCGAAGAATGGAGAACAGATTTGGAGGGAGATAAAAAGGAAATAAGCGGAACAGCAGTAAACCAAAGCGGAAAATATAAATGAAAATTTCTGGTGATCAGGAGGTACTAAAAAGTACACAATAATGTGCAACAATATGCATTTCTATAGGCATTAGATAGTAATCAAATATAAAACTGCTATCTTCATATCTGACTTATGTTAATCTAAATAAACATTTACAGAAATGGTTTTACTATACATTTATTTATAGACACAATGGGAATATACTAGCCATAAGCGATTTCTAAGCCCACCCTTATGTAGTGGATTTGAAATCACCTTGTCTTTGCATTACTCCAAAGAAGAAAAACGAATGGGGATTTAAGCTTAGAAAAAGGTTTAAGTTTGTAAATTGAAACCAATGAAAAATAATAAATTAGAAATGGTTAACACCATAAGAAGTTATATTTAACGTAAATTGTGTGCTTTAACAAGATCTACGCTTTTTATTCAGAAATATTTTCTCCATCCTTTACAGGTTGGCACACACATAAATATCATTCATAAAGAAGAGAGTTGCACAGTTAATCACAATAAAATTCAAGATATACATTTTATTTTTCATGAGATCTTATATATACGGTGTTTTAATTTTAAAAGGTCACAAAAATTACCCAGGTAAATAGTAGTTTGAAGTGGGCAACTTTCTTGAAAAGTTTGATAGATTTTAAACTTATATACCGAGTTATATATTTTACTGACCATTTTTGGAGTTATATTGTTTCTGGAAACACACATATACATGAAAAGTCCCAGAAAAGGCACTTCTTGCGTTCAGTGGGTCTGAAAATATTTATTTATCCTTAAATCTTAAAAAAAATTAGGAGTGGAATGTGCTTCCTCTACTTAGTGAAGTACATGCTAGATAAAGTAATATAAAAACAGCAACATTTTTAAAACACCAACAAGTATCTAATAACAAACTAGTTATATTAATCCTAACAGTGAGAGCGCAACGGTGAAAATAGAACATTGTGGGTGGTAAACACGAGCTGATTTGAATTTCTCGGCGTCCATAAACCGAGTAATAAAGTTTCCTATTTTTGAATGGAGAACATTTCCTCAGTCGTTCTACACAGGATGTGTGAGAAACTTGAGTTAAAAATTTTTCAGCAAACTCCCTTCGTGTCGAATGTGAAAACGTAATGTGAACTTGTTTCTGGGAACGTTCCAAATTATGACACAGCAGATATGAGCGGCAATCCGCAGATGGTGGTACACAGGCAGCATTGGTAGCGGAAGCATTTGGTTGGCATAGGTGTGAAGTATCTCTAGGGCTAGGAAGCTGCGGACATAAACTATCCAAAAAGGATCTTTCGACCTTAACCATCCCAAAAATAACCTAAAGATTGAAAAAAAGACATGAAGAAGTGAACATATAAAACAATAAATTAATTTTCAAATAGATATCTAACGAATACGTTTTGAAAGTACAATATGCAACACATAGGGCCAGGAAAACTAGATGAAAGAAGTGCTTCTTCTGATTCAGCAACTAGCAATGAACATTCAGGGGAAGTGAATTCAAATAGATATAATTAAGTCATTCTTGCCCTAATCACCCTCGGGTTACAGAAATTCGACTTCAGAAAGCTTACCTCAGTTGGCGTTGCAGTATACAGCAAAAGTCATATCTAAATTGTTAGATATAGAGGATCATTTGTATTCGGACAGCACGTTGCAAAACATTATAAAAACTTCTCTCCACATCAGCGAATGTCATTGGTGCATACTTGAATCGAGTGAAATCTTATGGAGAAAAATAGGCGAATGTTAAGTGAGGGTTTACTAGGTTCTCTACTGGTGCTAATGACTTGAATACAATAGAGAGTATCATCTCACCTGTTATCTGTTATAGCCAGTCTTAGGGTGACACATTAGTTGAAATGAATTATAATTAAAGCTAGACTCGGTTGAACAGTTGTTAAAAGATAGTAAAAAATTATTGAAGTTGAAAAAGAGAATGTTAATCAAAACAAACAACTAAAAAGGAAAAATAGAACAAATAATTCTAAAAAAGAACAAATAATTCTAAAAAAAGGACCTAAAATAAAAATAGTTTAAAAGGGCAGAAAGGACAAATAAAATTATTATTTTCTGGCCTAGAGTGACCCATAATTAACATATATTGTATTGGGCCTCATCTTCAGATACTAGGGAAAATGAGGATTTCCTCAACTTCCTAGCCCTAAACATTGCAATCCAGTGTGCTCTGTTGCATCTATGGTAGATTGCATTATTTGCCTCATGAAGAACCTTACCGATACTAACCTTTAAGCACCGATACTCCATAGACACTTTATCAAAAGCTGTAGTTTGCTCACTCAACTGTATTATAATTAGTAGCTTTGTATATTGAAACTCATATAATAAATTATGTTTATGTTCATCCTTTTTAAAAGTAGAGCGCAATCTTCTAAAAGCAACGGGAAGCTCGTACATTTCTTTTTAAGAAGAGGTTCTGAAAACTTCACTCGGTGTGTGAATACTACCTCTTGAATCGGTGATATTATGTGACTCTTCACGGTATGCAATTGTATTCTGTGTACTTCACATTCTTCTTTATTACTATTTGCTCGGTCTACTCAAAGTAACTTAATGCTTTACTCCGTTTAACTAATATCATTGTTTTGCAATGGCAAAACAGAATATTTAAGGAGATGCCGACATTCAATCTTTTCATATATTTTAAGGTGTTCATAAGATTTCTTCTCGTACGTTGCAACCACTTCTGTAAATGCCCGTTTAGATCAACGTTAAGTAGATACTAAAATAAACCTATGTAAGAACTGTTGTGAAAGAGCGAAGATAATGGAATAAGTTGGTTTAAATAATGAGTTGCAGTTATATTGTTTAGAAACAGAAGATGTTGTTTGGGAGAATAATTTTAAGTTCCCGGCACCTCAGGAGAGCTGTCATTCAATTTACACATACACAAAGCGAAATTACATGACAGATGTAATGAATAACCAACCTGAATAAGTGACAATCCTTAGAGCATTAACAAAACTTGAGGACATGAACACACAACTACAAGAAATGATAACTGCAGTATATTCAGATAACAAAATCACCCTAGATCTGATCTGAAACAATCCAAGATATAATTATTTAATAGAATAAATTCAGTATAAATACACAAACTTCAGAGAACAGAAGTTGACAATACATTCTTCCTGGACTATGCATACAGAAAAAGACCAAAAGCAACAGTTGTCAGTGAACTTAAAGGACAAGGGAGCCAGAAATGGCACAAACAGTGGGTTAATATAACGAAGGGAGCAATCTCCAAGGAGTTCATTCCATAATTTTAATAACCCGCCGGAGTTACGAGAATCCAGACGCATCCTATAGTTCTGATTTAGCCACCCAAAATTTTGAGTTCCTTTGAATAGTCCAGTGTATTTTGACTCGATAAACACAAAATAATGGATGAAAAGAGCAAACAAATAGTTCCATGCACTGCATGATCTCACGTCTTAAGTTCTTTTTTTCTTTCTGTAAATCCATATGCTAGAGTTAGCTGGAGTACACAAATGTTTTACCCGAGAATAAATAACTTAGCCAGGCAATTACAGAAATTTGATTTTATGCTTAAGATAAATGAGCTTCATTTGGTACTCAGTTAGCCCTGAATATCACATGAGTACCCCTATTCCCTCTCACATTGTTTTAATATTTTGATTTACACATAAGGTTCTACTGAATGTTGCTTTCATTCACTCACGGTAAAAGCAGTAAAATGTATTAACAATAATAGTCAAATATTTAGTTGGGGACGTGTGCGTTGCCTAATATTTAAAGGATTCTTTGCATTGGAGCAATATTTTTACTCCGTGATATGCTAAATACTAAGATTATACGCCGTTCTCTTTCAAATTTCAGAACTAAGATATTTCTGTGTTTACAATTGTATGATTTCGACCACTGAGTCCTACTTAACATGAAACTTGAGCTAAGGGAACTCAATTCGTAATTGAGTTTACTGCAACAGCTAGCTACCTTAGTTACACTAACTTATCACTTATTGCTTTTCCTTAACATTCAATTGTATTTGTTAATGAGCTTTAACCACTGAGAAATATAAAATATTGCTTTCTACG
Source organism: Mantis religiosa (assembly GCA_030765055.1). NCBI lineage: Eukaryota > Metazoa > Arthropoda > Insecta > Mantodea > Mantidae > Mantis > Mantis religiosa. Next base: position 99,445,406 of record CM060948.1, on the reverse strand, counting down.
TTACACGTTGCTTTTAATATATGATAGTTACCTGGTGCAGTTACTTGTGTATTTCCATAAAATTTACCTTCGGTGTATTAATAATTTTCTAAGCAAAAAAGATTGGTATGGGATGCATATAACTACTTAGATGTTAACGCCATAACATCATAAAAGGGAAATGAAGGAGAAAATAACATAAAGAATGTCAGTAATGAAAATAATAAATGAAATGTTATGGAATTAACGTTTTCTAAAGAGCAAATATTATATAACCCTAGCTAATTTTTAAGCAATTATAGCTCCGAAACTTCGGTACTGAATTCCAGAGAAAGATTGAGAAAAATAATGAGTTCTACAGAGACCGACTTCTATAAGACGCAATGTTGAAAAACGTACAATTAAAAATTGGGAAATCAGAAGATTTTGTCACAGTAAATAAATAAATAGTCAAATTTGCTATTATTGTGCGTTATAAAGAAATATTTTGGTATGCCATATTCGTCGAACAAAGGATAAAACACTAGTGCAATGGATTATACGAGTAGAAACAAATATAAGACAAGGTCAAATTTGTAAGGACCTGTGAAGATGTCATAGAAATTTGTCAGAGAGAATTAGAAGGTGAAGCTGAAAAAAATACGAAAACAGCGATGAGAGCAGGATGCATGAGCCCTCCAAACTAAGCACAAAAATATGCAATTGCAAGTAAATAAAATAAGTCTTTAAAGAAATCTAATTAGAGACTGAGGAACACGAAATATTTCATTAGCACGTCGTGGTCAACGTTTTTGGTGAAATCAGGAAGACAGACTTTTGGGTGCCATTCTTAATATCAGGCTCAAATTGGGCGGGTCCCTAAATGGTATGAAATTTCAAATATTCTCAGAACCAGAAATTACCTGGATTTATGTTGGAGGATCTTAAACACTACGCATCAGAGATATGATGCTATATTTGTTGAATGTTCCTTGCAGCACATCTTTCACATGACGAACGAGATGCGGTGTTGCCCCAAATTGCACGTAATGGTATGGGCACAGGTGCGTACTTGCAAAGCTGGAATCACCAGTTAACCAAAAAGGTCAATGTGCATAAACGTGCAATATTCGGTGTGCTTGCACTTAACGATCTCGCGTGTCAATTTGTAAAATAAAAGCAGCTGAAGGGTTAAGGAGCTTCTGGAATTACAACAAGCAAAGCTGAAGCTTTCTTGTAGTGCTGTTGTTACACAACATGTGGAGCAGTTGGATCCTGTACCTGACAGCTGTGATTATGCACTGCACCGTCCAGAACAATATGCGCCTCACTAGTTCACAGAATAATTCTGAGTTACATGTCATCCACTTTCAAGCCAGCCAATATTCGAAATGAAAGGGATTCATTTGGTGGACATTATGAATTTGTAAGGATATCAGTTTACAGAGTGCCATAATTTTGCTAGCTGGCAAGTGTCATAAGCAATTATTTAAACAAAATAAGCAAAAATCGCTTAATTAACATACTTATGAATGGTTTAAGTTCCTATGATCATTACAGGCCATGCTGTATTACGCTTAATACCGATACATTAATTACAACCACCCGGTAGATAAAGAAATACCTACTGATTTGATCCTTCATGTTGTAATGGAATTTTCTCCTAATTCTGCTAATGTATTGGACAGGTGTCCACTCAACATCATGAAGAAATTAGATGTTACGCTAGAGCAAATCCGCTTAAGAAAACGGACGCTCACAGCTGGGACTTCATCATGTTGAACACACATCACGGTATTGCGACTACAGAAAACTAGCTTCTTAGCCTCAGTCACAGGAATTTCAGTTAGCTGATTAGAGCTTGTAACTACAGCACTACATATCCCTAATGACTGCACTGACGGTCTGTATTCTGTAAATGATGTGTTTTTGAATTCTTACATTCATTTACAATGCAATATCCAATTCGCAAACAAGTGACTATATAAATAAATGCTTAGTTCAGTAAATGTGCTTGGAAGCCCTAAACTTAATTCTTTCTCTAATGAATTCGGTCGTTATTTAAGTTGAAATTACAGTGCTATGGAATAAAATAAAATATAAATTAGGAAAAGGAATCATCTATTTGGATTGAAGCGTGAGTCATGATATCTCCACTTTTTCTTTCAGTATGAGTCGCGTCACCGAAACGCAAGAAATAAGCATTACATTGTAAAAGGGTGATGTTTCAAGAAATAGATTTACTGTAAAGGCAGCCTGCGACTTGTCATAGGAGAGATGAAAGTTTTACTTAATTTATCCTAACTACAGCAGCTATGAGATAAGGTTATAACTTTTTTTTTTGTAACTTACGGCCACCAACGTTAAGTCATAGCGGGCGATGAATGGAATGAGTGAGATGATGCTCAAATGAGCCCAGGGTCCATAGAGCTTAGAGTACACCAGGCATTCGTATTTCAGGATAAGGGAAAACCCAGGAAAAAACCGTATCCCGGTAACTCACCCTGACCGAGATTCGAACTCAGGACCTCTTGAACGTGAGGCTGACACGCTAACATTTACGCTACCGAGGCGGGCAGTTATAACTTTGTGGTATACTTACAAGTAGAAGCTCAGAAATAAGAATCTGAGAAATGTATCTCACAGAGTTAAAGTTCGGTTACCATTTGGTATTATAGCAGACGCCAAATTTAATGGCGGTTGGCAGGAGGTGCTGGTTAACACATCATCCAATCAAATGGTTGCCACGCCTTGCGGTGTTGTATAGTTCAACAAGATGTGAAGTCACGCTGTAAAGCCGGTGATTGTATATAATTGGCACCCAAAAATTTATTTTCGCAACAGGAAAGGGAATAACCTGATAATGAAGTGCATTTTATTTTAAAGTGATGAGTCTAAGAACCAATTTCCTACATCAACTGGTTGCAGAGATATGAATGTACATTGAATTCGTCCTTTAACAGGGGCTCTGTTAAGATCCTTTCGTTATATATTATTCAACAGAGGGTTAAAGCGTATTGACCTTCAGGTGAGCAGCGCTGCGAACATCTCTTATCGAATCTTATCTGGCGGATTACAAGAGTGAAATATTAGTAAGTTACGAAACGCATATAGAGTCTTTTGAAGCTCACTGTGTATGTGCAATAAGCTGAGGTAAACATCTCTGTGTTACGAATTTTTTCCGATACGCTTTCTCGCTTTGGCATATAGTACCTACTACTCTGTTTATTGTGTCAGCTTGTGACTCAACAAAGATAACAGAACCACATGACTAGGATAAACAACTGAAAGTTTCAAGCTATTGTAGCTTTAGTTTGGATTTCTGCTTTCGTGTTAACTGTGGTAATTCCGGTTCTGTAATTCAATTATACTGATTGTGTGGAATTGTTTTATTGGTGTTTAACATTCTTTGCTGGATAAGACAAAATATCACATAGGGAACATGGTGGGAGCACTAAAAGTGAACCATTAATACATAAACGGGATGCGTTGCGTCACCAAATCAGGAGTATAATTTACAGTGTATATTGTTCAGATATAATCATGAAGAAATTTTGCAGTCAATTATCATAAACTTATAGGAATACAGCGATGATTCAGACGTGGTCAGAAAGTCAGGATGAAGATGAATGCAATGATGACAAGACAGACAAAACAGCTTCGCTATGAGAAATTTTCTGCTTGGCCTCCGCACATTTTTGTTATCATTTTAAGGTATGATTTTTAGATTACTTGTTAAATTAGCATGCATGCCAAGTTTATGTTAACTTCACAGCTACAGTAATACCCTATAAAGTGTTTTCATTACGTCTTGTTACTGTATATAGCTTCTCCCCACCCTTTGACATATGGCTCCGTCACGCTTCGCTGCTAGTGGTCAACGTCAGCCGCCATAAAATTTTGTGTCAGCCATAGCTAAATACCGAGCCTGCATGAAGAAGCAATCTAATCAACTCCATAAGATAGGTTGTCCGTTCAAAATGTTTACCTTGGTTCCACTAAAGTTAAGAGCATAAAGATTTTGTGATAATAGGTTACAGATTTAGGAATCGGCAGACAAAGGAGCCCTTAGTAATTAGAGCACAGAAGTACATTAACATAGTAGGGTCATTTTACCTTCAACCTGATCCCTGTGAAGAAAGCATGAAGAGGGGCTCTAAGTTCGACCACATATAGAAGACGATGTGCAATGTTAAAGACGAGCTATCTGACGATTCCAACATGGTTCAAATGTAGATGTTCGTTAGCTCTGCACAAGTTACAAGCAACCCGAGGGTTCCGTAGTAATGCAGCTCCTACGAAGGGGACCCGGTCTGTCTCCAATTACAGTGAGAAAACTTCTCATAGCACAAATTTCACTGTCTTAACCCAGCACACTTTGGGTTTATATAAACCAAAAATACATTAAAAAAATAAAAGGAAATTATGGAGACTGAAAATTATATAAGTAATGTATAGTATAAGGGGAACCACTCCAACGTTCACCCAGATACCCTGGAAAACGACAGCGAAACACATATTTAAAGTGTCCGATAAACATCAGAGGAATTTCGTGTATGCCAGCTTGCGTCGGATCTGACGAACGCCAGGAATTACTCCCGTGACACACTTGGGGACACTTTGTATCTCTTACAGACGTTGAATACGCCATCAGCAGCGTTCCATTGGTATCGATTCCCGACCAATTCTAATTACAACACTTTTCAACATATTTATCAATTTCTCCGTCGCTGGAACGTGTCTCGATGTAGGCCATTTATAATATGAGGTACTGGTCCATGATGGAGTTATGAATGCACTGCAGTAGGTCATTGATTTATAGGGAAGGATATTCCCACCTCAACATAACTTTGAACACTACTGCACATGCTAACCCTAACCGGCCCCTTACTAGACAAATTAATTGCGCATCGCTGTAAAGTAACGTGAGCATATGTTATAATTTAGCACAAGTAAATTTTTTACTAATACAGAAAAGAACATTAGCGAAAGAAATGGATGGACTTCGAAGAAGTATGAAGATATCTAGGTTACAACATGTTAGAAACGCCTGCACTAGGCATGAAATAGACGCACTGGAAATTTTTATAGACAGAATGTCCAATAGAGATCTACAGTGGTATGGACATGTACAACGGATGCCGGAAGAATGGTGGCCCAAAAAAGTCCTAAAGTGGGTAGTACCAGGCAGAAGAATGCGTTGAAGAACCAGAAGAACGTGGTACGAGGAAATATATGGTCATATGAAGAAGAGGAGACTGGAAGAAGGACAATGGAACTAGAGGAATATCTGGAACAGGAACCAAGGGTGAAATGCTGTAATGCGGAGAAATAATAACTAAATAAGTAAAATAAAATTTTGTATTTGTGTTTTGGAATGCATGCTGCGGTCTTCCGACTAGGTGGCGAAATATAATATTTCATTTCGTCGTTAACGCGCCTAATGCAAGTTTAAGATTAATTTTTAATCAGAATGTGCCAAATATCCTGCATCTACAATCTTAAAAATATTTTATTAGATTATGTGTAATGAATATCTATTTGTTTCATTGAATATCTTACAAAATATAACTATTTTTGTACGCTACCACAAATTTTAAATACATTTGAATTTATAATTAAAATATTAAGTAAGAAACCCGGGAGTTTGCACAACGTGACTATCTCAAACCATAAATTTTATGACCCTTGATTTATTAGCAAATTCTTAGCAACGGCTTTTCTTGTAAGGGAGGTAAAGCGCGTTTTCCCGTGTTGTAGATTTATGATAGCTGAAAGAACCTCAAGGATGAAAGGAGGCCTCTGAGGAAAATTAGGCTCTCCTTCACTCCAACTATACATTGGGACACTGACAAACATATTAATTAAATTGGTCTACATAATATAAAAGTACTTAAATTTAAGCGATTAAATTATGTTTCTGTTAAACACGTTTTAAGTTCTGACGTAAATGCAACAAAATGTCCTCTTCAAATATAATTGCAAGGAAGCCAATTGTACATACAACTTACTTCTAATATATCCCGTATTTGAATAAGCCCTAAGTCGTGGAGAATGTAATTAAAATCCACTGTTCTTCTGGTGGAGTTTCACTAATCTTCTCGTTTGCAATATTGTATTTTCTTTTCCGTTACCTTCGTTCTGTCCTCCATTATTTATTTATTTAATTTTTTCTTTGCTTCTCCTCCATTTATCTTTTTCTTTACCTCCTTCTTCTAATTTTTCCTGAAATTTTATATTTAAAAATAACGAAACCATACGTTTACCACAGCAAGTGCAATAAATTTTCACTTTCTCTGCAGCTACGTTGAACAGGCAGAGTAGATTATTATGTTCTACTTAAAAGGAATAGAAAATGTTGTATATCTTGTAAAACTCTTTGTTTGGGCGAATGTTTGTGTAATTCTGTATAACTAAGAAACTCTCAAATATACAAGAAAACCATACAAAGATCATTAAATACGGTTTGTGTGTAGTAGTACCTTTTCATATCGTTGACCGTGTACGATAAATGGCACGTAACAAATTATGGTTTTTCCAGCAATCGAATACATTGCATGATCGAAATTTTAGGATAGCTTTTACTTTTCTTACTATGGCATGCACCTATTATGAAGAATAGCTTTTGAATACTATTTCCTCATACTTTAATCCTAAAGATAAGCATTTCTTGCTTAGTTTGAATCCGTTCTTTGGCAAAAAAAGTGTCATGAATAATACAACGTGTAGGAGGATGAACAGTTTTCACTTCAATACTTACAGGAGATCATAAAATTTTCGTTACACTTCACACTTTATACTAACCTAAGCTGCTATGGGACCTTAATAATAATAGTAGTAATATTTTTTATTGTTATTATTATTATTATTATTATTATTATTATTATTATTATTATTATTATTATTATTATTATTATTATTATTATTATTATTATTATTATTATTATTATTATTATTATTACGAAAGGGGTACCATTTTGGATATTAAGTACAGCGTTTTTGGAGTAGAATGTAAGTTGTGCATATGTACTGGTGTGAGTTTTTTTTTAATTTTACGTCCTCCGACGTTAAGTCATATCGGACGATGAATGGAATGGGTGAGTCCGGGATCCATGGAGCTTAGAGTTACCTGACATTCGTCTTACAGAATAAGGAAAACCCCCGGAAAAATCTTTTCCAGGTAACTCACCCTGTTCGAGTTTCGAACTCGGGACCTCTTGAACGTGAAGCAGACATGCTACCACCACGTTACCAAGGCGGGCACTGGTGTGAGTAGGGCTGTGTGCGACGTGTATGTATTTGGCCCCATTACGTAATTAGGTCATATTAGTTGCGCATGTGCAAATATCCTTAAATCGTGCACAAGTCAAAAAGTGCAAACGACTCTTTTGGCAAGCCTTATGAAGTTTAGAGGAGTAACGCCGTCGATTTGACTCTCGTATACTTTAAATCGCCGCATATGTGATACACTACATATTTTTCAACAGGAATAAAATAAAGTAAAAGTTTAAAAAAGGACATTAAAGTTTTAATCTACTATAAGTTAAGGTATTCTCGCGTTCTTTTTCTCTCATATATACCCTCAATGAATGCACCTCTGAAGATGACAGCTTGTTTTCTTTGTTCTTGTTTTCTCTAGCAATTTCAAAGCTAGTTCAGGATTTATTCGTCGAAGTCTGTACCTAATTTTTATCCCACAGGAGAGGGAAGCGTTAGATTCTTAATATGAACTTAGTATGGGAGACATAACTAACAAAATTGAAAATAAAGCTAGACTGCATGGAATATAGATACACGCTTACTAAAAATCCCAGAGAGGGTTTCGACTGCGCTTTTATGAATGAAGTTCACCCCAGTTTTCCACCATACCGCTATTGAAATATGCATCAGTTTAGGTGTATTCTCCTGTGGTCAGGCGTAATGCCAGTAACCTAAACGACCACAAAACAAATATGTCCAATAGAATTGCTGCTGATGCTTGCGCTTTACGTTTTCCCACCGAGAGAGAGAATGACAATGACGAGGAAAATAACGGGAATTAATTCAAGCATAGCCTTGGTTTCAAACAATATGTGTTGTTTTGTACTGAATTTGGGGCTATTTATGGCACACTCAACAAAATCGATATAGTTTGCCATTCTAGTAGGTTAGAGAAACCTGTTAGCTTGCTGCTTGATGGAAATATTTTATAAGCAAGCAACCCGAAAGCAGAAACACGGGCAAAAAGAAAGAAAGGGGAAAAATATGGGTTTGAGGGATACATTTACTCTTATTTATCCCTACCGCTAGTATACCTAAGGCAACTGGAAAATAGGAATGAACATAAGGTGGGGCTAGGCTTGGCTGATCTATCGCTGACTAGCCAGTGAAGTGAATGCGACATTGTACAGTTCAGCAGGCGAATCGGCTCGCTTTGCTGAACCCTACGGTTTATTTCTTTGAGCGCTTAAAAATACTAATTACAGAATTATTTTGTTGTTCATATGTTACAGAACTAATTCTTTTGAGGGTGACTGTCAAAATCCCATGTTTGTAGCACATTTGTATTCGGAGAGAGGGGAAAATAAGGCGCCTGACCAGAATAAAAAGAATCAGTAAAGAACTATGAAGAAACACAGACAGCTGCTGATGCATATTGTATTTTAAGAAATAAAACTTACTCTTCAAACCGATAAATTTGTCGCTTAGCACGCAACTCGTAAAGTTTTGCATAGGCACACTCAAAATATTATCTTTCACGAGTATTCGTTAATAAAACAGCTGTCAATTAAAGAAGTTTCTGAACCTACATATTTTGCTCATCCCATTCTGTGATGAACACTTTAAAGAAGGCAAGCAGTTCACTACATTAGATGTTCACACATTTATGCCTTCTGGAAAACATTTAGTAGTGAAGCAACATGCTAACAACACAGATGATTTTCAAGTGTATTTTACGTAGGACAATTAATTATTATATTATAGACAAGGGTGAATATCCAACTGCCAAAAGGGTGGCCAATTTAATGAGAGATCAAACAGAAATTATGGGCCCTGTATCCTCTAAGTGTTAAATTTTGAAATATCTTGGGTTCAAGGATAGAAGAACCAATGGTTGAAGGAAGTGATATTGTTGCTCCAATATTCAAATTTCTGCGTAAAGTGTACAGCGTTGGAAGTACAGGTGATCCAGACCCATCTTTTATTTGGATGAAACCTGGATTAATCAAAATCACTGCAGCAGAAGTTATTTTTGTGTTTTCTGGCTTTCGTGTTGTTCTTTATATAGATTTTAAGAATATATTTGTATTATAACTGCAAACACATAGGAGCGATAACGGAGATCAATTTACGAGATAGGTGGTTTCAAAGAGACAAAGATAGGTATATCTTTCATCTCTGTCGCCCACTTGCTGTGGAACTAACAACGCCAGGAGGGCACAAGCACTGTATTGACTAAGCCCATGTTCATCCTTATTTTGTAGCTCTTCGAACCCCGTTCATAATATTGCCACTTAATCATATTATTCAAGAAAGCAAACGCTTTCTTCCTACAGACGTTTATAATTATTATTGGACCAAAGGCACTTTTTTCTGAAATATAAGGTCATATTGTTCCACAACGCAGGAACTTGTTTAAGCGTGCATTTTCTGTGAAGATTTAAAATGTATTTAGGCCTATAAATGTACAAACTGATTTAACCAAACCGAAATAGCACTGTTTTTGTAAGCGAAGAACTGGCAAACATCTCTGATTTTGACATTGGTAAAACCATTGAAGGTTTTGGAAATTATCTTTTAGAACTTTAGCCCGGGTAGGTAAACCTTTGTGTTCCAGTAAACAAGAAGATCATAGATGTTGCATAAACATTTCTGAAGCGCGAGGTAACAAGATGAAGAGTTGCAAATTTATTTTGAATGTAGGCAATAACCTTAGCAGTAACAAAAAATAAAAAAAAGAGGGAGAGAGACAAAAGAAAATATAAATATACAGAGAGAGAAAAAGGGATTGCTGTTCGAAGGAAGAGATCATTGATACGACTCCGTGTTAACATCCGAGTCTTGCAAAAGTAATACTTTTGTTGTAATGCCTGTGGATATCTTACACTGACCTTGGAATTTGGTGCCTTTCCCTAGTCGGTAGGTATTGTTTTGGACGGCAGGTACCATGATGGTATGGTTTTTCATCTGCGACGATTAATGACTTCCGTGCGTTTATGTGGCATCTTTGTATGAGGACTGTGGCCACCCTTTACTCTTTCACTTCACCGCTAAATCCTGGTAGTGGTAGTCATTGCAAGTCGCAGTGAGAGATATCCCTCTTATTATGTGTTTCAAATGCGAAGAGTTCTCGCCTGTAGCGAATGAGAGGCGTAAGGGCCTTCACCGTTGCCACTTTTATCCTCACTTTTTTATATTTCTCTCTCTCTCTCTCTCTCTCTCTCTCTCTCTCTCTCTCTCTCTCTCTCTCTCTCTCTCTCTCTCTCTCTCTCTCTCTCTCTCTCTCTCTCTCTCTCTCTCTCTCTCTCTCTCTTGCACACTTGCGAGTGTTCGTGGCGCTAGACGTAAGAAAATGCAATCTGAATTTTTCAGTTTTATAATAATGCAGTTGTTGAAATCAAAATTGCAGCATAGATATTCGTATATGACGCAAATATATAGTTTAAAATTAATTATAGTTTACGAATTACTTATTTCTAATCCAACGAAAATACCAGAGGTGCATTCGTATAGCTGTGAATGATACGTTAAGAGATAATTTGTCATTGTCATTGTCTTCAAAGTCTGAGTACTGAAAATTTATGATGATAGGTTTCAAAATCATGTTACGTGCTATTTCTTTCAAAAAGTCATTTTGTTATATTTTATCTGATGTCTCACTCAGTTTTCCCAGCCTTGTTGTGTTCCTTGTCAATTTCTTTGGGAATAAATCGTTCAACGTCAGTCAGTTTAAAAATATTATTTCTGTTTACAACATAATTTGAGCCCACATTAACTCTATTGGATTATTCTAGTAGTAGTAAGGGGGGAGCAGCTGGATCGCGTTTCATTGATCCAGTTGATACTTTTTTTTCTTCATGGAAGAGTAACTAAAATGCTGCTTTGAACTTGATATTACGAACCATTCATAAACAAAGATATAACGTGACCAGGCACATTCTGCCAGACTAGCAAGAAGTGTATGGTTTCCTCTCATCGAATTTAACAAATACCTTGACTTATTCAAAGTATATATTTCTTTCACCACGTCATGTCAAATATTTACGTTTCAGTTCTGACTAATTTCAAATATACGTTGACGCATACATGCCAACAAATAATGATATTCATTACAGTGCTTACGTCACAATGCATTGTTATAATATGCTATCTATTTTATTTATTTGTATTAGGAGAACTATTTGAGCTAAAAATATGGTGTTTTCATGGTTATGTTAGATACATTACTCTCTATATTCCACATGGATCAGTTTTGGCAAAATCTGAATTTTCATCTTAGCGCGTATAGTATTTCATACATATTGATTAGGTTGGCGCTCCTCACACATCACTTAGCGGGAATGCAATACGACAGCACCACAGGACTCCGATTGGCTGCTCACCTAGTAGCGCTCAAGAACAAACACCTTCCCATTTGAAACACATAATAGTTTTATATTCTATAACCTATATTGATGTGATATATCAGAATCTACCATAAACATATAAACGCTCAAAAATATAATCATGCAAATTTCTAGATTTCTAAGTTCATTATTTCAATATAGCATAACAAAATGCACTCATCCACTGAAGTAGAAAACTGGAAATATTCTGTGAAGTAGAAAAGATTATAGCGTTGTTATTATTGTTTTATTATAATATACCAGAATAAAGCTCGTGGACCTTTATTCTGAGTCTCTTAAGTAACCTTAAATGAAGGTTATATTCTGATGATTTGCTTATAATTATTTAACTTATTGGACCCTAAAAATATAACGTCCAGGCTTGGATGGACCGATCCTACTCAGCATTCATGAGTTTGCGCTGAGCGCTGCTTTGCCAATTGCATTTTACTTCTAATGACTTATTTACATTTCCTGGAATATGCAATAAACAAACGGGATATGTTTCATATTATATTAATTGCTGTTGCGGCATACCCGCATGTCAGATTTCAATTGGTTGATGTTTAATTTTGATTTGGGTTCTAATTGGAGCTATGAGATCTCTTGTTCTTCAGGTGAATGGTTGTAGGAAATGGATTTGTTGTTTGTTGGCTGCTCAGTTGTCTCAATAATACACTGGTTCGTTGCAAAAATTGATTTAATTCTCACTCAATTCGTTGATTCAGATTGATTGGTAGCGGTGACCACCTGTTACTCAACTTCCCAACAGAATTCTCTTAATTCTTTATATGGCGAATACTTTGCTATTATAAACTTCTTCTGCTGCTTCTCTCACGCTGGTTGCGTTATTCTTGACTCCCCTACATTTCGGACTTAGAAATCTTCGCTCCTTCTCCTTCACGCGCACTAACACGTCTTTCCCCTCGTAGAATGACTGTTGAAGTGATTTTTCGTCTACTCTGCGATTCCGTTCGTACTTTATTCTGATCCCTACTCTAACCCTTATCACATGACCAAAATAACTCACCCTTCTTCCTATTTCTCAAATCTTACATTATTATTGGTTTCTCATTTTATTTCGATTTTTCTTTATTGGTTAGCAAAACTCATCGAACTCATTGTCGTTACATCCCACCGTGAGTTGAGTCACGCCTACCCTGGGCTCTTTGTAACGGTATACATCGTTATCGCCACAGCAAAGTAAATCCTTTTAGGTCTTACGCCTGACCGCATCTTGAAAACCTTATTGTTCCTACACATTTTTGCTTATAGTTCTCAGACATTGAACCTTTCCTTAAACAAAGAGGCTAACGGTCACCTCTTCCTGTCTCCCCGACTTGTGTTCAGATTTTACAGAAATATTTTCTCTCCCTTACATGGATTCTAGCATGTTAGTTGTCTTAAATTATATTCTTCCCATCTTATTCTTAATTAAACCGCTATTTTAATCATTACTCTAATTTCATTCTAATTTCATATTAATATAACAATATTTTATATTAGTTTAGCAAAGCATTTTCATTAATTTATCTTCTTTTTTAATTCTCGTGATTTCAATTAATTCGCCACCTCCTAATCGCTGTCTGATACTGCGGTTACATAATGCCCGTTTGACAAAAATGAAATACCCCTTATTTAAATTTTGTCAAACCCCCGTCATGACATTTCCTCCTTATATCTTATAATTTCTCATTCCCTATTCGAAACATTTTTCGGTGGTCACCGTTTCCCTCATCTTCATCAGTGTGTCACTTTATACACATAGAATGGTCAATATGGTACATCATATACATAGAATTATAGATATGATACATTACGTACATAGACAAGTACACTGTCGTATATGTGGTTATTACCCTATATACAAATAACATTCGTGATACCTCAACTATATATACACTTCACTGAATTATCCTTGTCTCACTTGACATCAACTTGATTTTACCTTATTACATTCCTTAAGTACTACATTAATGTTACTATATTACAGTTTACAATATCACATTTTACATTCAATGATTTTTTTTTTAATATTATTATATTAACTTATTGGGACGTTTCTTTATCTTTCAGTCCTTCACCGTAAGAACATTCGTCCTCACATTCTTATAATTTGCGTAACGATGTCCAAATATGGTTATCTCTACCTGCACTCAGTTGTCTACCTGTAATCAGGTGTTTCGTTTACCTGACAGTAAACATTGGCAGTTCATTGTCCTGTCTTTCCACTTCACTTTTCACTCTCAACTTTCTTTCACTTTGTCACGCCTAAGTCTGTGACCTTTACAATAACAACATAGCCTTTTGGCACATGAATACATCAGTACTTATACTATATTTACATTTCACAAATTATTTTTAAAGATCTTTCTAACATGTTCATTAGCTGTGGTTATTCTTATTACATTATCATTTTGTTTGTGCACAGGAATTTTGGAACTTGCAACTCCCACGCAGTGTTTGAATTTCAAACGAAAACGTTACCCGTACTAATTATATAACTTTTACTTGGTATTTTTTTTTTTTTTACATCTTCGTATATATAATTTCAATCACATTTACACAGGTGATTCTTGGGTCTGCTCTGTACTGTTTACAATGTTTTTCTGACGATATGGCCTTATTAGGGAGATGTTATATCTGCCTATCGGTTTACCATTTCTTGGGTGTATTAGGGCATACGCTCTGTCACCAAATATTTTCTCAATCCGGTATGGGCCTTTCCATAGCATATATAGCTTTCTAGTCTTTTTTCCTAACAAATCTGACTTGTCGAACGATTTCACTAGAACTAAGTCGCCGACCTTTGGTTCCCAATTCTTCTTATACCGCATTTTCTTTGCGTTTCTTTTCTCTACTTTTTCCATTATTCTTTTAACAGCATTTTGGATCCGTTCTCGATCTGTCTCGGTTGTCACTTGTATACTTTCCGGAACACCCTCTATTATTGGTTCCGGTGTTAAATTCCTATGCAATTGGATAGGAGCATATCCTGTGGTTAAATTGACTGAATTATTGAATATAAACTCAATATAGTTGATGTGGTCTGGCCAGGTAGTCTGTTTCAATGAGCAAAGGACTCGGAGATGAACACCTAGGTCTTTCATTACGCGCTCGCTTGGATTAGAGCACGGATGGTACGACGTTGTATTATAGATGCGAATTCCGGCATCCTGAATGGTGTGCACGAATCGTCTTCCATGGTGTATGGACGCGTTATCTACTAATAGTGCTTTCATCTTCCCGTATTTGACTATATAGTCTTTCACTATTTTATTCGCGCATGCTGCACTTGTTAATTTCTTGAGAGGGTATATTTTCACAAATTTCGACATCACGTCGATAAGTACAAATAAATATTTTAGTCCTCCTCTTTCTGCAGGGAGTGGACCGTATGCATCCGCTGCAACTAATTCTAATGGTTCCTTCCTGGTGATGGATACAGGGGGTCGATCTATCTTATAATTTAATGATTTTGCCCTCTGGCAGATGTCACATGTAGATATAAAGGTCCTAACTTTCTTGCCTAATCTAAATATGTATAAATGGTTGCTTATGGAAATCATTGTCTTCTCAACGCCAGCATGTATAAGAGCTGTGTGGTAAGCAGAAATCACTAGCTCTTCCAGCGCTGCGGGTATATATGCCTTCCAAGCAGGTTTGGAAACACCCTGTAACTTATACAATACGTTATTTAGCACTCCGTATTTCTGTGAATTTGCTTGTTCTATGGGCAATGCCTTTTCCATAATTTGTTTTAATTTCCAATCCTGGCGTTGTAATTCCGACAATCTTCTCATCTCCTTTGTTAATTTTATACTGAAGGTTACATCCATCTTTAACAATGGTAATTCTGTACCATTACTACTGATATTTTCTGGAAGATTCCCCTGTGGCTTTATACGTGAAAGCATGTCACTAAAGATGTTAAGACTTCCCTGTATATGTTTAATCTCTGGGTTGTAAGCCATGATCTCGTGGATATATCTCGCAATTTTTGTACTGGTCAATTTGCAATTTCGTATAAATGATAGGCTGATATGATCGGTGAATATCACAATCCTTTTATTATATATATTGTCTAAATTTACAAATGGCGTAGTAAATAGCCGTAATTTCCTGTTCTGTTATGCAAGCAATTTTTTCGGTTTTCGTTAACCCTCGGGAGGCTGTGGCTATGACCTTTAATTCTCCAGTCGGTGTCTCTTGGGCTAAAATAATTCCTAACGCCACCATGGAGGCATCCGTGTATATGAGATAAGGTAAATCTGGATCAGGCCATGTCAATAATACGGATTCACTGAAGAGTTCTTGTAATCTTTTAAAAGCATTTTCTTCTACCATAGTCCATCGCCATTTTCTATTTTTTTTTCCAGTAGTGCTCGCAACGGTGCGGCTTCCTTTGCATAGTTTATCAGGAACCTTGATTGGTACCCAAGTACACCCAGATAACGTTTTACTTGTTTTGGTGTCTTAGGTCGTGGTATTTTCAAAATGGCTTCCACTCTTTCTGGATCAGGAGCTATATTTTCGCCTGTTATGATATATCCTAAATATTTAACTGATTCCTGGAAAAATTTACATTTGGCCCAATTCAGTGTTAATCCAGCATTTGCTAGCCTTCCGAGCACTAAATCCAAATAGGTAAGGTGATCTTCCACTGTTCTACTGTATATCAATAAATCATCTACATACTGTGACACATATGTTTCCCTTTGCGTGTTGAGTATTTTCTGCATCGCCCGTAGGAATGCGCTTCCAGAATTAATTAGTCCAAAGCAATTTCTTGTAAATTGGTACTGATATCCTCCGTGCAAAAATGAGGTATATTGCCTTAATTCAGGTTTCAACTTAATTTGCAAAAATGAGTTGGTCACATCTAGTGAAGTAAAATACCTTTGTGCCCCAATACCGGCCAAAATTTGCTCTATTGCTGGGGTTCGAAAATTATCCGGAACAATATATTGGTTTATATGACGTCCATCTATCGTCAGTCGTACTGTTCCATTTGCTTTTCTGACTATACATAGGGGACTTATAAATTTTGATGTAGATATCTCCAGAATTCCATCTTCCAACATTTCCTGTATTTTAAGGTTCACTGCCTCCTGTAAATCCAATGGAATAGGTCTGCACTTGTATTTGAATGGGGGAACATCATGTATCTCGAATTCATACTCAAAATCACTATAGGTCCCAGTGTGTTCCGAAAATACATTTCTGTGTTTACATAAAATGTTATAAAAAATCTCTTTTTGGTGGTCGTTAAGTAGGTTCGAGTTTGCTACTGTTTCTCTTATTCTATAGGTCATGTTTACATTATTTTCGACTACCTGGAAATCATCTGGTAGGGTACTTATCTCCTGTTCACATGCTTCTGTCTGCCCAAGTCCGTATGACGTCATCTCTAAAAGCCCTTCTTCTGCCGCTACGTACACTTCTTTATCATAGTTTCCCATCTCTTCTGCTTCTAATGGATTCATCTTAACTAGCTCCATTCCTCCTATTCGTATAAATTCTACAAAAAATGTTTCTCCATCTATTTCTTTTTCTTCATCTGTCAATCTTATCTCATTTTCTGCTTCCCTTGAGCTAAACGGAACTTTAACTATGACGTCTTTAATTTTTATTTCCAAGGCTTCCATTTGATAATTCAACTTAGCTTGAAGCGCATACAACACGTCATTACCCATAATAATGTCTACAGATAGCCTATTAATAACAAAACATACAAATTCTATTGTATCCTCCCCAATGGTGACTTTCAAAAGCATTTGTGTATTAATCTTTTGTTTGGCGCGACCTACCGCCAGAGTACAATATGCACTTTTCACTGGCAATGTTTGCAATTTCATTCCATTGTTTTTTAAGTGATAAAAGAATGCTTGACTTATAGCTGAAACTGAGGATCCTGAATCTATGGTAATGTGCCATTTTTCTTTGTTTATTATTGCAGCAATACGTGGAGCATCTCTCACTTCTTGTAATTCTGTTAAGTGATTGTTTATTTGAGTACCGTTTTCTATTTCTGTTTCTGTTTTATTTTGTACCACCCTACTCAGAGCTGTGTCCCTGTTCAAATTAAGAACTAGCGTGTTCATCCGGGTCCGATGCGGGACGTCTTCTATCGCACCCTGGATTCGTTTCCCGTATGCTGTGTCGTCTCTGGCCTTTCATCTACCTCGGGCGCCGCGTCCCTCGGTGTGGGTGGAGGAGAACGCACCCATTCTCTTGAGAGAAGTTGGTTCCTCTGTCTTACTTCAGGTCTGTCTGTATTGTTCTCTCTACCAGCGTCACGTGTTTTTTTTTTTTTTTTTTTTTTTTATTTATTGTTATCTGAAAAGGTTCCCAGAGCCATAGCTCATGCTGGGGAACAGTACAAAAATATATATAAAATGATGGCAAACAGCCCTTGACAATACTTATATTACATTTTTAGAGTAGGAATGAATTACCGTACAAGAATAACATATATGAAACATACAAAGATACATTCACTATAACTCAAGAAATAATAGTAACAAAGAACTTACAGAAAAATAGAAGCTACATATTCTATGGGACATTAATCCATATTAATTTTTAAACAGTTCAGCTTTCAAACCAGCTATAAATGTGTAACACTTTATCAGCTATCAATATATGCCTTCAGTAAATTTTCAGCAACTTTCCTTTTAAAACCTTTTATGTTCCTGCAGCCTTTCAGTTCCAGTGGCAGTGCATTATATAAGTTGATAACGTGTGAGGTTAAGCTGTTCAGGCCATAAGTGTCTATTAGCTTCTGGTAGTCGGAACGTCGGTCTTGCATTCCCTCTTCGAAGAAATGGGGGGTGACCCCTATTTCCATTCCTAGTTACATGTACATATCTCATAGGGAAATTATATGAATTTGAATTTGGTGGTCCCTGTCTCCCTCTATTGTTGTTAGGGAATTCCCTCGGGACGTGGGCATCGTATCTTTGACGAGTAGCCATATGGTTTGTGTTAAAATTTCGGGGATTGTGTGCCCTTTCCCCGTCATGACTATTATTATTCCACGGTCTGTGTGGACTTCTCACTGGCATTCGATTCTCATGTCTATTTTGTGAGTTTTGCGTCCCAACGCTTTGTAAAGCCGTTAACAATGTAATTGCCTCTCTCAATGTCTGAGGTCTTGCTACCACCATGTGATTTCTAATGTTCTCAGGAAGGTGGGGAGTGAGAAGAGAAATCAGTTCGGCTTCCTGTAATGGAGGTTGTAGATATTTACTCATTTGCGAATATCTCAGGAAATAATCAGTAATAGACTCTCCATTATTACCTTGGTATCGGCCATTTGTTATTTGATTCCTTACTTGGTATTGGACATTGGCGTTCCAATACTTTTCTAGGAAAGCTGTTTTGAACAACTCGTAGCTGCATCCTTCTCCCACAGTTACTCGTAGCCAATTAAGTTCGGCAGATTCTAACGCCCTTTGAACTATTATCATTTTATATTGCTCGGGTACACCTCTGATGACAAAATACTTTTCTAAGTCGGCCAAAAATTGTACTGCGTTGTCATTGCGACAATTAAATTTCGGGAGGGGCAATTCGCTTAGAAAATTCATGTGCACTGCTGGATACATATTTACGTTTTGCATATTTATTTCGCTATTATTGCTGCTTTGAGGAGAGGCAGAAGGGGCGCTAACCTGTTCGTTCTGCCTCTCTCCATTGTGTGTATGTATAGTACAATTGGAACTCTCAGGTACCTGCCCTTGCTGTCGCAGCTGGAAGCCAGTTACGGTATCTCTGATTTGAGATATCTCGCTTACTGTTTCCCTCAACATTTGTGTATTCTCTGATTGAATATTTGTTACACGTGCTACCTTTTCTTTTAACTTCTCCATGTCAGCTGCTATACTATTGTTTACAGTGTCAAACCGGTCATTTATCTCTTGTACAAAAGTTACCTGTGTCGTGGTCAGTTCATCTACTCTTATTCTTTCCTTATTAATTTCCTCCCCTATTCTATTTTCTACTCCTACAACGAGAGATTTGGTAGCTTCTAGGTCACTTCTTATAGTACCTACTTCTCGCTGCAGGGCCTCTTTTACAGACTGGATTTCCCCTGTTATTCCTTGAATTCTGACTGTGATTCTAGTTTCTGTTTCTTTCCCTTGGCTTGTAATTTGACTTACTAATTTAGCTTCTAGTGTTTGGTTCTGTCCTACTAATTTAGCTTCTAGTGTTTGGTTCTGTTCTACGAATTTAGCCTCTAGTGATTGGTTCTGTTCTACTAATTTAGCCTCTAGTGATTGGTTCTGTTCTACTAATTTAGCCTCTAGTGATTGGTTCTGTTCTACGAATTTAGCCTCTAGTGATTGATTCTGTTCTACTAATTTAGCCTCGAGTGATTTGTCCATAGCTTCTAGTGTTTGGTTCTGTTCTACTAATTTAGTCTCTAGTGATTGGTTCTGTTCTACTAATTTAGCCTCTAGTGATTGGTTCTGTTCTACTAATTTAGCTTCTAGTGATTGACTCTGAATAGTCATTTGCGCCATGAGTTTCTGGAACATCTCTTGTAGATTTTCCATAACCCCAGGATTGTCACTTCTCCTATTTACATTTAAGCTACTTACACCATTTACACCCTCATCTACTGATCCTATAACATTGCTTTCCATTATCTCTTCATTAACAACTTCCAAATCTTTCTCTGTCTCCATAATTATTTGTTCCCCAGAATTTTCCATTTTAAATTTATTCTGTACGATCTTCTAATTTCCCTTCCAAAATACTTATTACTAAGACATTACATAGATATTGATTTCACTGAATGATATTACATTTACAAGAAATATAAATTGAGTATGTGTAACTCACAGTTCTGTTGTACGGCTGTGGTGTTTATGTGATGTCTTTACCAATTTTTTTGTCGTGCTGCTCGTCGTCTAGTAGGCTCAGTTGATGTCGAAAGAACTTGAACTTCTCTCTTGGTTGGGGGAAAATTCTATGTAGTTGTTTTTGCCGTCTTCTTCGTAGTCTCTGCTGTCCTCATCGTAGTTGTCGTCGTCGATCTTCTCACTTCTCCTCGTAGTCGTCCTTCGTCGTCGTTCTTCTCACTTCCCCTCGTTGTTGTCGTCGTTACATTTCACCCATTTCCTACAATTCGAAGCCCCACGTTGGGCGCCATTATGCGGCATACCCGCATGTCAGATTTCAATTGGTTGATGTTTAATTTTGATTTGGGTTCTAATTGGAGCTATGAGATCTCTTGTTCTTCAGGTGAATGGTTGTAGGAAATGGATTTGTTGTTTGTTGGCTGCTCAGTTGTCTCAATAATACACTGGTTCGTTGCAAAAATTGATTTAATTCTCACTCAATTCGTTGATTCAGATTGATTGGTAGCGGTGACCACCTGTTACTCAACTTCCCAACAGAATTCTCTTAATTCTTTATATGGCGAATACTTTGCTATTATAAACTTCTTCTGCTGCTTCTCTCACGCTGGTTGCGTTATTCTTGACTCCCCTACATTTCGGACTTAGAAATCTTCGCTCCTTCTCCTTCACGCGCACTAACACGTCTTTCCCCTCGTAGAATGACTGTTGAAGTGATTTTTCGTCTACTCTGCGATTCCGTTCGTACTTTATTCTGATCCCTACTCTAACCCTTATCACATGACCAAAATAACTCACCCTTCTTCCTATTTCTCAAATCTTACATTATTATTGGTTTCTCATTTTATTTCGATTTTTCTTTATTGGTTAGCAAAACTCATCGAACTCATTGTCGTTACATCCCACCGTGAGTTGAGTCACGCCTACCCTGGGCTCTTTGTAACGGTATACATCGTTATCGCCACAGCAAAGTAAATCCTTTTAGGTCTTACGCCTGACCGCATCTTGAAAACCTTATTGTTCCTACACATTTTTGCTTATAGTTCTCAGACATTGAACCTTTCCTTAAACAAAGAGGCTAACGGTCACCTCTTCCTGTCTCCCCGACTTGTGTTCAGATTTTACAGAAATATTTTCTCTCCCTTACATGGATTCTAGCATGTTAGTTGTCTTAAATTATATTCTTCCCATCTTATTCTTAATTAAACCGCTATTTTAATCATTACTCTAATTTCATTCTAATTTCATATTAATATAACAATATTTTATATTAGTTTAGCAAAGCATTTTCATTAATTTATCTTCTTTTTTAATTCTCGTGATTTCAATTAATTCGCCACCTCCTAATCGCTGTCTGATACTGCGGTTACACTGTGCTCAGAAGATATTTCTGCAACATTGATAATGCACTTCCACGCTTCTGAGTGGCGACGGATACAATCCACAGCGTCTTATTTTATTAATCTTCAATCAAACTGTTGTACTGCCGCTATAATTGGCTGTGTGTTTCCCAAGCAAGCTTCTCTAAGTGGTAATTTCAATTTCCGAGAAAATGTCGGTTACATGTGCTCATATCTTGAGAGCTTGGATGATGTTTAGAAACTTTCAAGTTCTGCGAAATTAAACACAGGTAGAGCTAACTGAGAGCGAGTACCAACATGAAGTTCAATGGGGTAGAATTGTTGGATATTTGCTCGTTTACAACGCACACAATATCGTAAATGATCTTCCAGAAGGTAACTCCAATGTGCACCATTTACATGATTTTCCACAGGAACTATAAAAAATGAATAGAACTTAAATTGATATTTCATTTTCCACTTTCCAAAGGAACGGTGTGTCCAAACCATATTCAGCTATGGACATGACTTAAAGTAAGCCTCTTCTTGTCCATATTCTTTGACTATGCAGAATCATTGTGCTGATATTAATTTGATTCTCTGTTCAATTTCACTTGGTAGCATCGAACCGAGGTTTAACATAAAGTTATGATACGACGAAGAAAGTGATCGTTCTCACATATATAGCGTTCAATGTACAATTTCGCTAATTCTACCGTTTACATATGTGTTTTTCTTCAATGTTTTTTGGAACCCATGAGCCACAGGCCTTCATCAATTTTAGCTTCTTCTTAAGTAATATGAAGATACATACCATAAGGCATTTCAGCTTCCCTTGCTAGTTTAATACAAGTGCATCAGCATACACATGCACATAAAAGCATTACTGTCACTAATTATTGAACGACAAATGTATAATACATATGATATTATTTTTTCTGAAACAATGGTGTATCGCTGTGAACGGTAACATAAATATGTGGTTATTCTCCATATAAGAATTTCTAGCGTAATCAGAAGAAACGTTGGCCTAGAGATAACCTTGAAAAAATTATGTATATACGAGGGCCGTTCAGAAAGTAACCTCCGATCGGTCACAATGCGGGTAGTGGGGGGAGTAGCGACGCCATCTGTGCATTCACGCACTCAGCAGGTCAGTCGGCATCAAGCCGTGGTCGAGTGAACGTCGTATCTGCGCTAGTTTAGTGTTTGTGGCCGTTTGAAGTGTGTGCTGCAATAGAAAACCCCGCCAAATGTGAAGTGCGTGTGAAACACTAAAAAAATTACGACGGGCTATACAGAACAAACGCCGTGGTATGCTGACTTCCGGTATAGTTTTTTTGCATTATAACGCCCGTCCTCACTCTGCTCGCAGAACAACAGCCCTTCTTAAGTCCATCAAGTGGGACGTTGTCAACCATCCATCTTACAGCCCAGATCTGGCGCCAAGCGATTATCACCTCTTCATGCATATGAAGACATGGCTCGGGTCCCAGCGGTTTGATGACGACGAAGAGCTCAAAGATGCGATCACAGGCTGGCTCCAGGCACAAGCGGATGATTTTTATGCAGAAGGAATTTCAAAGCTTGTGAACAAATACGATAAGTGCCTCAATATTTATGGAGACTATGTAGAAAAATAGTGCAAAGATGTAGTTGTAAGAGGTATATATTAAAATATTTTTATTTAACTTGGTGAATTTTTTGCAATCAACCGGAGGTTACTTTCTGAACGGCCCTCGTACATAAATTAAAGTAAGCAAAGAGAAAGTAGAGAAAATATTAACTAGGCACACTGCAGTACTAAAATATTTAGCTTTACAAAGCATAAAAACCAGCGACTAACTGGCCTTCCTTGTAATTTTGTTTTCCAGTTCCATACTTATACAAATAAGATATATGCGTCTAATAACATAAATTTTACTGTAACTAGCTGTAGAGGTACATATACAATATGTAATCAATAATAATCATTGCGTATAGTTTATTCAGAGTTTATTTTTATACGAATTTTATTACATATTATATTATAAAATAAAGAAGAAATAACCCCAAAAGTGTGTTTATCACAGAGTTTAAATTTATAAATATAAAGATTTCCAAGTGAAATAAAATTAGATATTTATGATATTTACATATTTAAATTACTATGCGCTTTCTATTATGTCACACCAAATTTCCAACATTTGTTTTTCTCTCTGTCTAAATCTAGGTATCTCAATGATATAATAACTAGTGAAACAAGAAGTGAACAAAGTTGGTGAAAATACGTATGGTTTATGCATTTCCAAGCAAACGCCCCTTAAAAAATGTGCAATGAATTTAAATGCATCTACTGAATTCAAACACACTGAAGAAAATAATGAACTATGGTCCTCATTTTGCAATAGTTCTAGAAATGTTTTTGAACAGATATACGTCACATACTCCGCTTTTCACATGAATGTGTTGCAATAAGTGCAATCCGGACCAAGAAGTGAATTCCACAGCACTAATCATCCCACCACATGGGGAGTGAATTGTTAATTGCTGACATTGACGTATGCTAATTGACCAATTAATATTCTCGTTCTGTGTCGACCCCATCTATCTTGTGACGCGATCGATGTTTAAATAGATAACAAGCCTGTTCCGCCATTAGCCCTGTAATTTATACCATATTGATAATGGGTAGTATTATTCAATCAAATTGCATTTAAAATTATCTTTGCTGATCAGAAATTTCGCTGTTGGGAAATGGAGTTACACTTTGGCGACAAAAACCAATGCGGAACAATTTATCAGTAAACAGTCAACCGAGCATGCTCTAAGCTTTGATACAAAGAACGATAATGCTTTACGCATCATTTACGCAATGTTTTGGAACGATATATAAAGACACAGGTTATGCCATTCAGTGGCCTTAACAGGGTTCAATCAAATGCTAACATTCTTTCATTAGGGGCTTCAAATAATAAGCTCAATTTTTTAAAAACTTCATTCAACCACCACCTAATCTACTGATTCTAATTGTTTAGCGTGCAATTCATAGGAAAGGTATCAGACTAAAATGAAATGCCAAAGCCGGTATTTGAACCACGTATTTTTTTTTTTTCCGTGTCGCTGGTCTAAGCAACTTGGCTACCATGAAAACATACTATCACATTACACTTTTAACTGACTCGGCACATAAGGACGTTAAAGTTCCCGAAAATAAAAACTCAAACAAAACTGAGAACCACTTCTGCAGTGATGAGCCATTAGGGGTTTATGGAAGAACTGCTTGGTGTTTATGTGGAATGTAGCTGAGGAGGAATGGCCTTATAATAAGGCTTGAGAGTTTAAGGGTCACTTAAATGCCAAACTTAGCATTTAAGTTTGACATCTTCCACTGTTGCATCACAGGAAAATTCACGAAACCCTGCCCACTTAATACTATACTTTACAAGAACAATTTTTGAAATGTTTTGAGCTTTTCAAAAATTGTCCTAAAATTTCGATTAAAATGGCATACGGTTAGAATTTTGTGGTGCCAAATGTAATGTATATATTGAACTTTCTGCAAATTCTCCAACGTCTCTTACTTTTTACTGCATAGCAGGTAAGGCGTGAGGCAGGTGCCAACAAAAGATGTAGATGTTCTTAAAACACACAATTTAAGACACATTCAACTTCTTGTGGAAGTTTTGTCTTGTCTGGTCCAACAAAAATTATATATCGCGTTTAAACACAGAGTATACAGGCAGTTTCAAAACGACCCCGAACTAACATATAGAAGTAGTTGCTAAGCTTCTATGTGACACATATAGATAGCTTTTATCGCTAATAAAGCCGCATAAAAGTGCTCCACAATGAGTGTGGATTAGACAGTGACAGGAACAACGACGCGTGGCTAACGCTGTCGGAGTTCGCAGGTATAGGTCACTCGCAGTGCCCGCGTGCTTTTAACTGTTTGTAAACAAACCGACATACTCCGCAGTAGCTTCCTTGGTACTATTAAGAATTTCTTTGGCTTATGAAACCGCAGTAAAGAAGCCATTGCTTAATTATCACTTATGGATGTTTAACGTGTTCCAAAATTCCGTTGTGGCAGTCCATAATGGCAAATAAGCTGGTGGACATATGCAACTTATATCTTTTATAGGGAATATAATGTTAGTGAGGTTGAGGATGGAAGTATTAAATGATAAACAGAACAGAAAACAACATCAAAGAATTTCAGATAAATTAAACAAAACTAAATGGCTTACACAATGAGACGAGTATCTTTTTTCAGGTGTTTGATAATACTAAATAAAGCATTTGTAACTGAAAAGGAAGCTGTTGATGTTTACAGTAAGTGGTTGAAAGTATTGTACAATTAAGATCATAACAAAATGCTCTGAATTTAAAGAAATAAATATTATCATTGATGTAATTACTATTACAATTCATATTTTTAATGAAACTGAACTAATCTTGCGTTCGTTGAACTCCCTTCAGCTCTTCCATACATCAAAACCATATCCGTCATTTCGGCGTTCGTATAGCGCTCCATATTGCTAGGATTTGCTGTCTAAGTACGCGTAAAATTCTCCCTTTTAGGGAGGAAGAGCAACCTTGCAACCTTGTCCGAGTTATTAGTCGACTTTTTCACAAGTAACTGCCCTTTTCTCCATTACCTGAAATGTAGACTTGGGTTATTGATAAGGAGCAAGGGGTAATGCTTTTGTTTTCGTGACACGTGTGTCCCAATAACAACTTTTAGGTTCGAACACCAATGGTTCCTGCGCTGCCTAATCACAAGGTTATGTAATATTTAATGCTGCATAAAATTATACCTAACAGAACTGCGAAGCTGCGACACCCAAATTCGGACTAGTTACGTTATAATCTACGCAACGGCTATAATCGTTTGGTGTCGTTTTGAAACAACCTAAATGTGAAATGAGTACCTACATTTCTCCTGTGGTGTGGAAAATTTCATAGATACTTCCAGTATTTAAAATGTTAACAAATAAAAATAGACGATCTATTTCTTTTACCCCTTAGCTATTCAAAATAAGAAAGTGTGAAAGCAACCACGTAGCTTAAAATATTTCAGTATCTCTGAAGCCCTACTTAATTCCCCAACACCCTTTGCACCAACAATAAAATCAACGATAAAACAGCTTATTATATTTATCTTAATTAAAATAAGCTAGATAGAGGAAGAAACCTTTATGAGGGTTATTTATCTGAGAGTAGAGAAAGTCATGGAAAACAACACCCCACATTTTCCGAATGTATGTTGGAACATTCGATACGGAAAGACTGAACATTTTTGAAAGGAGGATACTGAGAAAATTTATGGTCCAGTTAAGGAGAAAGGGGAATGGCGAATCAGATATAACGATAAATTATATAAAATATATAAAGACCCCAATATTGTAAAATCAATTAGAATAGCAAGGTTAAGATGGGCAGGGCATGTGCAAACACTGGATGGAGAGGACATAATTAGGAGAGTATTGGAGTGTAAACTGTATGGTGCAAGGAGAGTAGGGAGACCGAACTTGAGATGGATGGATGGAGTATTGGAGGATGTGAAAAGGCTGGAAATAAAAAATTGGTGGATGGTAGCCAGAAGAAGGGATGTCTGGAGGAGGATCCTGAAGGAAGCCGAGGCCCACTCTGGGCTGCAGTGCTAGAGATGATGATGATGATGATGATGATGATAATGATGATGATGATGATGATGATGATGATGATGATGATGATGATGATGATGATGATGATGATGATGATGATGAAACATTAAAATCACCGTATTAAATGAAGGCATTTCACTGTTTTGAAGCTATGCTCTACTCTTGTTCACGTTCTCCACATACAACTTCGCAAATGATTTACTACATGAAGTGAAGTGCTTTTCTTCATTCCACTTATTGTTTTTGAAATCTCCACTATATCTGCTTACGCCTTTAGTACACCCATTAAATAAATCAACAGCCAACGAAATGCTTGACTGTAATATGTGTGTGAGTAAGTCTACGCCCTCATGCTTTTGCAGACGGAAACCCTGTTCGACATCAATTCGTTTACCTTATCTTTTATCTCAAGCATTGTAAGGAAAAAAAAAAAACATAATAAAACCTTCGCTCATGCAGACTCTAGTTTGTTACTTCTCCCCCTTCTACGCTCCAGCCCTTCTACAAGCAAACTAGCTCTAAAACGTAACGACCATTAACTTCCTAAAACCGGAATTCCTTTCAAAGAAGCTTCATTTAGAGAAAATGTTACCTCCGTTAGTCATTAAAACTGCACACGAGAGAAGTAGTATGGCAGTACGTTGACCAGTTCTTTATGTGAGATGAACATAGCTAACGAGAATCTCTTCCCTCTCGGCCCCTCCGCTTCCCTCCAAATACATTAAACAGAGCACGGTTATCTTACTGAGCTTCCGTTCTCCCTCTGTCCCTTTGGTCTTTTAACATCAGCTTCCAGCCTCTAAAATATCATTTAAACAATAAATCAAGCATAACATTACTAACGTTATACCATCCTACCTTTTCCCTCTTCCAGTGGGGGTGTATATTTCACGTTCTTTGGTAACTAATTAAAATGCTTGTATATCTCTACCATTAACGCACTGAAACGGCTACCAACTGCTATTAGTTACTGAAGGATAAAAAAGCTTCAGTGAATAAAATTTGTCTGCAAGCCTTTCGTTATATTTCAGTGACCACTTACGGGGGAAAAAAACCGTAAAGGCATTTAGCCATCGTCCGACCTTTGTAAAGTCGAGTGCAGTGAAATATGCCGATTCTTCCGCTTTATTGTTGTGCATTTCTTTGTTCAACATTGCCAAACATTACCTATTTACTCGTGTTCAACACCGCATTAGTCCCTGATGAACAAATCTCTTATTGATTTGAATCTAAATTTGGTGGATAGAAATGTATTAGCCTATGAACGAGTGTCAGGCCCCGTGGCGGAAAAATGGAAAGAAGAAAACATTTCACCTGAGAGACTGGAAAGCAAGCTTCACCACGTACGTGCACACTAAGTCCTGTAATATTTCATTGAGAATATGTTTTAATGGTGAAGCTTCTCAGGGTGCAACATTTCCATGCCATTTCCATAATCTCCGTCTTTGATTTCGTTTCTGCTGTCGGATTCTGTAGCAGTTAATTGTAGTATCCTTATCTCCGGTTATCCATGGGTTGATGTGAAAGTAAACAAGTTGGCTACTAAATTGAATGCAGCCTCTTAAGTGAGCTACTTGAGCTGTTTAAGGGTGTACATAATTTCTAAATCATAGTGGGAGAAACCATAATCATTTAAGTATTACCTGCCTCACGTTCAAGAGGTCCCGAGTTCGAATCTCGGTCAGGGTGAGTTACCTGGATAAGGTTTTTCCGGGGTTTTCCCTTATCCTTCAAGACGAATTTCGGGTAACTCTAAGCTCCTTGGACCCTGGACACATTTGAGCATCATTTCACCCTATTCATTCACCGTCCGATATGACAACGTTGGAGGACGTAATTTACAAAACTATATATATATATATATCATGTCTCCTAGTATCTGACGTATAAACGCCCCAAATTTAAAATAGCTCTTTCAGTAATAAGTTGCCACTGAAATGTAAGCGCGAGATTCCATTGCGGCGATCGCCAAGTATTATCCTGCTTCTCAAAGCGTTAACCTGGCTTTATCTTTGATATCTTTGTTAAGTCCACGTGGAGTAATCAGTGCGTTATCTGAGAGGTTACTTTTATCAAAGATTTATCCATAGTAGCCATTCGAACAGCACAATAATACATTGGTGTAACTCGAACACGAACTTTGGGCGCTACGACCTGCCGATAATCGATAAAGTAGAACACCTCTGTAAGACAAGAAAGACACCGAACATGAATGTTGGAAATAAACGCTCTATTTCAACATAAGTGTAACACAGTTCCTGTGCCATACCTTACCAAACCTTAACTACTTTTTCATACTCGAGGCACAGTGTTTACTCTGTGGATTGCTAATTTCTAAGAATTCGGTTCCACTTTTATTTCTCCGAACTATCCTAAGTTTGTTTTTCCCAGTCTGATTTCTGAATGTCTGAGTACCATGTACAAGAACTTTGAGCTCTCTTGCCGACTGAGTTCACTGAAACGACTTACTGCCTCAGCTACACTGAGTAGGGTAGAGCGGGGCTATTCCGCACATTTCAAATATATGGTGTTATAAAACAAAAATTTAGTATGTTAAACGTAGAGCAGAACAATCTTTATTAATCCCTTAAAGAGTACAGATGTTATAAGCTCACATAATTTACTTGCTATAGTTGTGATCAAATACAACATCGAATGTTGCACAGAAAGGAAATCTCAGAATTAACGGGGCTATTCCGCCCGGCCCTCTGGCTATTACCACTCACAGTACTTCTGCGATTTAATTAAATGCATTTGCCACAAATGAAGTTCTCTTACCAACTGCACAAACGCACACCTCGTGAAAATCAGAGTCCACATTTCTGGCATTTGATCCAGTCTCCTTTGGTTGCTGATTTCGGAGAATAAAACTTTAACCCACAAAATCCACATGGTGCATCTTCCTCATCACTGTATTCTATTTGGACTGGAACCAAGTCATCACTTGACACACTATTCCCACAATTTAGTTTTACAATAGGTCTACGCTGTTCTTTCTTTTTGCTCCGGTGTACATCTAAAGCCTCTTGCCGCCAAGTTTTTTTTTATTTTTTTTTAACGCGAAAACTAAATATTTCTCCTCCTCCAAAATGAACACTGGGGAATGACCAACTGATTTGTACACTATTCCTCCTAATGCTTCTTGCGGTTGATGTGCACGAACACAAACTTTGAGTGTAGGATAAGGCACTCTGATAAGACCTACTGTACCTCTCATACTTACATCGCCGTTTAATACGCTCGTAACAGCACGAGCAATGTCGTCCTCGTCCAGTTTCCTTTGTTTATGTGTGTACCATCTGAAGAAATAAATAAAATTCAGTAATAGTTGTATAAGAAATAATTAGGTTAAAAGAGTACAAAAAGCCTATATTGTAACTGGGTTAGAATAACCCCTCTCTGTTTGGGCGGAATAGCAACAAATGTTGCACTTTTGAAATTGCGCGCCTTGTGAGAGCGATGAAAGAATAAGCGTTCCATCTGCTACGAATGGACGCAACCCAAACTATAACCTACACTGACACTGATTTTCAATCACAGATCTCTCTATCTGCAGACTAGACCCTAAGTTACAAACGGTATTTTTTACTCGAGGCAAAAAACGCAACATAAGTTGTTTACCTTATAATTTTCTTCTGTTAATACTATTAAAACAGTATTTTCTTAGAATGTTCTCCCAATAGAAGAAATTAAATTAATTATTTACTACAACTAAATTGGGCGTATCTGTGATAGAAGGTAAAATCAAGTGTATGAAATTTGTAAAATTTATCAATTATGTAATAAAATATCATTATGGATGCATATTGAATAGTTTCAGGCATACCTCCCTATCTTAAACACACATTCACACGAAGAAGAAAGTATTGGTCTATATTAACAAAGTCAGTATTACATTTTTTATTAAAGTAACATATATTTAGACTTGGAATTATATAACATCTTAAGAATTCTAGATTGTTTTTCTCTGGGACATAAAATATTGTGACATACGGCCCGTAAAGTATATGATTTTCTACAAAAATTGGCGAAGCACTAACAGTTTCTTCTGACTGAAAACTTTTGAATCACTTATGTTACATGCATTAATATTCTGCGATTTAGTCTTGTAATAGTATCTAATGAATGCTCTTTCAGCATTTCCTACTCAGCGGAATCCGTAATTCTTGTATTAAACTATTTCCGCAAAATATAATCGTGATTTATGTAATGTATAACAATGAGACAGTGTCATTTCAAAAGCTTGGTACCTAGAGCGTATAATATGATAGTGTTCCAATGGGTAGAAGCATATTGTGACTTTAGCCCGCCTCGGTAGCGTAGTGGGAGCATGTCTGCCTGACGTTCAAGAGTTCCCGAGTTCGAATCTCGGTTAGGGTGAGCTATCTGGATAAGGTTTTCTCCGGGGTTTCCCTTATCCTGAAAGACGAATGTCGGGTAACTCTAAGCTCTATGGACCCCGGACTCATTTGAGCATCATTTCACCCGTTCCATTCATCGTCCGATATGACAACGTTGGAGGACGTAAACTACAAAAAAAAACAACATATTTTGACATTTATAAATCATTTATACTTGTTTACACAGAGGATTTAAATACACTGAGCACAGGAGATTTTACGGTGTTTATAATGCCTTCATGGTAGAAATATAAAACCTAAGACAAACACTTGAAGAGAAGCAATATTATATGTCCCCTTTTTCGCAATTTGTGAGAATCCTGTAAAGAGGGAATCTTATTTAATCTGGTCAGAGTAAGCACTTGCTAATCAAAAGTTTGGTAGCTACAGGGTTGATACCGATTCGCAGCAACATAATAACAAATTAGCTAAGCTTATTAACACCAGTTTCTGAAAAAGTTCCATTTTGTAGTTTCCGAGAAGAGTAAATCGGCTAGAGAGGTAATTAGTACAGAGCAGGCTGGTACTTCACGTTTTTGTTTTTGTTTTTAATTTGGGAGGACTTAGCTGCATAAATGAGAGATTCTGCCGTTCTCTGTTCTGGCTTTGTAGAATAGCTCCCCCCACACTCCTTCATTTCAGGCTTTTCGAGTTGTTTTGGAATATACGTACGCCTCTCTACTTTATAAGGAGTTCATTCTTGTTAGTAGTGATGTCGGCTTAGAGGATCTAGTAGCAGTCCAGGACTGATGCAATGAAAAAACAGTTTTCTCCATTTTCTATTTTTTTTCCAGAGCCCTGAATTGCCTGCATCTGTTATAATAGGGTGAATAAGCTTCATAACGTACATAACTTAGAATTAAGAACCTATTGTCTTGATAGTTCTTTGAAACCCAATAGCTTTAGTACCAGATGCACAATATTTTCAGTGTCTAGAGCACTGATCTACGGCCCTATGGTGAGGAAATTCAATAATTTTTTAAGTTTATTCTTAATTTTTAGTCTTAATTTTTGGTTATTCTGTTTTATTATACTAACATATTTATAAACCTGTGTTTCCAAATTCAAGAGCAAAGATTGGGTCTGGGTAAATTAATAATTTTCTGCTTTGATAGATACGGCATATATATATAGGTATATGAACTTGATTCTTCTTTAGGTTAACATCATCTTCGGTTCATGCATTTGTATCGTAAGTAAAAATCCTTAATGTATTAAAACTTTAAATATACTAAGAGTAGAATTTCAGTGCTAGCCAGTTATTGCACTTTCATTACCTTATAAAATAATATTTCTTGGATCTCAACAATTGGTTGCCTTCGAATGTTAACCAACTTAGAAATGTTCAGTACCAGGGAGGTTTCTCTTGATATACATTCATGTGCTTGCTCTTGGCGACTGAAGTGCCCTTCTCGTGTTCTGGTGCTACTTTTTCGTTGAAGAATCATCGCATACATAATACTTAATTTAGACAATGATTATCTTTTTAAGAAGGTAAGAAAATTAGGCAATGAAAGGGACGCAAAATGGCACCTCGATATGTAATTGAAATCTTTGTACGTACCTCCCTGGAAGGAGGAGATGGGATAAATGAACCGTGGTAGACATTTGGATAGCTGGAACGGATAGTGTAAGCGGCCGAGACGGGCAGGGCTGCTTAACATTTTTACTCTGAGGCACCCGTCAAAACTGATTAGGTCCTCTCCAGGAGCTATCGGTAAAAGCTCGAACTGACCTGAAAGCTCGAGTGGCCACCCTTTGGCATAGCTCAGAAGAAGTTTAAAATCCGAATTCTTAGTGCCATCAGCACGCCGTCGACTGACGCACAACCCCGAAGACGTGAGAAAGGGAGGCAAAATGAGAGGAAATGTGTGTGTGTAAGAGAGAGAGAGAGAGAGAGAGAGAGAGAGAGAGAGAGAGAGAGAGAGAGAGAGAGAGAGAGAGAGCCATGGCAGATGACAAATCACTCCAGCATCCTGTATGACGACCAGCAAAAGTACCGGGAATACTCATGGTCAAAGTTGGCGGCCAACAGGGATAGAGTTTGGGACCTCCTGAATGCCAGCCTCATGCATTACTACGCAGCCATCTTTCTCGGCTCATAAGAAATTGCTCATGAAAGAATAGAAAAAGGTTAATTTAATGAGCATATTATTTTATTCCTTATAAATTATTACGTAATCACAGTGGAGTGGTTTAATTTCAGAGCAAGGCTTTACTGTGTGTTCAGGAGGATCAATGACGTGGTCTGCTGCATCCAGAAAGTATCCAAATGGAAGATGGTGGAGAAGCATTTGGAACGCTTGGCGTATTCAGACGAATGCCTGTCTGGCCGACTCTTCAGGAGAGAGCCCTGTCGCTTAGCTAAAGTCATTTCAGTCTATTTTCCTATATTTAATCGGAATGGAAGTTCTTAAATCATATTCAATAAACAATGTTTTAACAGCCTCTTAAGTTCTTAAGGAATAAAAAGTTTATGAAGAGGTACATTTAAAATCTGGTGTAATGTTTTGTAAAAAACTGAGGCTACTGAAGAGAAGCAATTAAATATCATAAATAAACTACAACAAGTGGTAACAACTTCAATTATCAGATAAATGTAGTTTATTTATAACCGTGCAACATTAGTTTAATTTTCATTAACAGACAGCACCTGCGTATCAGAAACTAGATTATTCAATCTTACAGATAGTACTATAAGCAAAAATTTGACCTTATTCTTAAAATTTCGCTAATTTTATAAAATGCGTACCACGTTAACGCTGTTTTATAGCAAGGAAAGTAATGAAACAGACACCAGCACAATGTACACAAATATTGTCACCGTGGCGCGAAGTTACCTACCTGCTGCCGGAGTGAGCACATACCCGCAGATATTCAACTTGTAGGTGCAGGTAATAGCCGTTCTTCCACTGTACAGTACCTAGTGCAGAACAAGAGCCATCGTGCGCGGTCTCTCTGTTCTATAACTTTCGTTTTGGCAATTTTGATTAGGTTTTTTTTTTACAGCGTTCTCTAGGTATTCGGGGCCTTATAAAGAGCCGAGCATTGCCCACGTTCGCTTGAGTTGAGCTGAATTGGGAGAACTGGCAAGATAGCTGATAGTTCCTTAAGTAAGTCTCAGTTGAATTCTGTGGATGGTAGCGACTACAGTTGAGTTGTCGTTCGATTCGACGAGTAAAGTGATGTTCTTCTGTAAGTAATATTGTCTGATGCTTAATGCCTTTGCCATGTTAAGCTCGCAAGAGATTCATTTCTTGCAATAATTTAAACTGTATCTCAAATGGTAATAGACCAATATTCCCCTAAATTTTGGGATGATAGCAATACTCTAAAATTGGTTAAAATATTGACATTTTCCACAAAAGGAGCATTTAGTGTGTCTTGCTGTGAGTAGAAAAGATTTATGGGAAAGCATGCGGTGCGTGTGTTCGCCAAATCTGTCCGACTTGTTTACACAATTGTGATACGGTGTAATTTGTTGACATGTAATGCCAGTGTACGACATGGAGAGCAACGGGAGAGCATTGGCACAACCCTTTCACTACACATTGCATACAGATAACTTTTTTTCGGAGCTGATCCTCAGAAGCGAGGTACAAATTTGCTCACAAATCACGCATACATACACACGAAAATAAACATTGAGCTGCTATAAAACTGAACATCAGCCACTCATAGTTTCTATCCTCGGGCGTTAAATGTAAGCTTAATCCCCTCTATGTTTCCCTATAAGTAAGCAGTAGGGATAGGTAGTGCATGACGCAAAAGTTGTGCAAGACTACCTTAATATAATGGTTGCTGAAGTAAAGAATTCAAAGTAACTAGTTACTCAATAACAGCTACAGAAG
This sequence comes from Mantis religiosa, assembly GCA_030765055.1. Lineage (NCBI taxonomy): Eukaryota > Metazoa > Arthropoda > Insecta > Mantodea > Mantidae > Mantis > Mantis religiosa. The sequence goes on along the minus strand of CM060948.1, from coordinate 99,409,757 downwards.
TAAGGAATACTCAGTTATTAAAACGGTTACCAAGAAAAAATGGCAGAAACTTGTTTTTTTGTTAACCATTTTCGAGTTTGGATGACAAAATCAGTATCGCGAACTAAATGGTTACCTCTAACTCATCACGTATTATTATCTATAATTTTCTACAAAAGATAGTGAATGGCTGATGGGTCTAATTTACGAAATGTGGAGAAAAATGAGTACTAATTGTCCTCTTTGCAGCAAATTATAGCTTACACAACTAACTGATATATCTGTATATTTTGTTACGAGAAACAATTATATGTGTCTGGGCGTTGCTATTTCACTTCTCTATCAAAAAGGCAAAAATACATACATTCTTCCAGTTAGTATTGATAAATAGTGTTTAAAAACGCACTGAATAACAAATTAGAGGAATTCAAAATTCACAGCAGGAAACATAATTAATAACCAAGTCAAATAGCTTATATTGCAAAGTCTGTGCGACGAATTCTGAATGTCACCCACGTTACTCGTATTTTCTTGGACCTAACCTCTGACCATATGTGCCGAAGTTTCCCTTGAAACTAACCGAATGCTGGGATAGCTTCTACTATAGCATATTCCTTTCCATTCTTCCCTAATTTCATTCCATTGTCATTTATCTGGTTTAGTTGTCAGTGCGGTGTTTCGGGTATATGCGGATAGATGGAATGCATGCTTGCGCTGCGTAACTGATTTCCTTGGCCGCATTTGAAACACCTTTATTCCAGTACCCAGGTTCCTGAGGTCACTCCTCTCTCTCTCTCTCTCTCTCTCTCTCTCTCTCTCTCTCTCTCTCTCTCTCTCTCTCTCTCTCTCTCTCTCTCTCTCTCTCTCTCTCTCTCTCTCTCTCTCTCCTTCTGACAGGTGATAGGGAGATTACGTTGTGCGCCGCGTGGTTATCTTTAAAACTGTTAGGAACTTTTGCACGTCTCTGTAGCTTTGCTCCTGCCACACTCCATCAAAAGCGTTTCTGATGACTCCTGGGTGAGAGTGCTACCGCATCTGCTTAACGATGTTTGTTTCTCCATCTGTCCTGATCTGACCTCCAGATAAAATGTATTACATTAGTTTTCGATATAGGTATATTATGAAAAATTAAATAATTATCAATCATTTCGTGCAATTGATCTGTGAACACCTTTTCATTCTTAATGACGTTTGTACAATTTACAAATGTTAAAAATACACAAAATCTTACTTTAAAAATTATAAATTTATTTATAGCACAGTTCTTAACAAATGTTTTACTTGAATGCAACTGTTTTCCAGGAATAATGGGATAGTGCTTAAATTTTCAAATACCTAAACGTTTCTCAACTGGAAAGTCACTACTCGTTTATTTTCCCGTCGTCAAGCAGAGAGTATTATATTTCAAAGTCATCACCTAGCAACACACTATTTTAACATGTGCCTTTTGTTTTAACTATTGCCTACTACAGAGAAATGAGAATTGGAGCATTATCTGGATCAGGAGGAAGTAGCTATTGTAGAAGTGTGACCAGACAAAGCCCCGTGCTATGCATCTAATTATTTTCGCATCGTCATTTACGAAATTGGAACTGAACGATTTTCATTGAGCTTATGGCACCAACTGAAATATTTATACTCACTTTCTTCAGTTAAGGTTAACTTCGTCTCAGTTAATGGACGTATGGAATTTAGAATTCTGTAGCAATTCCCAACAGCTTCAGACAAAAAGTTTTCTGACAGAGAAGATCCCACTACAGTGTTACACATTTGCGCTTCCATTCCTCTCACAGGATATAAACTATTTAAGGTAACCCTACCTATAATCTGGGATCTTCTTTCACCAAAATACTTTTCTCATTTTCCCTTCGTAGCAGTATATGGCACACAAAGAAAGTTGTTTGCTGCCGATGTTGCAATTAATATAACTCTATTCAATACACTTGAAATGTTTGCACACACCTCCTAAGTCGTTGATGCAATTTACTTTTTCAAATATTAAAAATATTACCTCGTGTATTTCAAAGGCAACTTCCCAGCTGCTGATCTCACTTTGTTGCAGCATCCAAGTACAGCTGCTACATAATGCAACAATCCACATAGTGTTTATAACATTTCCTTGGTTTTCAACGTTCCATTGTAGACGGTGCTTATGTTTTAATGTGATATTTTTATTAGGTGTTCTCATAAAGAAAGTCGGTTTTTTATTTCGATGTTTTGGAAAATTTATTGGGTTTCTTTGGTTTGGCAGAGCTATTTACAGGATGCCATAGCTAGTGTGGCACACATTGCGAGCATGTATTACTTTTTAGTTGTTAGTAAACAGTCACAAATGGAGATAACATTTGAACTTAAGAGTCCTTCTAAAACACTAATGGAAACCAGATTACGAAGCAGCTGCCGCAGCTTAAATGTGTAGTGTTTGACACCCGCTTTTACTACATATGGCATCGCATGTGATGACACTAATGGTACACGAGATGAGGATGGAGCACCGGTGGAATGAGATGGTGGGGGAAACCGGAGATACCGGAGAAAACCCGCCCCAGCGCCGTGTTGTCCACCACAAAACTCACTTTGCGGTCGCTTGGGATCGAACCCCGGCCGCATTGGTGAGAGCCAAGCGGCCTAACCACTGAGCCACGGCGCGGCCTTGCCGCAGCTTGAAAGAGTAAGTGCAGTGAAAGGAGAAAATGTCGTTACTAAGCGTGTGGTACACCGATGGTTCCAACGTTTCAACAATGGAGACGAAAACACTAATGATTTACCAGGTTCTGGAGGAACTAAAGTATGGAATATTGAGAATACACGCCACGTTTTGCAAGAAAATTCGCGAAAAGGTACCTGAAGAAATTGGTGCATCAAAAGGTACCACTCATCACAACATTAAGACACTTGGAAAATCATTCAGAAGCCGTAGATCTGTACCTCATGAGCTGGCACCTCAACAGGCTGAATGTAGAGCGGATATCTGTTGTAAACTTATCCGTAAACCTATGGATGAGAGATTTATCCGGAGAATTGCCACTTGTAATAACAAATGTGTATATTACCGAAACCCTGATGCACGAAGCAGTGGCTTAATCCGGCAACCTGCCAAAGTCATGGTTAAAAAAATCAGTTCGGTGCCAAAATAATGTATGTCTGATGTAATTTTGAAGGCGTGATTCACTGGGAGCTTGTTCCAAATTGGCGGGCGATTGATGCGTATCTTTATTCTTAATAACTGGAAGGAGGTTTTAAAATTTTGAGACGGAGATACACAGAATAAGTTAACCGGAATGAAGTTGTACTGCAACAGGACTATGCAACACCCCATATTGCACGAACAACCATGGTAAAAATTCAGGAATTGGGAGGAATCAAACTGCTACCACACCCAGCATACAACACTGATCTCGCACCTATATATTATCATTTTCTTAGATCCATTGCCCACTATCTACGTAGATGAAATCTTGACATTGAAGCAGTGCAAGTGGGTGTCACCGAATTCTTCGCATCAAGAACCAGAGACTGCTACCATCGTGGGATAATGAACCTCGCTGAACGATGGCTCAAGACCATAGAATCTAAAGGTCTATACTTTGAAAATTAGTTAATTGCTTGTCAAAACACATTTCAAATAATTGCTTTCTTAAATAACGACATTATTTATGAGACAATATCTATACTTCTATGGTGTGCATTTTCTTATGAAACTTCACATTTATACTTATTGCTAATCCGAAACATTTAAAGTCATTCATTTCTTACACTTCTGCATCGCAAATAAACAAAATTCATATTCTTGGATTCCCTACAGAAACCACAGTATTTATTAGTTCTGTATTTGTTTGCTTGTTGTGTGTCTCGCTGTTCCCATTAATCTCCTAGAGAATGATTCTTAGGGAATTTTGTAGAACTTTTATTGTGCAATCATACAGTCTAATTCCTGTGAGACAAAACGTATTCAGACAACTAGTGACCATTTTCTACCGCAAACGTAAGCTATGTGCACAGTTACAATATGAATGTGGGATATGATGGATGTCTGGTTGAAATGCACGAGTACTGCATTCTCAAAGTATTCACTATCAAATAACATCACCAAAGGTAGTCGCTGCCCTTCCATACGACATATCCATGGATAGGTTTCATGTTAGTTACATATGGCAACCACTTCCGTTGGAATTACTTCACAGGACTTCTGAGTTACAGGACATTGTTTCTCTGGTGATGCTTATTTTAGGTGTGAGATAGTAATAAACTCTACACCTGCACACTTTAGAAGGGATGCCTATTGCCAACTTGTTTCGAAATCAGACATTTGAGTTTCCGTAAAGAAACCATAAGGCAGCAGTAAGGTTTGCCTTCAGTTCGCGCACGCACTTCAACACAATATGTTAAGCTGGATGCTATGGTTTTTTTTTTTTTTTTTAAGGAGAACGTGGAGAAAATGTGTCAAATCTTGGTTTCATCGGCCAAGTATTTCATCTGCTTCTGTTAGTCATGAATTAATGTGCCTTATTACAGAGAGGCGTCATTAAATATCTGGCGATGCCATCGGCCCTATTAAAGACACCGGAACTGAATAAACACCTCATATTTATTAATAATACGGTTTGGTAATAACATACACTTGCACCCACTCGTCACACACACACACACACACACACACACACACACACACACACACACACACACACACACACAAGGCTGTTTTCGTATTTGGCACCTTTAAACCGTTATACCTCGATTTTGATCTAACACTTGATCAACCTCAAGTAAGTTATAGAAAATGAATCACCCCCACGATCGCCTGGCCGGAGAACTTGTGATTTTTTTCTAGCGGGGCCACCGGGGCCACCGACATTTACCGTACATGGTACTACTGAAGAACTTAGCAAAAATGTGGGAGGTAGTATTGAAATTCCTATTGAGATCTGCATAACGTGATAAAATAAATATGGGGAAAGTACATACATGTGGGAAGGAAGAGGTTTTAAGGTGAATTTGTTAATTATGAAGAAATGGGAAAATCTGGGAAATAGCTACCTCAAGGAGGACGGTCCTGACAGAATTTCAACTACAGACCTTCCGTTGACGAGTTTGCTTAAGTAACCTCAGCTAGTTGTGTGGTCATGTTAGTTCATTCCTCGGTGCGTGCAAAATGTAAACAGGATAAGATATATCAGAAATGAATTCTTTTTAGTAATGCAAAAGTAAGTAAAGAAGAAGATAAGAAGCAAAAAGGGAACGAGGGAAGGAATGAATGAATGGGGGAAGGAAGAAAGAAGTAAGGAAGGATCCACTTTCCAGTATGTTTACATTGAGGCACAACATAGTAAACCATTTCGTAAGAAATCTTAAAAGTACATCAAGAAAATGTGGGCAACACCTGATTTTGTGAAAATTTTGACACCTAAGCTTTATATTATTGTGAGCTGTACATTGGCCTTTAAAAAGCATGCTATATTACTTTTAATTTTTCCAAACTATGGAAACTACATTTGGTATGAAAAGAAGTTTGTCCGACGTCGGAAGTATAAACATTAAAAACAATTAGTATTCTGATCTTCGATCTTGTAGACTTTTTGAGGCATTAATAACATTAACTGTTTTTCAAATAAGACATTCTCGGATATTAGAAACATTAATCAATATTATTATATTTTAATTTTAAGGGATGCAAGCTTTTTATTCAAAATTTGGTATGAATATAAATATTTGATTATTGGCTCCTTTGTTTCATTAGTAAGTATATACGTTCACCTCTCAAATAATCTTGTTTTGCGTTTGGAGGGACTCATAATTCTTCCTGAGAAAATGTGGAACTTTTAGTATAGACTTCAAATTCCGCTGGCTTATGGAGGGAACCTGAAGGTCAATTAAAATTTTAAGGCACACGTAGACCGATATATTACGAAATTAAATATGATCATTTTTGTACCTTTAGGTAAGCAGTACTGCATTGCCATGCTAATCCTGAATTTTAAATATGTACTTTTCTAAAAATTGGATGGAGATATCAACTTAAAAATTGTCACTTAAAACTTTCGTTTGTGAGTTTATTTGCAATAGGAGTAATAGGAAGGCGTTTTATATCATTATGAATCGTATCCGGAATATAATATTTTAAGAAATACACTTTTTTAAAAGTTATTTTAACCATGGGTAACCTATGCGAGTGACAATAAAATTAATTCCTAAGTTTGTAGTGCATCACCATACAAATGATTTGTAGATATATATGTATTTGAAATCCTTAATGGTGTGGAAGTGCTGTGCATCAGATAATAGAAACATGTGGAACTGGGAATACTGGCGTTGAAGGTTGCAGTTATTGATCCGTTAGCATGTTCATAACATTTTGAAAGTGATTAAACTTCAGACATAAAATATTGCAGTTTTAAATCTATTTTTCTATATTTATAATTTATCAGAGATACTTGAAGGATGAAAACCTCAATTTTGGTAAAATTATGCAACTCATTTGGCTTACTTGCCTTAAAAGTAGTTTCAGAAATGTGTCCACAAAATAATGTGAGAAATACTGGATAACCATGTCTTCTATTTTTGTTGCTGCTCTGCACACTGTGAAGTCCACCTTCCAATCCGAGCAAATGTTCGCCTATTTTAATTAAGGTCTCTGATGATGTGTTTTGTTAAACGGGACGTAAATCCTTCATCCAGTAGCCAGAAACTCTAACGGTTCCACACCAACCTTGTTTGCCGAATAAAGATGATTTCTGCAAAAGTTTGCCCTTTCAGGCAATATGTTTCATGCACATTTACACATAACTCCGCTAGCTTTGCTGTATGTTGACATTTTCTCATATTGGCTTTCTGCAGGTCGGGACAAGCAGAGCGTGCAGTGATACTTGACGTATTTACAGAAAGCCAATAGAGATCAAGTACAAGTTCAGTAGATTTAATACATTATCTCCAACTAAAGCGCAATCTGTATAACATTTATATGAACACTTAGGATTAACTTATAAGATGAATTCCAAAATAGAGATTGTGACCAAATCAAAGTAAATCCCAAACGATAAATTAAAATGATACAGGGTATAGTTAATACTTCTTAATGACCCAAAGGTATTCATGAATAATGACACCGAAATGAATCACTAATAACATGGATAAAGGATATGTCGCAATTAATGTCAGAACACTAACATTTACTACAGAATATCTGAGTGACTTCGTGTGCATGTAAGATCAACGAAAAACTACACTGCCCTACATCTGCGGATGACTAGTGTATAGGGACCCGGCTACTTGACCTTAGGTGCGGATAAAGCCCTTTCCTTGCAGAGCAGTTGCTATTGTGCGCCGCCTCCCGGCTCAGGAAGGTTCGTATCAGGCAGATCGTTTTCTGTAAGGTTACCTTTTAATTTTCTGCCCGTATAAGGGATTGACTCTCCGATGGACGGTGTCAGTTGTGAGCTGTGATTCCACTAGACTGCTCGGTTATGTTTTGTTTACAATGCGTGCAACAGCGTCGCAAACGTGCTATTCTAAGCGCCTAGTTGGTAAATAAAGTGTTTTGTAGGAAATTAAGCATTCATTTATTACAAATATTAATAACCAACTGTTAAAATACCCAATTGTTTGCAGTACCTACACTGCGCCTTTTGATGTTATTAAAATATATTTACTGTAACGTAATGTTACGATTTTTATATTACATAAAAGGGGAAAATTTAAAAAAGCAAAAGAAAATGAAGCCGTTTACTACTTTATATTCCTCATGTTAACAAAGATTTCCTAAACAACATGATACGTACACACCTTTGGCCCAGAATAAACGATCGAACAGTACTGAGAACGTGATGAATTTTTGTAAGAGTGAATCCGCAGCCTGTTTACTATTAGAGCACGATGACACAGTGAAAGCCGTAAACTGATAACTCCAGAAAAGAAAGAATCTCTTTTAAGCGCACATTGACGTTACACGTTGACATTTTCACTCTGCCCTGGAAAATGTCAATACGGCTATCCTCATATTCGTATTACGAGGACGGCTGGAAAAATAGCAGTAGCACTTGTTTGAGGAGAGAAGAGAAGAGCCAAAGAGGGAGAAAAACAAGAATGCAAAGTGCGGTAAATTTTACGAAATCAACAGTTATGCTTTAAACTCTTGATCTGAACAGTTGAAAAAAAATCCATGTTAATTAGCAATAGTCCTGTTATGTATTTCCGAATAACTGTTAGCGTCCATTTGATATCCCTCAGCTTCTGTGTTTCTTTTTTCTATTTTTAACTCCCTTTCTCTCTCTCCATTCCTCTCTGTCTCTCTTTCTCTGTTTCTCTCTGCTGCGAACGTAATATAGCACCTCCGTTTTTACGTTAAGGCCAAGGACCGCATGTGTGCACGGTTCACCGGCACCTCAGGGTACGGAACCCGCATACACGCGGTACGCGAAATTTGCGTTAAAGAAGCGTACTTATCAGTAGATAATGCCCGACGAAGTAAATTATTCAGTGGAAGAGGGTAAAAATTGAAGCTTATCCTGTTCGCCCAGAAACTACGAATTTTATTGAAAAACTGCTGCTCGACATTCTGCAGCTTTAATGACCAAAAATTTAACTCATGTAACCTCGAATACGAATACACATTTATACGTTAGTCATTCTTCTAACATTTTAGAGTAAAATACTTATCCGTTGAACACTTAGACAAAAGATACAGTCTTTACTTATTACAGACTTGGTGAAAGAAGGATATCATAATACATGAAACAGTAAAAATTTGTCTCATAATACATATTACACGTATAAAAGTCATTCATAAAAATTCTTGGATACTGCACTAACGGCTTAGACTTTGAAGTTGAAATTGTTATAGGTTTCCTACTTTATACCCACCACTACCACCACCACCTCAACCACCACCACTAACAGTAATTGTAATAACAACCACATCATGTCCTGCTCCTTGGCGTAGTGGGCTAGATTCTGTGCTTTGGTTCCCTGTGTTCGGAACGCACCCGGGTTCGATCCCACCCCTGGAGGGTGCTGACTGTCAGGGGTATAGGACCGGTTTCCACGTAGCATCGTGAATAAATTAAGGAGCTACACTATATATGTGTTTCGTAACTTACTGTACATAAACTTACTAATATTTCACTCTTCTAACAACCAGATAAGACCCGATAAGAGACGATCACAGCGTTGGCCATCCTATGGTCGATACGCCTCAACGCTCTGTCGAGCAATACCTGGCTAAGCACCTTTTTGTGTACCCAATGTGTAGCAGTAAGAAATTTCTCTTCCCCAGAAACCTTACGTTGAAGACAACAAATGCAAAACCTATTGTCACAAATTATAAGCAGAAGAAATTGGGCAAAAGGGCAGTTTTATGCACTAATAAGCAGAACAGGCAAAAAAGTATGAAATAGTCATTTATAGGCACTATAAAACTAAGAAGCACTTTTCTAATCGTCTGGAAGAAAAAGAATTAAAAATTATGTACTATGGTGCCATATTTTGTCATCCAGTGTATAGAATTTACATTTGGGAGTATAGGACAAAATGAAATATGGAAAGATTACTAAAATTACAAAAGAAAGCAGTTCGAATAACGTATCATCTAAACTATACGGATTCTTGTAGGCAGTACTTCAATGAAAGCAAAAGTTTACAGTATTTTAATGATATGTATATAGGATAATTCTTGGATTGGGAAAAATAACTTGAGAAGTAGAGATATACATAATTATAACACATGACACAACAATGATTTTAGAGGCAGGGTTTTCGAATAAATATTAGTATTAAAGACGCAAACGTAATGGGAATGATTTTATTCAATAAACTTTCAAATTCCATAAAGCAAGCTAAGTCAGAACATACTTTTAAAAGGGAGCTTAAGTTAACTAATGAATAAGGCATTGTACACGATTGATAAATTCTAATCCTATTGGAATTTGTATTTGTAAGTTGTGTAATTTAAATATTGTAATTGTAACTGACTATATCAGAAACTACTTTGCAGTCTATTGAAAATAAATGCGTCATCACCACCACCATAATTATTATTATGATTATTATGATGAGTGAGTGAGTGAGTGAGTGAGTGAGTGGGGTTTAAGGGCCCATCGACAACAAGGTCATTTGGGCCCCTTATTATGATTATTATTATTATTATTATTATTATTATTATTATTATTATTATTATTATTATTATTATTATTATTATTATTATTATTATTATTATTATTATTATTATTATTATTATTATTATTATTATTATTATTATTATTATTATTATTATTATTATTATTATTATTATTATTATTATTATTATTATTATTATTATTATTATTATTATTATTATTATTATTATTATTATTATTATTATTATTATTATTATTATTATTATTATTATTATTATTATTATTATTATTATTATTATTATTATTATTATTATTATTATTATTATTATTATTATTATTATTATTATTATTATTATTATTATTATTATTATTATTATTATTATTATTATTATTATTATTATTATTATTATTATTATTATTATTATTATTATTATTATTATTATTATTATTATTATTATTATTATTATTATTATTATTATTATTATTATTATTATTATTATTATTATTATTATTATTATTATTATTATTATTATTATCATTATCATTATTATTATCATTATCATTATTATTATCATCATCATTATCATTATCATCATTATCATTATCATCATCATTATCATTATCATCATTATCATTATCATCATTATCATTATCATCATCATTATCATTATCATCATTATCATCATTATCATTATCATCATCATTATCATTATCATCATTATCATTATCATCATCACCATCATTATCATCACCATCATCATTATCCTTATCATTATCATCATCATCATTATCATCATCATCATCATTATCATCATCATCATCATTATCATCATCATCATCATTATTATTATTATTATTATTATTATTATTATTATTATTATTATTATTATTATTATTATTATTATTATTATTATTATTATTATTATTATTATTATTATTATTATTATTATTATTATTATTATTATTATTATTATTATTATTATTATTATTATTATTATTATTATTATTATTATTATTATTATTATTATTATTATTATTATTATTATTATTATTATTATTATTATTATTATTATTATTATTATTATTATTATTATTATTATTATTATTATTATTATTATTATTATTATTATTATTATTATTAAGTACTCTAGAGGGTCTGTGAAGTCTTGTTTATTTGTTTCCTGTTTCATGAAGTAAGAGAGACACAGCTGTCGGACACTGTTTACGTGGAAACAGGATGAAAAGACATACTATTATTTCCATGTTAAACAGACTATGTATTCAAAAGTTTTAATATCAAATGCAAGTTCTACCAAACTAATGAGATTATCATTGGTAATTTCCGGAATTGTCAAATGGAGCACATTCAGTGCATGCAGCTAAATTCGTTAATGTGTTTCCATTTATGAATCATGTAACAAAGTCACAGCTTTGTGAGCTTATTTTAGGACCCTGGAATTCATTATTCTACACGATTGTACAATATCTTCCAGAAAATCTTAGCATATGAAAAGCTATTATGGCCAGAATGCCAATATTTTCGGCTAGCTACCTAATTATTTTGAGCTTCACTTCCTGACTCTATCACTTTATTTCTTTGTTTGTTTTTTTTTTTTTGTTTCTTTCCCTTTCTTTCCTCCTTTGTCTCTTTCTTTCTATATTTCTTTCTTTCCTTATTTACTTGTTTCTTCTGTGCTGCTTTAAATACATGATCGTATAGCACGAATCCATTAGGAGACTGCTGGTGTAATTGGGCGTTTGAACATTATGCTTCTAGGTCATGTTCCTCTTAGGTAACTTACGTTAGGTAAGTTTAATGAAATGAGAAACGGTTCACCATCCTTTCCATGGGGACAAATACTTGAAACCGTTAAAGAAAGCCAAGCTTCCTTCTTTGGCCGAATAATGTGCAACAGAATATCCTACGAAGAGGAAGGAATTGATTACCCTCTCTAACTTACAATTTCAGTTGAAATAAAACATATGTACCCGACCAATGCATTTTAACCACAGAAATAAAGAGTACATTAAAGGTGCAAATGTTTGTCGAATTTCTTTAAACCGTTAATTCCGCCAAAGCCTAGAACTAATCCTTTGCTTTCTTCTTCTTCTTCCTGGATTGGATTATATTACGCTACGGTAGGGACTCGGGGTTGCAGTTGATGGTCTATTATACCTACGCCCAAGTAAGGCATTCTCGGAAGGAAGAATGAGACGAGAGGAGACCGAGGGATGCCGTTCCAGGGAGCTACGACAGTGCATATGGCAAGGCCCCTACCCTTTATCAGTTGGAAACTCCCGACTAGCCAGCTTAACCGGCAGTTCACCCACTGAGGTCTCGGAGACCGTCCTAACAGAAGAGGAAGTTTTACTCACAGCATATCATCCTTCCATGCACCGCCGAGACACCGTTGAAACTTCTACCCTGAAAGAGACCATCAGATGTGGGATAGCATGAAATGATAATGGAGATAAATTGGACGGACGTGAAATTCGGGGGATGTAGTTAGCCTATCCAGCATTCGGATGCTGACCCGGGAGAGCCCCGAGAAAAACCAAAAGTCAGGTATGTCGGCCACGGGAATCAAACCCATGCCTCTTTAATGTGGGTTGCAGACGAAACCGTTTAAGCCATCCTGCTCGGTAAATAAATGTCTAGTTAACATTAAGCCATCAGGTGGATTCTGGATTATAAATATAAAAAATGACTTATGAAATGGTTTTATATTTTAGAGTTATGAAAGTAATTGACTATCGACTCTCTTTAATCGCTGTGGGCTTCAGCGTCCATTCTATATTGTGCGTGAAAAACCACTTTAATTAGCCATTTAGATAATTATGCTTGAAAAAATCCATCGTCCTCAAACGGATTTGAAACCGATACCTCGGCAACCAGAACCTAGCATGTTCCCCTAGACCAAAGCGGATGACATATCATTAATTAGATTATCATTACTATTATTAATATCATCAATATCATTAATGGTTTATTAATGTAATTAGAAGGGAATATTTTATCGTTGATACTTAAATAACGATATTGCAGTGGAAGAGAGTCCATGAAGTGACTACTCATATACTATTACTTGGAAACATAAAGAGCCTCCTCCAAAGGAAACAGTGAATGATATTCTTCAATGGACATCATTAAAGGCAATATAAAGTCTAAGCATGAAGTCATCATTTTAAATGAATTTGCATCAGGATAATTCCTATTTACTGATAGCACTCTTATTCTATGCTGTGAGCATATCATCCAATAAAATTGCAGTACCATTGGCTAAAATCATCTCCAGAAATACGTCGCACTTAAGTTAATCTGAAACAAATTCTCTAGCTCCGGTTTGCCCTCTAGCTGAGTTGATAACCTAGAGTCATATTTACTTATATTTGGAGTTTATACGTCCTATGGTTTGACTTTAAGTACAACATAACTAACATGCTGTACCAACAAAGCCACCAAGCAAGAATGGCTTGTTGATAGATTACTTCTGTGAGTTCAGTTTGCATTAAAACATATTCGGCTCTCTTTTTGTTTAACGCTTTTCCTCCTTGTGTATCGGCAAAGGTAGGCATAAGAAACTAGGATGAAGTGAAGCTCAAAGGACTCAAGTAAGTCACCTTAATAAGTTAAGAGAATACCCCGAAAAAATTTCGCCGGTTAGCTCGTTCTAAGGAAGAAGCGAACTACTCATGGAAACCTGTTGAATATATGGGAAGACACGCTCTGCCACCCCAAGGTGGCGTATACTCATGCCACGACCAAAGCGAAGATGTCAGAAAAAGCCCACATTGCTTGTTATGTCTAGGATAATCAGATAACTCATTTGAAGTCATCAAAAGAAACACTGGAATGAAAACCTGTGCTTATAATTTGTTTTCTAATATACATTTGAAATTTAAAATACCACAATATAACATAAATTACAGGATTTTCTGTGAAAATAGAAACTCTCGCCATGATCAACATTTTAGTTGTTTATGTAGCAAAATGCCAACCAAGTAGGTCAGTATCACATTAGTATGCCAAGAGATGCATTTGAGTTTTTAAAGCACGAATAATTTCCTGTGGTGGCTAAACTTTACATTTCAATCGAAATTATTATGGAAGACTCAGGATTTTCTGTGTAAGTTAACAAGTAACTGTGCTACCGACCCTGTACTTTCAGGTAGCGATCACTATCGCGTTAAGTCAGGCTGCTATGGCCGTATCAAACAAACACCACACACCATATGAGTAACTATGCATAAATCTGTGTTATGGCGAATAATCTCATCTCTGACAGAGTTTTCATCAACATATTCAAATATATAACGAAAGGGCTAAGTAAGAGTCATGATATATATGCGCCTCGGCCATAGCCCTATTGTTCACTACCATCAACCCCCGGATTTCTACATTTTTTAACGAAGTCTGGCCAGTTTGTAAGACAGTAATAATAGTAATTCAGCGAGATCACTGTTCAAAAAAAGACATGTTTTCAGAATTCATATAAAATGTTTTAGCCATTGGAAAAGTATTACATGAAATCCACTCATTCCAATTATTCTGGAAATTCTAACTTATCAGGGTACATAGGTTTCCAAACCTGAATAACAACCCTTCCCTAATGCGAAGGGGGGGGGGACCCAAAAGAAACTGGACTCCGAGGGTGCTGCCACTCGTAGACGTAGTACAGGGTTCCCACGCTAGATGGTGTTAGTAGAGACCTTCATGAAACAGCTGTGCAGACGGCGTCAGTGTAGAGCTGAACGTGCAAGTGTGGTATTGTGTTTCACTGAATGTTGGCGGGTTACCTCTGCGAAGCCGTTATGGCAACTTTAAAAGAACAAAGAGAGTGTGTGAAATTTTGTTTCCTGCTTAGAAAAAATGCAACGGAGACACACCAAATGCTTCCGGAAGCTTTCCAGGAGGACACTATGAGCCGCAAACAGGTTTTTTAGTGGTTTGGGCGCTTTAAACGTGATGAGATGTGTGTTGAAGACCAAGTTCGTTCTGGACGCCCTTCAACATAGCGAAATTAGGAGAACATCGAAAAGTCCACCAAAAGATCAAAGAGGATCGT
The DNA here is from genome assembly GCA_030765055.1 of Mantis religiosa. Taxonomy (NCBI): domain Eukaryota; kingdom Metazoa; phylum Arthropoda; class Insecta; order Mantodea; family Mantidae; genus Mantis; species Mantis religiosa. The sequence goes on along the minus strand of CM060948.1, from coordinate 99,394,606 downwards.
CGCCAAACGATCGATCAAATTTCGGCAGCGACAGGAATCAGCTCATGCCAGCGGATTTTGAGGGAGGATTTGCACGAGACGTGTTGCTGCTAAATTTTTTCCGCGGCTTCTCACACAGGAGCACAAAATCAGCAGCATGAATGTGTGTCAGGAGTTGAAAACAGTGATTGCACGTGATCCAAATTTCTTGAACAAAGTCATGACAGGGGATGACAGTTGGCGTTACGGGTATGAACGAGAAACCAAGCAAGCGTCAAGCCAGTGGAGGACTCCCAACTCTCCCAGAGCAAAACAAGCAAGGCAAGTGAGGTCAAATGTGAAGACGATGATCATTGTCTTTTATGATGTTCGTGGAATTGTGCATCGGGAATTCGTACCCCTTGGTCAGCCTGTTAACCAGCACTTTTACTTGGATGTTTTAAGGCGTCTGCGAGAGGATGTGAGGAGGAAGCGCCCGGAAATTTGGCGATCAGGTAGCAATAGTAGTATAATGGAGAGCGAAAGCAGTATTCATATCTTGCAATATGAAGATTTTTTTAAAAAAGAAATCTAAATCGTCAGTATATACCATCTTAAAATCAGTGGTAATACATTAATACAGTCTCAGTTGCTGTATAAATTGTTCAATATTAATGTATAAATTACTATGTTCACTTGTGAGCACAACAGCTAAAATTGATGAATTGATAACTAAACAAATAAATACTTGAGCTTCAATATTGGTGCTAAGATTAGTGCCTTAAGTTAAAAAAGAACATAGAATTTTAGGCTCTTCGGGAACAGTTTTTGAAAAATACGTATTGTCTGATATTCACAGATTCCTCTGGAAACGTTTATTGTTTTTGGAAAAATGAAGGAAAATATTTTTAAAATTTGACATAGTCTTGAAGCTTTGTTAGTGACGCTGTAGGTATACCCCCGAGAAAGATACACTGTGTGCTGCAATATATTTTAGCTGAGGTATGATTCCTAAGTAGAGTTAGGTATGCCTTTATTTTAGGTGTGTTTACATAATACTTGCTATTATGTATAATTTGCAACATTGTGAAAATCACCAATGAAGTTTAGCAGTTACCCCGCTTCGCCGCTTCAAAGTTCTTTTATAAAAAGAAATATAAAATAAAGTCAATTCTAAATTTGGGCTTTCCTTTGGCCATCATAAGTATTAGCATAAGACTCTTTCATCCAAAATCAGATTACAAAAAAAAAAAAAAACTGTGTCACAGAAGTATACGTTATGTTACTTTGGGTTCAGCATTCTTCTAGAATAATTCCTTCCCCGACTATGATTCATATACCAATTTTCCTCTAGCGCCGAGTAGATAAAGGTTGAAATAAGTCAAATAAAATTCACTAAGATGAGGGAACTAAGACATGGAAGGAGGAATGCTTGGCCATGTTTTGTGTCACGCTTATTGACCCGTGCTTTGAAGGGGTGACATTAACCCAATTTTATAGCGCCGTATAACCAGGATTGTGCACGCAATATCATGATTACGCGCAGAAGATCAGTTAATGTGTGCGAGTTCAAAGAACCATTCCTAGTTGCTCATTTTTCCATATTGTTAAAGTCAGGTGGCTGGTCCAACCCTCGTGTCTTCTTGATTTCTCCTTTCTTTCCAAATAATGACCTTAAGTTTGTTTTACTCAATGCATAAACTTAACGATGGAGTTCTCATGAAATAGTTGTTGATTACGATCTAACGTTTATAATATGAAACGTCATTATTGTCCTTATATAAACCACGGTAAGAAAAAACATTGGTATGTTTCAAAGTGGCGCAGTCGTTTGTGGCTCTATACCAAAGGATTCAGTCGACGTGTGTCTTCAACATCTATACAATCTACAATGTATTAGTAACATAAAGGCATTTTTCTTAACTGAGCATTGCATGAGCGCCTTGGAATTATTAGGGTAATCCAGAAAGTAACGGTGCATTACGCATTCCCGCTACACAGAACAATTTCGTTGTTTTATCCAAATTTTAAATTGACACTACACTAAATAGCCTTAGATTTTCTGTACTGTGGTTAAATGTATACTTAAATATATGTAGTCACACCTTACACTATGCTAATGCTATTTTTTGCTTCCTGCTAGTCAGTTACACCCATTATTCACAAGTGACCCATTCACATCTATTTTCGGAAAAAACATCTTTGAAATGGAATGGAGATGGATTTTGCAGTGCGAATTAGCTATTGCAGAAAAAATTAAACTCTTTAACAGTCCAACTTGTTGTCTCCACAAGTTTTTTCGAGTTTCTCTCTCTTTAGTTTTCGTGATTTTTCTGTACTTGAAAGTCCTCCTTAGTTCGTATGCCCAGCGAGTTCTCTTAGAGTGCTCTCCCATAAGTCCTGCCAATCTCCATTTTAAATCGGCAGCAATCAATACCGAAAAGTGATCGATGGAAATTATTTTTACTGACACAAACAATCCTTACTCTCTCCTAATTATTCTGAATGAAATATAAAATTAGTTGGCCAAATAGTTCAGCTATGCTTTCAGCACGCAATACATGGTTTTACTGCATTACAGTATAGTCTTTCCGGATCCTTTGGCAATATCTCAACCAGAAGAATTAAAAATTGGCCATGTCGAGAGTTTTTTACTCACAGAGACAATCCTCTGGACTTCCGTAATATATGTAAACGTAAAATATGTACCACAAATCAGATTATTCATGATTTTAAAATAACTTTTCTTTAGATTGTCGTAAGGAATGCCTTAGATTAGCCTTGAAACCCTAAATAGTTTTTTTCCCCTTCAATATCTTCCCTTCTTGATAATGTACAAGGTTGTTGGTGGCAAGAGTGCATTCCTTCATGGTGTATGGTAGGTAACTGCCTTCTTATTCAAGAGGTTGAGTTCGCATCTTGATTATAATGGGTTACCGTTATATTTTCTTTTTTCTTGGGGTATTGCGTTTTTCCATAAAGATTAATATTGGATGTCTATATCTGTGGACCTTTGGTTCATTGTAATACTATTTGATCCACCTTCTAACTACAGGCTTTCGCCGACACACCTAAATGCATTTAGACAAAAAAGGGAAACGCATACGTTGTAATGCCAAATGAACTGCAGTCACAGTATTCTTTCCGCTAGAAGGAAAATTTCCAAAATTTATTAGTTATTATATTCGAAAATACTCGAAACAATACAGCATCTTAAACTCCAATAGCACAATAAATGAGATCAAAGGTCATAAGCTCATCTTGGGAGCAAACCGGATATATAACCTTAACGGTCTTTCAGTAATCACTGTTTAAAGCAAGGTGTGAATAAAATACCCAAAGTGTGACTTCTGTTGGTTTATGTGGCATTCTGTGCTCGTGATGTCTTTTAAGGATGAAGTCTTCTTTATTGCTTAATTCTACATAGTATCTCTCAGGGTTATTAAAAGGGTATTCCTTTTTACTTTCCTTTAGCTGGTATCTATCGCTTCCCAATATATTTTTCTTTTCTTTTAATTTTGGTTAAACCCCACTTTTAAAGGTCATTTCTCCAAAATCAAAGTCTACCGAAAAATATTTATATACGTATATAAAAGCACCTAAGATGAAATAAAATGTAGCTGAATTATTATATACTTTTTAAACTGTCTCCACGTTGAACAACAAAACTGTAACAGATATTTAGTGGAGTATATATTTAAATACAAGGCCCGCTGTAAAACGAAGAGCGATTAATTTTAATACATATACGCCATTTGACAAAGAATTGGGCTGACTCTGGAAGCGTATAAGTTTGTAAGTCTACATCGTTTCCGCGGCCGGTTTACAGTGGTGTCCCGAAACGCGTCTTTTCAGCTTCATCCTAATGATCCTTTCATACATATGAGAATTTTCCCACATTGCGTATTGTTTCATATGTTTCGTTCGTATTCATATAGGAAATCCTTCCTGTAATGTGTGCGAAAAATTGAGTCTCATAATTGACTCAAAACTGAGTCTCTGTTACTAAACGTGCACAGATATCCGAGCGGTTATAGAAAAGTATATAGGAGCTAGATCTCCAAAGGCTCGAATCCCAGACAGCGTTTCTTTCTTTTAGAAACGCGAAATGTATATTACACATATTGCAATATAATTTTCAATTGCTACGATTTACTTGAATTTATGGCATTTATGCTTTAGAATAAAAACTGGAAGATTCTATTCTGTTTTACACTAAATTTAATAAATGTTTCATTCCGATATGTAAAATAAAAATGGAATTTAACTTAATATAGGGCATGCACATCCTCTGATTCTATTTCTACGCTCATTCTGTGGGGCATGAATGAGACCAAATACCTGATGAAATTTTCAGCAGAAGATATTTAGCATAATATGTCAGCAACATTCATAACAGATAAAGAAGCACAAAAGTTTACACGACGTATATTAAAGCATTTTTCTAATAATACTGCATTTATTTTGAAAGCAACAAGAATGTGTTATTTGGGGTTTTATAAATGAATGTTTTATTTATCATCTGCAAGTAAAAAAAGGCATTGATACTAAAGCAACAATAATGGAAACATTCGTATTAAGAATTCGAACTCATGTTGGTTCAATTACAAGACACATGCGTTTTACCGCTCGGCTACCATGCATAAGGCTAAGCCGCAAGGCAACTCTCCATCAATCGCATAGCTTTGTAATGAAGCCATAGTTATATCAAGGTGTATATTGGAAAAATTAATTGTTCTAATAATGGAAACATTTGTATTAAGTATTCGAACTCATGTTGGTTCAATTACAAGACACATGCGTTTTACCGCTCGGCTACCAAGCAAGGCAACTCTCCATCTATCGCATAGCTTTGTATTGAAGCCAAAGTTATATCAGGGTGTATATTGGAAAAATTAATTGTTCTTTCAAAGCCGTGTGTAGCCAAAATATAGAAATGTGGAGTCAGACTGAAAACTTCAATGCCATAGCCGGGATTCAAATCATTGAACTTTTCAGTCCGACTCGAACTTTCCAAAGCGTATATTGTGAACGCAGCGGTATTGAATGCTTCCAATATTTTCCGAATGAAATTTTTTTTCTTGTATCTGCTCAGTTTTTCTAAAACTATATATATGATATATTTTATACCAAATGTATACAATTTCATATTTCATATTTGCGGTACTTTAACCTCAACTTACAAGGAATCCCTTCAGGTTACGTATCCTCAAACTAGGAAGCTGAAATGGAACTATTGTACTCTCGGTTAACAGAAGACGCCATAACTACAGTAATAAAGACATGAGTTAGACGATTATCTTTGTCATGATATGAAATATTGATATGATGACCACGTTGTTATTAGTGTCTATATTCCCAAGTTCGCTTACAGCCATTGTGTGGTATCTCATTTTGCAAGGGCGCCCAACTCGTCGGAAGTCCCATTCCGCCCTGAGCCTATTACAAAGGAACCCCCGTCGACATGTAAGCTTGGATTTTTCTGCTGAGCTTTGTGTATAGGTATTTGGAAAGGAAACAAAGGGGAAGAAGACTACTGTATGTGTTTGTGTGCTGGGGCGACATAGCGTTGGGTATAACACTGCGCTAGGGTACATCATAATTATCATAGTTAAATAATATTTTCTTTCAAAGCTGTTCTTTAACAACCACACATTGTAACATGTATTTAGATGCTGTAATTTCAAATTTTAAGGATACTTAGAACGGGTTATCTCGTAATTAGCAACA
>CM060948.1:99371418-99383918 GCA_030765055.1 Mantis religiosa | reverse complement strand
TAAAATATCGTGCTATTCTCTTCTTAGCTACTTCATCTGCTCCTTCATTGGCCCAAATCTTCACATGATCTGGTACTCTCCAAGCCAAATTAACTTAAGAATAGCTAGTGCCGTGTGGAACTCGCTTCATTCCAAAACCATTTTGAGCATAATTTAGTACTCATCGTGCGACTTCAGTCTTCATTGAATACCCGAGACTGTAATAACCCATCAAATTCTATTCCAGACAGTGTCTTATTACTAGTTAAAGAAACAAATATCTCTGCATGAAAGTAATGCATATTCTCCAAAGCTCAATGAAGGTTTAGTCACTTGCCATAGAATCCCCTCTCTATATCCAATGGCGTCTTAGGGCAAACATTGCCACTACTGGTTTGCACCCTCATGTTGTATATGATTAACTTGTGGTTCCTAATTACTGTGTTTAGAGTAAGAGACTTCATTTGAACAGCAAAAGTGTACCACGCCGATGAGATGTGAGATAAGACAAACCGGAGGGAGAATAAGCATCTCGACCTATGGAAGATACTTTGTAGCAATGCCCCTAAACGGGTGCACTCAGGGTGAAAGGTGAGTGGTGAGAGGAGGGATGGGAGAACACAGAGTGGCCGTACCTAGGAGACGGGATAGCAGACGGCTGGGTTCCCACATTTTACAGTTTTATATTGTGCAATCAATTACCCTACCTTTACAGGTTTAGACATCCCACTTGAGGGTAGGTAAGGTTTCGTAAACCTCACTCGATGCGGAGACTCCGGGCAAGACTCGCGATACTCACTCCCAAATCTCTCATCAAAAATTAAACCTTGAAAAATCCATACAAGTTGAAGATGAAGTAAAATTAGAAGTGAGGCAAATTGGAGAAAAAGAAAATTCGGGGTTTATAATTAATCGCAGCTTTCCAAGTAGTGGGTAATGAACACGTGTCCCCTGTAGCTCATGGGGCAATACTACAGCGGAGAAACTGTTGTTGGCAAAATGTTATAATCCACCTAAATGTTAAAAGTGGAGCGCAAGAAGCTCGTGAAACTTACTTTTTTGAACATGGTACTCTAGTAAACCAGTAAACCCACTGCTCATATCTCTTTCTGAAGCGTTTTTATTCGGCTTTTATTTTACGGCCACATACTCTCAACACTTACGAAGGAAAGAGGAAATAAGGAAATGCAGGACTGGCAATCTTTCGGTATGGCCTGCTCCATTTTTGGACTACGCGTTTATACCATGCTCCATCAGTTACAGCATAGAATTTCCGAGTTGCCACGAGTATTTTATAGCGGAAGCTATAGCTTTCGATCTTCATACTGCATATTGTTACATAACGCCTTTTGCATTTTCCAAATCCATAGAATGTTATAACCGTTGTTTTTCACAGAGGTTGAACTCTGTGCCTTATTCTCGTCCAAACCAGCCTTGTTGCTACTTGTCAGTGTCAAGTGCAGTTGACATTTCTGTGGCTCTCGTTGGTCAGATAATACTGCAGTTAATGTCCTGTTATTTACAATATTACGTAGTGATTGCTGTATCAAGAACAGGAACAAGAATATGTATTGTCTGATAGATTAATAGTATTCAGTACTATATTTATAGGGCATAGACAATACCAAGAATTTTTGCAGGATATGCAAATCAGTTATCCCTACTTTACGTTGACCTCAGTAGAACAGCTTGATTTATATACTTTATTATACTTAATATTAATTCTAGGACAGATTTTTAGGAATCAGAAAACAATTCTTACAAATACAGTAATTTAACATGACACATTAGTGCCCGCCTCGGTAGCGTGGTGGTAGAGTGTCTGCCTCACTTTTAAGAGCTCCCGAGTTCGAATCTCGGTCAGAGTGAGTTACCTGGATAAGGTTTTTCCGGGGTTTTCCGTTATCCAGAAAGACGAATGTCGGGTAACTCTAAGCTCTATGGACCCTGGGCTCATTTGAGCATCATTTCGCCCATTCCTTTCATCGTCCGATATGACTTAACGTTGGAGGACTTAAAATTACAAAAAATGACACTTGTTTTTGAATAAGATTTGTTACTGTACAGAGATGTGAAAGTGGTTGGACTTAAGGGTACTGCGAGGTCGATGGGCTTCATATAATCGATTTTTTGTTTTTCGTGTTAAAATGATATTGTCACGGCAACGGGCATAAAAAGTTTCGGCGCAAATAGATAACTGACGGATAGTGTTTCACGGAGATAAAGAGCTTGTATAAGCAGATAACCATAGCGCCGTAGATAAAGGTCTGCCAAAACAAACAAAAACTGAGATAAATGGAAATTTCTGGTGACATCTTGATGCGGTCTCTTTATTACTCCGGTATTATCTAGAATTATCAATGAGGTATTTAACGGAGCGACGACTTGCCAAGAGGCAGTCGTGAACAGTAGTAAACAGCTGTAGAGTGATGTAACGGGAGTGATGTAAACAGATGTAATCAGAACGCTGTTGTTGTGATCATCGACCTTGGTAGATTGTGTACGTGAAGTTATCCTGTTACGTAAGGATTGAACAGAGTGTATTTCTACGCAAATAAAGAACAATTGGAATATCTGCAACTCGGACTTTTAATTCTACGAACCCACAAATTCACAATATAATTCTTCTGTTTTTAAATTATATATATATATATATAACATGGGGTGTCAGCTGGTATTAAAGCCCTTTAATCCATCAATTTAAAGATGGCAGTGCAATGACACGCCCACTTTCTGATGTAGTATAAAGGGAAAGAGTCTTCCAGATGGCAAACAACTTGCAGGTCGTGGAAGACTAACAGACAGTGAGATTGACCTCCTCCAGCAGTATTATGGACTAGCTATCAGGAGAAATACAGGTAAACCAATTGCAGAAATGAAATAACCTATTTGGGCCATTCATTTTCATAAATTATCCACAGATAGTAATCCAGAGCATGGTTTTTGTCCTAAAGGTAAAGATACATGATGTGGCTTTCAAACAGCTCAGAATAGGAAAGAAACACTCTCTTCCAGAAGAGGTTCTTTTGGCAATTAAACCAGTATTTAGGAAAGTTTCTCAAGATGAATTGCTGAGTCCAACCCAAAACCCAATATGAAAAGTTTTCACCATATAATATGGGAAAGAATTCCAAAAACTGCGCATGTTAGGCCAAAAACTTTAAAAATTGGTGTATATGATGGTGTTATTTGTTATGATGATGGGTGCACTGGTAGGCATAAAGTAATGACAAAAATGGGTATAAAGGTTGGTGAAAATATGAGGGCAGCATGAGATGTGCGTTGACTCTCAGAGGCAAAAAGAACAGCTCAGTTGCCTGAAAGTACAGCTTGAAGTAAGAAATGAAAAAGAAAAGATAAGGAAAACCTAACTGAGCAGGAATATGGAGCAGGCATGTTCTGTGAGAAAGCATGATTTAAAAAGAATGTTGCTTAATCTTCGATCGTGAGCTCCCAAAACCTTGATTTCTCATACTTAGGCGTATGTTTCTCAAAAACTATAAAAGATATTTATACAATTTGTTTTGGCTTATTTTTAAAGTTCCCCGAACTGAACGCATTAATCTAACTTTTATATCCATATTATTTATAAAATAGAGGGAAAATAAAATTCAGTCCTTAAAAATGTCATCTTTTTCTAACACAACTAAATAATTTTTATGTGCATAGTATAAACTATGTATGCCTTTTTTAGCTTAGATTATAAAACTGAGCCTTAGGTTTTTTAGGAAAAAGATTGGTGCCTATAGCTTTAAATTCCTACAAGGAACCTAGACCTGAAGTGTAGGGTGTACTACTTTTCTTCAGGATACACAGAGTGCCTTATGCCCCTTTTGCAAGGAACTATATGAACTTAATGTGAATACTATACAGTCGTTAAATGCACGAATCCTTATACTATAATCATACCAAAATTCAGTTTCTTACAATGTTTAGTTTTTCGTATACATATATTTTAATATAAGTGCAATAAAAAAGCATTTGTAAGATATTTCGGGTATTTGTCTCTGTAAATATGCGTATATTCCTTCCATAAGTGTCATGCCTTGCTGTTTAGGTAAATTTTCTCGGATAAAAATCATTTTTCTATTCCATGGCCTCAAAAATCAACACTGAAAATGAAAAAGTGTACATCATAATATATCTCTTTTAATTTCAACATATAGTCCTAATTTTCACAGGGAATACTGAGAAGAATTACGGAAATAAGTTATCTGAAATTCATTTATGGGAAAGTTATTTCATTAAAGATGGCATAATATCGTTTTGTCCAGTAGAACAGAATAAACTTTGACACTGCAGTTTTGTTCTACTTGTTAGTATAGGAAACAATTTAATTAAAATTGGTGACAAGTAATCAATATTTTACCTCATTAACGTTTCGGGTTCTTGGAGAGACAACTTTGAACATTTTTCTCCGAGTGTAATTCGCACAGTCGCAAAATTAATCATGGGATCCTGGAGCCCCTTATATCTCATTATACTCATTACGGGGAAATTTAGAAACCGTCTATAATATGAAGTAAATATTCTGTATTTTTCCATAATTTGGTTCACAATGTTATCAGGAATATTTTACTTAAATATTACTGGATAAATTTTATTATTTTTTGATTTTGCTCTTATGTTAACTTTCGGAAAATTGATAATGTAGCATTGCGTGAAGGTATATAATATGAAATATTACAAGACTATCAGGAAACCAGCCCGCCTCGGTAGCGTAGATGGTGGCGAGTCTGCCTCACGTTCAAGAGGTCCCAAGTTCGAATCTCAGTCAGGGTGACTTATCTGGTTAAGGTGTTTTTCAGGGTTTTCTCTTATCCTGAAAGACGAATGTCGGATAACTCTATCAGGTAACTAAGAAAGATAAGCAGAAATTGCAACGTTTATTCAGTTGTAAGGAAGAATATTTGTACTATCACACTGCGTTTTTTTTCTTAATCCAGGGGTAGTAAGTAAGAGCATCAGACGTGAGTTAATTTCATGTTTGAAAGTAAATATTTGCCCCTCAGCGTCTTATTCTTTAGTAAGTAATTCACAATCTGGCTATAATTTCAAAGCACATTATGTGTACTAAGTGCATTGTGTGTACATTATGCAAATGCAGTGTCGCACGCGAAAAGTTGATTAAAATGTTCCTTCGTTCAGTTTATTAGATTACATAATGTTCAATTATTCAAAAAGACATGCACAGTGACATAGCTTACTTACTCCGCTAATTTATAACACCACAGGTTCTTCGAATTCGAGTAAAATGACGCTACAATCTGCGCAAGGATTGTGACAGAATGATATATGCTATCTCTTTCCTGTTTCCATTTCTTTCGAAGTTCTGTCTTTATATTATGCATTTTCAGAAAGCAGTATAGCTATAGAAAACGAATGTGTAGTGAACAGGTGTACAATGTAATGAAATCCTGTAAGGACATGTCCAGTAGGTGGAAATGAAAATTAGTCATTTGCTTCTGGAGACACTGCTGCAAAGAGTGACCAGATTCAACAATAAAGAAAATAAAAATACAGGTTTTGTTGGCCTTGGCAAGAAAACGATGAGCAGTTTCTGTTGTTACGTCATTAAAATTGTTTGTTGAGTTCACAGTTCATAAGAGTGAAGTGTTCGCTTTCAACAAACTGAAAGCACTACGCATCATTAAGCGCGTATTTCTCTCGTGGATGGCATTTTCTCTTACACGCTAAAGGCTTTATGGTTATTTTATCCTTTGTCCTCTTTATATTTTCCTCATTTTTACCCAACAAATCCTCTGTGCCTGTATATCACGTTAATCCATTGCGATCTAAACTTGTAGTTAAATTTCGCTTTACTCAACTTGCAACAATGAATATATTGAACAAGCATAGTTTATGGTATTTGAGGCAAGTGTGTAGTCTCGTTATGACGAGCCCTTTATATCGTGATTCAGAATCACAAAAGGTTTAGTACAAAGCTGTCAAAGCTTTGCTTAGGTTTAAGAGAGGGGCTGCTCTAACTTCATGCTACTCAGTGCCATGTGGATAATGAGTTTATTCCCGGGTTGGCTGAAATTTTGGCAGGCCATATTTTACTAAAGGGATACATGTAGCATTAGCAGCATTTGCATAAGGTAAATCTTGCCAACACTAACGTAGTCCTCCTGCCGCACGTTTTACCGAAATTATGACAACCTGGATATATCTGCAATTCCAAATCCGATCTTAATAAATGCAAGTGAACTGTATATTTTTCAATGGTTTCTTTATTCACAGAAGGCCTTTTGGTATTTAGTTTCTATTATATTTAAATGTGACTTCCAAGAAAATGATTTGAAGTTGTTAAGGTTATAAACTAGGCCTTTTTGTAATTTACGTCCTCCAACGTTAAGTCATATCAGACGATGAATGGAATGGGTGAAATGATGCTCCAATGAGCCCAGGGTCCATAGAGCTTAGAGTTACCCGACATTCGTATTACAGGATAAGGGAAAACCCCGGAAAAACCTTATCCAGGTAACTCACCCTGACCAAGATTCGAACTCGGGACCTCTTGAACGAGGCAGACACGCTATCATCTACGTTATGAAGGCGGGCATAAAATAGACTAAATACATGCTATTTCCTACTCTAAAGTAAGCTTTAATTATTTCTTACCATATTAAAAATATGCCCTAATTTTTAGTACCTTTATTTAATTATTATTTCCCTTAGGAAAATATGGAGCAATTGGAGAAAAGAGGTCTGCTGAAAAACATCTAAAATTTCAGTGATACACTACATTTATAACATTTTTCAAAATTATAACCTATTTCTAAATATTCAAAATTATAAGTATGTCGTAATATTATGTCAATTTGCATATGCATTGTTTGAATTTGTGCCGATTCTTTTTAGAAATTGTATGGAAACTGTATCGTGCTTATATTGCGAGTAGAAGTATTGCATAAAAGTAGCTGAAATTTGGAAAAATGTGTCTTTTTATTTTGTACTTTATGTCCTCCAACGCTGTCATATCGGGCGATGAATGAAATGGGGGAAATGATACTCAAATGAGTCCGGGGTCCAGAGAGCTTAGAGCTACCCGACATACGTCTTTCAGGATAAGGGAAAACCCCTGAAAAACCTTATCCAGGTAACTCAACCTGACCGAGATTCGAACTCGGGACCTCTTGAACGTGAGGCAGATATGCTACCACCACGCTACCGAGGTTTCTGAGGAAATATCTCATATGCGTTATTGTGTGTGAATGCATATATAGAAAGTTACGTGGTACAATTAAAAGAAGATTTATAGAGGAAATGACAAGAAATCATTAAATTAGAACATGGTATTTTCCGTACATACTAAATCAAAACCGTAAAATTAGATACAGGTTAGCCCTTAAACGAATTCCCTGATTCCGCTGCTTCATTTCTTTAAGTCTCTTTATAAAACTTCTTCGATATCTTTGTGATCTACATTCTGCGGGAGCCAACTTTTCAAAATAGCTTTTCTTTTTCATCGCTCTTATTAGATACGGTACCACAGGTGATGATACTGATGAAGCATGTAAAGAAATGACAGCTGGGAAGGCAATTTGTAGAAGAAACTTTCCAAGCCTAAGTGAAAGCATAGGACAGTTGCGGGAAATGCGGTAAACATGGAAACATGCGGTTACGCAGGATGGTCGTGGCGAAGTTTCACTTCTAAACCTCCCGTTCAAGGATAACCGTATAGATATCAAGTGAGAAAACTTAACAAGGGTAAGTTCTTGGAACGCAATGAACGCTTATTTCTACGTCAGTTTAACCTTGAAAACACTGTTAAATTTAGAATTACGGTTATAATCAGGCATACGAGTTTTTAAGCATTCAAGTTAGGAAGAAAGCAAAAGAATCTAAGTTGTTACTGAACTTAACATACTAATGTGGAGGGTTACAGACCTCGCCATTCTTCGTAAAGTCTTTTGGCTTTGCAGACAACACTCAGAGGATCGTGTTTGTCATTCCATCAGCGAGCTATACCTACTGCCATTTCCACCCTGTGTATCACCACAATGGTTAAGTTGAACTCGAGTCCTCAAAAGTTTCATTACTCGCTTATAAACAATTATTAAAATAATAGCAACTTAGACGGAGCACTCCACCTGTTTAAAGCCAATAATAGTTCTTTGAATTGCAAAGTTAGGTGCCTGATGTGTTGTACTTCTAAAAAGGTGAAAGTTTTTGGTCTCTAAAGTGATATTTTGGGCCGTATTCAGATATTTAAGCAAGAACGGTGTCATGCTTGAAGCATTGAGAGAACATAGGAGTAGGAGAAGCTAGTGGTTTCGAAAAAGCGAAAGTCTGGCTCTTGGGTTTCTCAGTGCACTTCACAATGTCTACCATTAAAAACTTCGGCGCTGTGAAATATGTGTAGATATCATGTTGAGGTGAAACTATTTGAGTTTCTGAGAAGTACATCCCACCTACATTCAGCTAAACTTGCAAATCGAACAAATGAGGGTGTAGGTATTCCTTGCTAGTATTTAATTACCTCATACTTGTAGAATAACTGTTAGAAATATGTTTATCCCTATAACCTACTTTATTAGCTCGTGGGATTTTGATTTCTAAATATAATATGTGTAAATGCATGCCCTTTAAAATTAAATAATAAAAATTCTATTACAGATAATATGGCAACACAAGTTTGTGCAATTGTTAACCAACGCATATATTATTTTGAAAACAATTAACTTATGTATAAAAAATGTCTAAATAACAGTTTGTTATGTGCTTCCTTAGTTTAGGGTTCATAATCCTAATGCAGCTTTGTTACATCAGTAAAGTTGTCACTTTCACTTCATTAATGTGACTCAGTTTAATCTTCTCTGTTTTATCTTGTCTTAATAGACAATGATTTCAGTTATTTCTCCACCCGTACTTTTTCTTAACATGTTGCATGTATTTTTTTAAAACTCATTTATTGCGCCTTATCTTTCACCTAGGACAGCCACCATATACTTTGGAATTCTTTCGGTTCTAAAAGCATATTTCTAAAAGATTATAAAGACTTACGGGAGCTATATATCTGCTGGGCTGTTTCAGAATTTTCTTGCGTAATACCTAATCAAAGTTAGCTCCAAACAATCCCATTGGTTAAGAAGGTTTACCGCAGAGGCATATCCTGTCAGAAATACTGAATTTTCTTTCCAACTGAAACTCTTTACATTTAAGATAGTTTTCAGCTGTACTCTTACATAGTTTCCTAACAAATAACTCACTGCTTTCTATCTTCTAGTTTTAAAACAGGTTACATAATCTTTTATTTTGGGCCATTTCTTTCAATGAGATGTTCCTGAAGCCACTTATGGTTTCAAAAGTTGTGAAGTTGTTTCATGTTTTACATGCTGATCAGCTTTCTCATTTCTCTCTGTGCTACTATGACCAGCAACGAAATGAGTTAACTTTATACCATTCTGCATAGACTATGAGCATATTTAGGCGTTTAAAACTAATCATGACGTTACGCTGTGACTCCTTAGAGCCCTTAATATGCCATGTATGTTTCCTTTTCTCTGTGACGCAATCGCGCAGTGACACACGCACAAAACAGTTCCTTCTTGGATTATTTACCGGCTGGTAAATGGAACACAAGACGCCTCTAATCTCTCGTGGAAGAATTACTCACTTCTCCTCATAACTGTCAGTACAGACTCATATGTAAAACCACACTTGATGTAGTATCAGAAACGTAAACTCACTTACCCAGCCATTGAGATTTTTCAAAGAGTTCTAGAATGTTCTCAGATAATGGAGGGAAACATAGTATAAAGCAATGCGGCTATATGTTCTGTATGTTTGTGCCGGGTGACAGCGTTACTGAATTGCGCGGTCGATCTGCTACAAACTCCCGATAAGGTTTGACCGTAGCTGCTGAGTCACTTGGACCAGTATGGAGTATATCACTTAGAAGCAGCAATTCCACATATTTTAAACAGGTACTCCATGATGGTATTAACAAGGGCTCAGAAGAGGAATATAGCGCCATTTCTAAACTTACATGGCAGGAAATAAACCGTTAAAGCGTTAAAAGTATTGCATAAGAACATTTACTGACAATGAACTGTGGATGACATACAATAAGCTCAAAATTTTATAATGTATTATTTCTCAAAGTAAAACATGCAGATAACTATTGGACGCTACACAATTCATCTAGATGGTATAACAGAACCGTTCTGTAACATTAATCAGCGGCGTGGTCTTATGCTGAATATTATCCAATTTGGTTATTAACTGTAGCTATATGGACCATTTTATTGAGTAACCATATACCTTCTGTTACACTTGTGAGCCTATTGAATTACTGAAATATGACATTTTAAATATGCCTGTTATCACGATGAGTGAAAATTTATGTAGTTTACAATATTGATCACGCCTTTTATTTTAGTTTTATTGCGGAATTGAAACATACAAAATGAATTTCTCATATGATAGAAATATAGTGAGCATCCCGGAATCTAAATCCAAAACATCATATTTTCGTTTGAAAAGTATCCTTAATTTCCCTAAAGCTGTATAAAAGTATTGAAATAGGATTAGAAAAGAAGGGAGATTTCAGCACTGCTACAAAGGCTGGGAATTCCGAGGTTTCCAAAACTTGGAGAGGAAAGAATCGAAAGAGCGAGAAGTCAAATCTGATTCACAGAGGTTCGCACAGGAGCACATATT
Source organism: Mantis religiosa (assembly GCA_030765055.1). Lineage (NCBI taxonomy): Eukaryota > Metazoa > Arthropoda > Insecta > Mantodea > Mantidae > Mantis > Mantis religiosa. The sequence continues at coordinate 99,373,271 of CM060948.1, read as the reverse complement.
GAAAATTCCCTGTTGCTCTTTCGAAGATCCTGCTATGCGTACAGGCAGTTTCAAGCAGAGCCCGGCATGGCAGTGCAGAAAAAGATGTTGCCTCAAAGCACATCTGCCGCACGCGCCTCACAGTTCTATCTACCGTGCTTGCCTCTACAATCGCAAACATTTTGAAGTGACAGGACTACTGGTAGTTTATAATCTTACACTGACTTCGGAAAACAACGAAACATCCAAATTAATGGTTCCGGGAGCAATAGAATTTAATCCAAGGTTCCCGAATATAAACATTTTACATTAGAGCCATAGCCATTGCTCTTGAGCCTTTACATAAAGACACAGTGTGCACTTCTTTTCAGATATAAAACACAATGTAAAACATCGATTTATTACATTTTATCCTTTATAATATTTAGAAGTTGTGATATTTTAGATTTCCTGAAATTCTAATAATACAATTTCCTTTGTAGCGGAATCAATGGCTATGGGATGATGATTCTTCCTCTTCTAGTGGAATGAAGCTCGGGTTGGAACAAAAATTGGATCCGGAATTTCCGGATTCAATGTTTTGGGATTAAATAATTTCTTACGACGTTCCCCGTAGCTACGGAAATGATATACCTCAGGTGTGTTCTCGGACAGAGGTCTGCAGGAACTAATTCTCTAATAATTTAAAAATGATTTAGCTTCTTTTAAAGATACTCCAATCTTCTAATTCTGTTGGACGATTTACGTAGTGAGTCCTTACAGGGATTGACAAGTGCTTTATCAACGTCGTTCAGTTACAATCTAGAATTGCATATCCTAATAAATTTTTATATATTTGTCTATATAATTTTGTAAATTTTCACAGTATAAAACTTGCCTCGTGTTTTTTCACGACCGTCCTCTGTCACCCCCTTGTACAGAATGACGCTTTCTACTTGCAAAAGAAAGTTTCTTTTTTCACCTTTTTTTAAATTTATGTCATTCACATATCACTTTATATTTCTTTATAGTATATCTCTGAAGCCATTAGAGAGAATCGAACGATTACGTATGTTAAAATTTCAAGCTTGTGAAAATATATATGTTGCGTTGAAATTTTTTAGTCAGTGGGAAACATGTACGCTGTTGTCTCTTTGAAATTTAAGGGCTTCTAAATATTGGTTTTAGATTTCGTTACTTTCCTTCTCTTGAGATAAACATGAATGCATATATTTTAAGGGCTGGCATATCTACTCTAATATTATGAGTGCTGAGGTAAGTTTTCTCAATGTCTATTCTGATTAAGGAGTAATAGAAAAAATCAAGTTCCTACATAATTAATACTAAGGATAGATATTTAAATCTATCTTTGTGGGTTGACAACTTTATATGACTATAAAGATAATACTTATTTACCCTTGTGTTTGCCCAAGTAATAAGAAATAATAAGTTATAATAAGAAATCATACCTGTCTATTAATAATAAATGTAGTTTAATGGATTATAAAGTAAATTGAAACCACTACTCTGTAAGCATGCAATCAGAAAGGTTTCTGGCTAGGTTCAGGCAGACGATAATGTGGCTCGGTTCTAGTTGCACAGCTTTCGAACTACAGCGGCCTACACATGCCTGGTTAGGCAACCCGCACCGAAGCTGAACTGCGGTGACGGGAGGCAATATTTTACCATTTCTGATCCTACAAATTGTCCTGCGCCGTGGCGTAGCGGGTTAGGGCAGCATGCCCTGGTTCCTGGCCACAGAAAGTGACCTGGGTTCGATCCCACCCATGTGGTGGGGATTTTAGGTCCCGGGTATAGGACCGGTGCCCACTCAGCATCGTGGGGAAAGTTAGGAGCTTATGATAGGTAAGCGGTCCTGGCCACGAAAACCAACC
>CM060948.1:99293918-99366418 GCA_030765055.1 Mantis religiosa | reverse complement strand
ACATATCAGCCTTTTCCCTACTGTTTCTATGGAGAACTATTAAACTTGCTGTTAAAACAGTTTTCAGTTGTTTTGTTTCTCCTGTTCTGGGCCGTTATTGAGAAAGAAGACGAAATAAGAACCTGCTGCGCGATGACAAGCATTTAAAAGTCAGTGCAATATGTACATTCACAGTGAAATAAGAAACCATTACAGCTAAATGTGTAATTGTGAATGTACTATTTCTTACTTCAATCTATACTGCAGTTGAAATCCTTTGGGATCCCTTCTGTTAATCAAGAAATAGATATGAGATGTATTCTGTTGAATCGCATATAAAGGAAATTGCTTAATACTGCTTCGCCGTTCATTTAGGTTAACGAATTGCGTTCAATTTACAAGAGGCTCTTTGCTTTTAGTGGAAACTACTAGAAAGCCGCTGAAATAAACCAGCTATCAAAATAAGAGTTATTAAGCATCTTGTTCTGTTACAACGTATATTTATTATTTTAATTACATAAAAATACATGTATAGAGTTAACAAATTTTAGTACTTATACAGTGAGCATCAGTATAATTATTGCTAATTTAGGAGTAGCAAAACACATTTTACAGATACGTTGAAGGGTTATGTTCAGAATAATCTTTCATTGCGATAATCTTCTGAAGGGTAAGATTACTTTATACAAAGGTGCTCTTTGGTAACAATTTTGAGAGTGTTTAACTTACAGTTTCCTTTTGTGTTAATATAAGCAGAGCATTACACATTTTAATGATTTCAACCTTCTGGAAATAAAGATATCTTTACATTAGAACCTTTGTTATTTGCTCTTTTGCTGCTTGTTCTGCACGTTGCTGTATTGCTTAAACAGAATCTTACTATGTGGAAGAAATACATGGAAGATAATTTAAGAGCTTAGGTATGCTCAATAAGTCTTAGCCCAAATATCTACTATTAGTACTACTAATGCTTATAACACTTAGTTTCCAACATAAATTTACATTTTATTGTTACTAAATTCCACCAAACAATACATCTATACTAGATGAAATGATGCAGCATATATTAATTTAAAGGTATAGAAATCCGGAGTTCAGTATCGGTTGCCAAAGTTCGAGTTTCATAGTGGCCGATTTAGAAATTAACCGAAGACTTAAATAGTTAAAATTGACATATCACTATTTTAGCTTTATTCTTTCTTCTCCTACACTGAAGCTTCTCCTTAAGTTCTGCATAAGTCTTCTTATTAGGCACAAATGTGATATTTTAAATTTAGCTTTTAAAAGTGCTACTCAGTCTGCATTTTTATTGTGAACTCTGGGTGACATCAAGTAATTAAATCATAAGCATGGTAGACTTTGAAGTACAGAGGTACAGTTTAACCTTTCTGTGACAGTAAGTTATGTTTTTCAAATTCGCGGTACTCATAAAAATGTCAACTTCTTTGTGCTCGAAATGTACGGTTTCTATAGTGATACCGAAATTAAGAATTGCAATAGTAAAGAATCGTAATGGGTTTTAAAGGAGTATTGTGTATTTATTACGACACGAACAGCTGCAGTTGGTTGAGTTGTGTAACAAAAGACACGGGAGAAACAGAATTCTAAGGGATAGCACTTCACTTTGTTTGAAAATGGTATTCTTTGGACCTTTAATAATTGCATGAGCGAGACTAGTAATCACAATGGACAAAATAGTCACAAAGGGAATCTTTGTCCGAAAAGAGGGCTTCCAGAGGTCATAGTTACACACCCACGCGCAGCTGTGTATAGTGTGATGACAGTACGCGGCTTGTGGCCGATTAAGAAAGCCATCGCTTCTGTCTTGGTCGAAGGCAGTGATGAGGGAAGATATTTGTCGGTTCATATGTACGTGAAGAACTAATTAAGTTTGATCGAGTAATAAGCATTCCTCATACAGTAACCCTATTGGTAACCCTTGGTCGGCAACTTCGAGTTTGATGTTATGATAAAAAGAAGCAGTCATTAAATCAGTCTGGACCGGGCATTCCAGTGTCATTAAAACCATCCTTCTCATATATATCCACGCATACCCTGGGAGAAACCTCATTGCTCAACCCTGAGTTACCCATATTATTCGTTACAAACTGTAGCGTCAAAGTGGAACACTGTGTGCCACCCATTTTATTGTATCAATATTCGCAAGCATGCAAGTGCGTTTTCTCGTTTTCTTTACACAGATTTTGCTGTGAATGCCATATTTTTGCACAAAAATTAAATTTTCTGGAAAAATGTTCAGTAAATTTTCAGTAATTAGGTAATTAATTAATCAGTAATTAGGTTGATAAAATATCCACTAAATGCTCGTGCAGCCAGTCATTTAACAATTATTCCGGATAAATGTTAATAAAAAGACGATAGAAGTAACGGAAAAAACAGTACGCCCTCCTTAGTGAATAATTTCACCTGCATCCTGGAGCGAGGGAGATGTTTCCGCAATAGCGTCTAACAATTGGATTTATAAGGTCCCATATTCGAATTTCATCAGACATGGTTAAGCGCGTGTGTGTATGTGTGTGATTTCTCTGTGTTGGTGGCAAACGCTAGGGCGATTACCCTTTTACCAAGAATTTCCGGAGCATTATATCCATTAATAGATTTCAGTGTTGCGCCAAGATGGTGGATTTTATGATCTGTAAAGACTTCTTCCTGGCATTTGGTGGGACTCCTGGCCCCTTCCATCTTGTGAGATATCTTGTCCATTCCCGGCATACACATATTGCTGTTCGAGTAATGAATGTGCCTTGTGTTAGTGTAGATTGTCATCCACATCGGTCTGCATACATGTCTCTCCACCATCCCTTTCTTCCAGGGTTACTTGAGTAGTACATTCACCTCCATTTATGCTGTCCCTGCATCTTTGGGAGACATTCTACTGGTATTCACATTTTGAGTGCACGTATCATGGAGGAGGTGGCTAACTGGATTACTTCGGAAGGGACTCCGCACGGAAACTACACTTGCTTAAAGTATCTATGCCCCATATGGAGTATGCCCGTGGAAAAACAATTGGGTGAGAGGAGACACATCGGCGTCCGTCCCAAAGAGTCGAGACAGTGGAGAGTGCAGGCTCCCTACATTTCACTTACGTGGAAACATCATCCGGCAGGCCAGGACAACGGATATCCCTCCCCACTGTGTTTCGAAAACTGTCCCACTAGAGCAGAGGAAGACAGCTTCGAGAGTTGTGACGTATTTCACTTGGGAGCGAGGCCAGCAGAGCGTGTGACGTCAGGCAAGAGCCGTGTTGTACTAAGTTGCCTATATAAGTGGCGCTTTTAGTACAGAATCTGATGGTTCAGTCAGGATGTACAGCACTCGATGACAACATAGCTGCCACTTAGCAAATGGAACTATTAAATGTACAATGTGACGATTTACTGAAGGACAAATATAAAAACAAGAAAGACTGGGCTGATTTTTACAATAATGTCCCCCAAACCAAATTTCCGAGGTTGTATTCACTTGCCGCACGGACATTGGGTATGTTTGATACGACATATTTGTGTCATTTTTTTCTGTTATTAAATTAGCTAAATCCAAACCCCAAAGTACCTTGTCGGATCACAATATAACATGCAGCATTCGATTACAAATTTCCCAGACATTACGTCCTGACATTAATAAACTAGTTAAAGAACACCGAAACAGAAAGTGTCCGAAAATATCCACGTAATTCTGCTCTGAGTGTGTCTCCTTAATTTGCAGAGAAAACTGCTTTATGTTTTATCTTATTTACTTTATAACGTGCCTCACCTTCAGATAAACTACGAGTTGAAGTTTTAAATATTTTCTCATAGCACAGAGCCAAAATGTAATTGTTTATAAACTGTGACCAGTTGTGTAATTAAGGCAGTCAGTATTAATATTACAACATCCAAGATGTAAGTTGTACATATTATTAATATCCGATACGTTTCCTGTCTTTCCTACGCTGTCGGAATCCCAACACATCAAACTATTTCCTTCCTCCTGGGCAGCAGAAGTCAGCGCGGCGACGTCACACGCTAACCTGCCTTTCGTTCGGAAGCATATTTGGTGGTTGGAGCTGACGGAGCTGATATCACACCGCCACTACTGTCTTCTCCTTTACTAGAGGTTTAGATTCGGAGACCGGCAACCCTCTTTTGGCTCACCCAGAGCATATAAACCCTGTCATGCACCGCCAAGACATCCGCTGACACTTCTACCCTGAAAGAGACCACCAGATGAGAGATGATGTGTAATGATGATGGAGATTAAATGGAGGGACAGGAAATTCGGGGGATGTAATTAACCTACCGAGCACTCTGGCGATTCGGGAAAATCCCCGAAAAGGCCCACGAACTCGGGCCTTCCGAATGCGGGCCACAGACGAAACCGTCTGAGCCATCCCGCTCGATATGGAGGAGGTGCGTGTATCTCATAACGTTTTCGCACATGCAGTGGCATTCTGTTTTACCTGCATAATTCTAGATTACTTACACATCCATATATAAATTTGAGCAATAGCAATTATATGTAGCATTAGCCCAAGAAATAATGTTGTGATTACAACACAATATAAAAGTGAAGTAAATTATGCGTTTTACTGTCAAAGAGAACACATTTACTAAATAGTACTTGAATAAACTAACCAATTTAAATAATTTGTCACTCAATAAATCATTGTTTTACACAATTTTACCAGAACCGAACGCTGTTAATGGCAACATAGCGTAAAACTGAAGTAAATAATTATATCTTTTACTCATAAAGAGGATCCTTTAAACCCAAACATATCAACGAACTGAAAGCGAGTTAACATCACTGGCAAAATATTTTTGTTGTTAAACGTAGGATGTAAATGTAACAAATAATAATAAGAGCAATAATAGGAAAACGCAAATTGCTTGGTTGAAGAACAAAGGCAGAGCACTCCACTCACACACACACACACACACACACACACACACACACACACACACACACACACACACACACACACACACACACACACACACACAAACACACACCTCCCTGCTATACGAATTGCGGTGCACGGAAAGTTTCCGATATATTGAACAGCTGTTTAGGTTGGTAGGTAAATGGCACCACGTCCCCAGTTGAAACCCCTGTCAGCGATAGGAAGGCATACGCATTCCCTTTGTTTAATGATGGCGGAGGTGAACCAGAAGCCCAGACAGTTTAAGCTACATTGAGACATATAATGAGAATGCGTCTTATCGCAATTTATTTTATCAGCGATTATTTAGGACAGGAGTAGATTGCCCATTCTTTTCGAATAATGAACCTTCTCAGGTTTGTGCAGTTTTCTTGGTAAGGGAATGAGGAATGGGATAGATTTATCTATTTTATTATGCGCATCAACTTGAACTCTACATTGCACATATTTATTTCAAATCATCTCATTTCATTGCAAAATAATTTAAAGCTATAACTTACACAAAATATAGCTACACAAAATCTACACAAAATATACTGAGCATGCTAAAAGATATTTTCGTCACGTAGACAAACATTAGGGGAACACACAAATATAATAATATTCTAGTAATTAATCCAGAACCCCCATTCCCTATAAATCACACCTTGTCCTTCTCCCTGTTTTCCGAGTTATGACATCAAACCAATGAGCGACGGATACAGCAAGGAGGTTTTGTTTACAATCGTTTCGCTAAGGTTAAATTCCTTCATACCATTCCCATTGCACTACGCACCACGAATATGTGCCTTGTTCATCGGTTATTGCTTGTGTTATTGGATTTTGATATAAACCAATAAGAGATTGCAACAGCTAGGTCTGGTGTAAAACACGAATGCTGAAACGGTTATGCCAATATTATATAAACTAACAGACCAAATCGGAAAATTTCCGTGCACCGGACTGTACGTGCCGACTGAGAAACTTGGTAAAATGTCCTGTAAGGGATAAAGACGGTATATATGGAATCCAGGGTACAAAGAGTTCACCAAAGCCTATGTACACCAGTTCCAGTTAGTCGCTCTGAATACACCTAACGACTTCTAATTACAATCACGCAGAAGTGTCTTCTTTGTCTTCTTCTTCTTTAACTGCCCTACAGTATCATTAATGCAGCGTTAGGGTACCACTTCGTATTCATGTTTGAAAATCTACTCTATTTCTGGCCCTACTATGAAGTCGATATAATGTTTCCCCTTTCTTTCAGGAACCTGCTTTACAGCATCCACCCAAGTTATCCTATATCTGCTTAATATATTTTGCTTTGTATCAGCTTCGAGATATATTTCAGAGTTAATGTGCCATGAAGTCACCAGATTTAACATATTGTCGGGAAAGGACATATAAGTCCTCTTAAATGATTTTCAAATTACGTATGTTCTATAGACACATCCAGTGTGTGAATTAATTATTATTGATCATTATAATTATTGTAATTGTTAATTATTATAGACAGTTTTGGGAGTGACGCATAGGGTATTTGTTAAAAGACTGAGGTTTTCATTGACCGAAGAGCAGAGGCACCAGAGTCGGCTACAAAATAAGCAAGCGAGCGCAGCGGATATCCTTGGGTTAGGCAGAGGGAGATGAACAATCACTTTAACGATTAGTGGCTACACAACTCTGACAGAAAAGCCACTGCTTATACATGGTGAAGTCAACGTTCAGGCCAAGTGACACGACATTTGGAAGCTGACGCCCAAAGCCACACCTCCCTCACCCTACTCATGTTTCAACTTTGGTACCCAAGGGTGGAAAACTGCTCACCCGTCTGTCTACTGATTAAACTCATGACGTGGCTTCATATTCAGATATAACCATCTAAAGGTACAATGTAAATCTCAGTGCTTCATAGTTTACGTTTAGCGGAAATTTACTCCCTTAATACTTGAAACGATGGAGTAGGTTTGCCCCAGTTATCTCCGAAAGCTATCTAAAGTTTCATGCCTGCGTAAAATATGGTGAACTTTGGCTTTCGGTTGGCCTAGGTTAGTTATAATTATAAACTAAATCAACCAACATTGTGTTTCTATGGCACATACACTCCCACCACCGAATCATAAAAGTGTATGGCTTTTTTAGCAGAATATTAATATCAAAGAGGTTACATCCATGAAAATTCACTTAGCATTGATAATATTCTTATTTAAGGATTGCCCAAAGGTACTTTTAAGGTTTTTTACAATTTTATTTATTTGAATTCCCTATTTAGTTTTACATATGACTTGTATTATTTTGGGCATAGTAGTTCTACCTTAAATAATTCTGAAATGATACTGTATTTGCAATTTACAGTGTGTTCTGTACAAGTTTATAGACAAAAGTCATAACCCCAGATTACCTTGGATTTTTTTCAGGGAGCACCTTAAAAAAAGTATTAATAGCTGTACAAAAAATATCTAATTACCCTTAATAAGGAAACCTATTGCATAAAGTAGACCTTTGAACTAAGAAAAACTGCACATAAATCCTGTAAAAACTTCAGCCCGATACTGTAAATACTTTCTCAAGTAATATGTCATAAATTCAGTAGACCTAACATTGCTAGGATAGCTTTTGGCCTCCCCTCCCCACATTGATCTCTCTTGATGTTTAAATAATACGAATAAAGCGAATGTGCTTTCACAAATTAAATCAGCGTGCTTTTTGCTATTTGCAACATTAGTGGCCATGGTATGCTTTTACATTGATGTGTAGGGGTGTTTTAAATGTATAAGATTAGACATTACTTATTTTCATAATATGCCTTTTTAGTTTGTGAACATATCTTAAGAGGAATCCAGTCCAATCTAGGATTTTCAGTTCCAAGCAGTCAATGTTTTAGGATGCCTGCATTCCTGGTAACAAAACTTATTAAGATCAGTTATGGCGTTCAATCGAGGACTGAATTCAATTCATTCGCGTTATAGCGGGGCCAGTAAATTGCTACATGTACAGTCCGGTGCACGGGAATTTTCCGATGCTGTTGGTATCTTACTTTATTTAATGTTTGCATTACCGTTTCACCATTCATGTTCTACACCAGTCCTGCCAATCTCTTATTAGTTTATATCAAAATCCAATAACACAAGCAATGACCGATGAACAAGGTGCTTAGCCCTGGTGTGAAGTGCTAGGGGACGGGTAAAGAGAAATTTAACCGTAGTGGAACGATTGTCAACATCACTTCCTTGCTGTGTCCGTCGCTCATTGTTTTGATGCCATAACTCCGTAAACAGAGAGAAGGACAAGGGGTGGTTTATAAGCAATGGGGGTTCTGGATTAATTACTAGAATATTACTGTATTTGTGTGTTCCTTTTATGTTTGTCTACGTGACCAAAATATGTTTTAGTATGTTTGGTATATTTTGTGTAGATAGAGGTTAAGTAAGCTAAAAATTTGCTATGTCAAGTTAAGAGTTAAGTGAGAACAAAAAGTTATACAAGAAGTTGTTGGTTTTTAACCTGTTGAGCGTAAAAGTAAAATGGAATGTTAAAGTCATTATATAGCGACAACCTCTTAAAGCAAAGACTATTGAGATTTCGTAATCCGGTTGTACCTATAGGGATTAGTTTTATGCAAATGTTTATCTTGATAAACATGAAGTAAGAAGTAAGTAAGTTTAACATGAAGTAGGTTTAACGGTTTGATACTCCTTGAATTCAACACAAATATATATTACCAATTTGGCATTTAATTTCCGGCGAACTTAAGAAACAAAAGGCAGCATATTACACGCGACACGATTCTTTTTTGTTTGAGCACCAGCGATATTTGAAACTTGCTTATTGTGGTTGCTCATATGCCAACTGGAGCTGGCTTTTACAAATCTGATTTGTATGCAGAGTTATTTTCGAGTAGGGTTTCCTTGCCATTTATCTACAGCATAGGTTATACAGGGGGTCACCTCACACATAGATCGACAGGTTTATACTGCCAGGAAGAGCAGATGAAGCAAATGAATCACAAGAGGACATACCGAAACCTTGACACTTCCAGGCTCGATGAACCGTCCTGATGAAACTGTCTACAGATAGTGTGAACGTTACGTCAACCAAGCAGTCCTCTGTTGTCCAGGAATACTCTTTCGTTTAAGCACCCACACCATCTGCTTGGCAGATGGCCTCAAGCCATGAAACCTAGAAACACCTAGAAAATGAGGCGGGAACAGGATGAAAGTGATGAGAAATCACTCCTATATTCGCCTGTCGATTAGGAAAAGCTACGAAAACCCAAGCTCAGAGTGAGTGGTCAACCCGGACCTTATAAATGCGATCGCCTTACCTTATTGCAGAGCCTATAGTAAGTACATGAAGTATTGCACTGTCTGTTAGTCTGAGCTACCCCGAAAAGATTCTCAGGACTATCCCTAATCCGGAAAGATGAATGTCGGATAACTATAAGCTCTGTGAACAGTGGGCTTATTTCAGCCTCATTCAACCATTTTAATTAATCGCTTGATATGACATAATGTCGCAGGACGTATTCTGAAATAAAAAAAAATCGTTTATGTTTCGTTCCATGTACACGTTTAGTCCCTTGATGAAAAGCATTTTTAGAAAAGCTTTCGGATATATGCATCTCTCTCTCTCCCTCTCTCTGTGTAAGTGTGTGTGTGTGTGGGGGGGGGGGTGCAACATAACTCAGAAACGTGAAACTACATAAATACCAGTTCAGTGCAGTATCTTTAAGATTGCCATAACATGTCAAAGAAAACCCCACCTTTACCTAAATCTTCCATTTTTATGAAAAAGTTTCGATATTTTAGATTTTTTCGAAAATGTGTCAAAACATTTTAATTTGTATGACAAATTAAATGTTACTTATGAATGTCCTCGGAACATATGTCCTGCGCCGCGGTGTAGCGGGCTAAGGCAGCATGCCTTGGTCCTGGCCACGGAAAGCGGCACGGGGTCGAACCCACCCATGTGGTGTGAATTATAGGTCCCGGGTATAGGACCGATTCCCACTCAGCATCGTGAGGAAAGTGAGGAGCTTACGCTAGGTTACGGAAACCAACATTCCGGCTGGGGGATGCCGAGATGCTTACCATATCTCCTCCCCGTATCGGTTGGATGATCGTCCACCCCTGCCGTGCGTAAGAGGGCGTGAGGCCGGCAGTCGGGTTGGTAGGCCTTGGAACTTCTAAGGCCGGTCGCGCTATGGGTTATTATTATATGTACATTGTAGTCCTCTTCGTTTTGCATGTCTTCAGCATAAATGGAAAATCGGAATATATAGAAATATCTTACACCTTATTAACGCGCTAAATGACTTTCTTGTTTTTGAGTTAAAGATTTCCGAGGTGCTCCTGTTATTGGTCTGTATTTTCACATTCTTAAACTTTCCTTGAATGGGAACCGTTACTCGTCACATTTTCTGCGACTCTCATTCTCCTTTTCTGCATCTCTTGTACGTTTCCCTTTCGCTGCAGTGACCTCAGTATTTTTCGGTACCATACTGGTGAAAATGTCCCGCTCTTTGCTGAGCTCATCAGCTGTGTTGCTCACTGTCAGCTTTCCCATTGCATTCGAGATGTAGAGTTTGTGCTTTTCGCTTATCAAATGTTAAATTTTGTTCAAGGCTGCTGAGTTCAGTATGATTTGTTTTACATAGTCTTATTTTTGTCGTTTTTGTGTAGTTATTAGTGCACTTATATGCCAACCGAAAATTCAGGCTTCAGCAAAGAATTTCATTATAGCAGACTTAAACAAGAACCGTGAACGTAAGGTTCATAAGACAAATCCCCAAAATTAAGAGAAACCTAAACCTCTTGCTGCCGCATGTTGATTGTAACGACTATGCCCACTCGGTGTTAAATGCAAACCTCAGCGGTGAGAAGTACCAGCCTGCTACGTATGGTACCGTGAGCGTTTAGAAAAAAAGAATTATAACTAATGTAATTTCAAAGAAAAGTTTAAAATGTAAAATGTGAACTTTGCCAATTAATTTCCGTTGAATACTTTTTAACTAACCGAGTCATCAAATAGCAAATATATATCGGGCGCATGTTTAATTACAACAAAGAGTATGGTATTTATATTTTAATTTGAAATTAAATGTTAAATATTTCTTTTGAAATAACATATTTCAGATCAGATTTGAAATACAAATAAAGTGATGAAAAACACATCTTAATAACCACGTTATGTTACATAAAAAGTACGCAACAATATCTCGCCAGTATCTGTAATTTACGTCCTCCAACGTTAAGTCATATCGGACGATGAATGCAGTGGGTGAAATGATGCTCAAATGAGCCCGGGGTCCATAGAGCTTAGGGTTACCCAACATTCATCTTTCAGGATTAGGGAAAACGCCGGAAAAAACCTTATCCAGGTAACTCACCCTGCCCGAGACTCGAACTCGGGACCTCTTGAACGTGAGGCAGACATGCTACCACCTACGCTACCGAGGTGGGCACCGGTATCGATGATTTTAGGGATATTGGCATAAGGATATTTGCATATATGCCCTTCGCCTAACGTCGCTGTTTTCCAATAGTACTTATAAAATTATACCGTGAATCTAAGAACTCTATTTGCATATATAAAGACAAAAATATTTATAATAATCACACATGGGTTCAGAAATTAAAGTATGAAGCATTAATTGAAAAGATAAATCGTACTTTGCAAAGTTAAGTATTTCTAGCCAGTTCCTCACTGTCAGAGTATTTGTATGGATATCGCTCTCATCCTAATTGAAAATAAGTTAGTCATCATCTCTCCTGGGCACAAATCGTAATGAGGATAACTTGCCATGTTCGTTTTACAGGTTATAAAGAGAACTGAACAGGACATGTTCAAACTATATTGGTGAGGGTGGGGAATTCCGTCATTCAAGTAACAAAAGATACGTTTTAATCACCAGAAAACACAGCGTTAGAAAGAAGGTTTGCTCTTTTTATTGTCATAAAATGTATATCTACAGGAAGTTTCAAAAATAGGTTTACAACCTCTCAAACTTCTGCGTCGACTACATCGACGCTGGCAGTCTTCTCTTGGAATAGAGCTATCGATTATATCGATGGTCGGCGTCCTATGGCAGGAATTATCTTAAAATGATCGACAGCAAGAGTGTTAAAGACAACATAAAACAGAAATTATAAAGATTACGCAAGAAGAATTTATGGATATGAGTGAAAATTTCATCGAAAAATGTCAGAGATGCCTCAGTGCAAATGGGAACCACTTTAACTACAACTTATAACTTTGAGGCTTGATACTATCAAACGTGAGTAATTAATGCGGGAGTTTAAGAACAGACAACCCTTAGTGTAATACATAGTGCACGAAGTACGCATCCGCGACATCCACGGCTCCGCAATATAACGAACGTATTAGTTAAAATTATACTATCCCTTTTAAAACCTAAAATAGTAGATGCCATTATAACTGATTTGTAATCGAAAGCCGGACTCCCACGCAAGAGCCATGACCCTTATAACAATTTCTACGGTGAAGATGTGACGCACGTTCACTATTTCGAAGCCCCAGGCTGAGAAGCCATATGTAACAGAATTCCTTCTGTGTAATTTGAATTTGTTCTTGAATATTGTGTCTGCTTAAATATGAGTCATAAAATCTCTTCTTTTCAAGGGTGGTTACGAGTGAAAGAAATAATATTTGGATAAGTTCAGTTTCGTAATATGTAATTTAATTGTATCATTTTGATTACATTTTACTCGAATTTTCATTCCTATTATGTGTTTCAAATGGGAAGGTGTTTGTTCTTGAGCGCTACTAGGTGAGCAACCAATAGGAGTCCTGCGGTGTTGTCGTATTGCATTCCCGCTAATTGGTGTGTGAGGAGCGCCAACCTAATCAATCTGTATGAAACACTATTTGCGCTAAGACAAAAATTGAGATTTCTCCAAAACTGAGCCATGTGGATGGTAGAGAGTAATGTATCTAACATAACCATGAAAACGCCATATTTGTAACTCAAATAGTTCTTCTAATACAAATAAATAAAACATTATTACCTGTATTATAACATTAAATCCCGACTTAAGCATTGTATAAATATCATTATTGGTTTGCATGAATGCCTGTACGTATATTTGTAATTACACAGAACTGAAACGTAAATGTTTGACATGACGTGATACAAGAACTACTTTGAATAAGCCAATTCGAGTGAGAGGAAACAATAAATTTCCCGCTGCCCTGGCAGAACGTGTCTGGTCACATTATAACTTTGTTTATGAATGGTTCAACATCTCTATTTACTCTAGAGAGTTCAAACTGGTTGGTGTGTATGAATGTATATATACGTTTCATTACCCAGAACTAAAATTTAAACTACTGCATGGCGTGATAAAAGAATTACTGTTAAAAAAATCAAGGTGTTAAATTCGAGAAAGAGCAAGCAGTTCATTTCCTGTTAGCCTGTGGAATGTTTTATGCTTATGTATATGAATGAATGCTGGATAAGAAGTGTTTATTTACTCTGGAGAATTCAGATCAATATCATTGAGTTGTTCTTTACACAACAGTAGATTAAGGGTTAAACAGTGCAATGGCTTATTGCGATGAATTTAGTGGCGAGTCAAAAAGACAGTTATTGCGAAGCCAGGCTCGAAGTATTGTTTTTAAGGTGTACACGTTCTTCAGAAAATTGGGCAATGAGGAATATATAAATCAGCCCGAATTCAAAAAATGCTCAACGGCTTACTACTGAAGCGTGTAATGTAGGCAAAAAAGTGTGTCCCCCATTTGGATTAGAAAAGAAGGTAATTCATAAACTATAAATATAGTTATAATATTTAAAAATATACATAATTTTAGAAAATGCCTTTTCCAATTTTGATTTTGGCAATTGTATTATTGTAAAAGTTTGTAAAATATAATTCGCTTACCCTTACATCTAGCGCTAAGCAGACGTGCATGTTGTATGAATGTGTAAGGGATCTATAAAAGAGTGGGATAACAGAGTGTGATACGGCATCTGATTTGCTGGACTCCAGAACCCTTCCCATTTGAAACGCATAATAGTCAACCATTGCAGGTTACCTCCAGCATATCGATAAATCCTCAATAAATGGTTTCCGTTAATTACTTAAAATTGCTTACTGCTGCACGTCCACTCTTCGAAATAAAAACTTTCATCTATTGCGCGTCCTTTTTCCACAACCAAGATAATTGATTTTTTCCTCTCCATAGCAACCGTTCATTTCCTTATATTAAAGTCAATTATACCAACCAATATACAATATATAGCTTGTTCAATTTTCCCTCCAGAATCTCACTTCCAAACACTCAACACAAGCATTATAATACTTTGTAACATTTTTTCCCAAATTCCAAATAACACCACCAAGCAAATAAACAAAACTCATTTTCAGGGCCAAAAAACAACTGTTAGAGCATAAACCATTAAAATAATATAAATGGTATAAATGGAAGCCTATAAACACATTATCAGCGTTTCTGCCTCTTATGTTATTAAAAATGACATGAAATAGCGAAGTAGTGCATTTTTTTGCCCATTTGCATGAGTTATGAATGTACACGCACTTCACACATTACAGTTAATTTCACAGCTGGTAGTTTCCAAATTTAGCTTTGGTTTGTAAATATTCAATTACAGTCTCTATTCAGACGCACTTTATTTTCAAGCACTATTCATTTTTACTGATTTCAGAATTTTAAATCTATCCTCAAATTTTGTGGAAACTTTTCTGTATAGAATTCCACTTACATTCTTTGGTGGTTCGCCTTAAATTGCAACAATTACCTACAAAGGCAACATGATTGTCCACATTATGTTCACCTTTGCCGACTTGAACCCATTTTTAAACTGTCGAAGATATTTCCTTAAGCTTTTGTATATTAAATATTACAGTATTTCAGAAATTGAAAATTCAATTCACCTTTGCCGACTTGAACCCATTTTTAAACTGTCGAAGATATTTCTTTAAGCTTTTGTATATTAAATATTACAGTATTTCAGAAATTGAAAATTTCTTTGCTGGTTACGTTTCAGATTTAACGTACTCTCTCTAAATTGCTACCAATGCACGGTAGCAGGTTTCCCGTAGCGTATTCTGTATGAGTGTTCGGTGTGCAGTATACAACCTTCTAGAAGAAATAAAGAAAAGATTGTAGCATTAATGCGTAACATGCAGCGATGCAGAAGGTACGTAGTTGTTACAATTAGTGTGCTTTAATTTTTCGCCGCTTACGTTTACTTGAATCCTGCGCCGTGGAGTAGTGGACTAGAGCATGTGCTTTGGTTCCCTGCGTCCGCAATACGCGCGGGATCGACCCCACCCATGGAAGGTGATGCGAAGTTTAAGTCCAGGGTATAGCACGGTGCCCACTCAGCATCGTGAGGAAATTGAAAAGCTACGCTAGGTACCGAACCCTGGTTTAGAAAGCCAACTTTCCGGGTGGGGGTGCCGAAATCTCCTCCCCGTATCGGTTGGTTGGTCACCCACCTCTGCCTAGCGTATGTGGGCATGAGGCCGACAGTAGGGTTGGCAGGTTCGGGTCCACTTTGGACTATTTCGCCATGGGTTACGTATACGTTTACTTGAACTGAAATTCGTGCTCAACCCTGTAGGTTTCGGTTTTGCGAGTATCTACATGAAAGGTTATGCAATGTTTAGCGTCTCGTAGTGTTCCACGGATTTGCTTGATAATGGGATCTGTTCATTGACAGCTGACGTTTATTTCTTGTTCCTCGCACACAATATATCAGGCTGAGAACGACTAGACACACTATAACTTAAATACCTATTTGTGTTGCAGCGTTTACATTGCTTCGTGAGCTTCAGCAGTATTGAATATTTTACTTTAAGTAATAAAACGGACCATTGCCGTTATACATCTGTGTAAGCATCAGCATTGAAGCTTCCGATAATTTTAGAAACAGAAAATATTCTACTTACATGATGAAACAACTGACTGCAATCAGATGTGAAATCTACAAAATTATCAAAAGTAATAATAATACACGGTCTACATTTTATATTTTGGTGCAGTATATCTAACACCGTTGAGCGGCAGTGTCAAACAAATTCAAGCTTTTCTGTAATCAAACACCAAAATAAGAAAATAAAGTATTTTTTCAGCAGTTTTTAAAACTACAGATGTTCGGGAATTAGGAAGTAGAAATTAAGTATGTTTAGAAACAAAGAGGGTGCAATTATTATCATGCATAATGAAATGTTGAAGAGAAACAGAGAAATCATGAAGCGTCGTGAACAAGACAATGTTCATTGCGTTTCCTAAACCTTCAGCAGAAAGGAATTAGGGGAGACTGTATAAAGTGTGGGTAATTCTGACGGTGGGAGACGCAGCACACCGGGGTCCCTAACGTTTCTTAATTAGTATCCCTGGACGGTCGCTCAAAACTTCTCCTATCCCTGTGAATGAAGATATATGTTCGAGGAGAAGTCATTCTACCATTCTGCACGCGCCACACAACACCAACCATCGTGCCAGCTCTGCCATCCGGAAACATGAGACGAAATGGGATAAATGAATTAAACTCTCCCTATGCCTAAAGGACATGAGATTTGGTCTCTCTAGTTGCTGGCACAGATTTGTGCACAAATTGATTGAATCTACGCAGCTAAGTATATTGCTCCTCCATTTGTCCGAATCCTTAAAATCAAATTCACGCAGTTTGGATGTCAGTAACCTTGAGGTTATTTGTTTATTCCTTCCACGTTTGTACCGTTTTCTGTAAAAATTCATATCAAATTTTGTATGCTTAACAAGTGAGCAATCTCCTTTTTCTCGCTTTGAATGCTCAAAATGCTTCCACAAATTTTTGATTTCCATAGTAGTTTAACATAAGCTACGTAGGAACATATATCAGGATTGTTTACTGCTATTCATTCCTGAAGAATATACTATTAATCTGATAAAATAGTTAGCATAAGAAATTGCACAAATTTGAGTAATAAGGTTTTCTAGCGATTAAACATTTAGGGGAAAAATCTGCAAGAACACATACATTTCTTCGTAACTTCAAATTCCATGCCTATACTTGGCATGGAAGATAGAAGAGGAGAAAAACGACCTTGGATAACAGAGGAGTGACGGACAAATTTAAAGTGGAAAATAGAAAGAGAATATGGAGGTTTGATAATATGGGAGTGGGAGGAGAATGGCCTGTCCCTGCCCTCAACTCAGTGCATTAACACCAAATACATGAGAATTCAACTACACTTTAAATACGTAGGTAAAGATATTTTTACCATATTATTAATTAATGATTATAAAATAATGCAAATTAAACTCATATTAATTTAAAACGGGTTAATTTATGCGAAGCAATAAAGACTTAATCATAGTTAAATAGATGCCCTTAGTCACCCTAAAAACACGATACATGAAGTTTTGGAATAATTACTTTCTAACGCTTTTAAAACTCAGTACAAATGTTAGTCGGTCTGTGTTTTTCTACATTTATAAATAACTATGTCGAAATTTCGACGTTCCTCTGTCAATGACATTCGGGAAACCACGTTTTACCAGATAACGGCTGTAACACCCATCGGAGACGCTCTTTCTATCGGGTAATATGGTAATAATGATGAGAGCGACGGAACGAGAGGACTTGCAGCCTCTATCGTGGTCTTCGAATCATTTTGTGTTTTCTGGGCACTTCTCATGGGCTAGTACGAGTTGAAGTTTCAATGAACTTGAATTAAAATTGCCATCCCAGAGCACGAAATTGAACTACAAATGTGAGTTTACTTGAATCTTTAAGCCACTCTGGGGCTTTAGTAATATATTACCTCGCATTAATAATCATGTTTATGAGGTAAATATCCTCTTTGGCTTCTTAAAACACTTCTATAGTGTGGTCCTAGTTATTTTAAAATGAAAGTTAAAATCTGTACCGCTAAGGATGTTGTTTTTGTGGAAACCGAAGAAAGTTCACCTTCTATGTAACGTTGATAATATAGATATGATAATTGTACTGTAATACAGTTTTAATATTTATTTCTATCATAAATCATGTCACAACATTTCAATTATGATCTACCACTTTTTATTGTTTGTAATTTAGCAATTTTGTCTGGAATGTCTAGGTATTTATCTTTGATCCTCCACAAACCCATCTCTAGAACTTTGCACGTTTGTAAGCCATTTCTGAGGTACTTGTAAATTTTGCACATTCTTAAATTAAGGTTACGTATTTGTGGCATATATAAAGAAAAGACACATCGTTCTTAACAATCAATCAGTAAGTATCAATTACCATGTCGGAAACTAACGTAGATGTGTCAAGATGTAATTGTATCTTTTGTGTGTAGAAGGGCCATCTCCACTCCTTTGCATGGAGAGATTCCCCTCATAAAACGCCCCGAGGATTAGCCACGATTGTTTTTCTCTCCCTAAGTTCATTACAGCCTACACTTCAGCACGATTCTTCAGCATGAAAATGAATCTGATTTCGTAATTACTGGCGGGGAAAATGAAACTAAGTGGCGTTTTTTATTTATGATATACAGCAAGTGTAAATCACAATCCATTGCTTGTAATACATGCAGAGTGTTTCCTGAGATCTAGATAATAAATAAGAGTTCAAGCATAAATTTAGAACGCAATTATGAAGACTGGGAGCTGAGATATTTTTCTCTACCACTGAGAAAATCCGCCCCCTAGTAGAGACGTCCTCCATTAAAGTTGACACCGGAGTGTGTTTATGAGAATAATTGTCCTTTAAATTCACTATTTTTGTAGGAATATGTATATATGTCTGTGAAAAGTAAATAATTATACACAGAAATTAGATTCTTTTACGGTCTGGGGAGAATGATGCATGATTCTCTCTCACTTAACTTCGTAAATCTTCGTCCATATTTACTTTAATATACGCAAAGTTTTCGCTCAAAATTTCAGTTGCCAGAATTTATGAAATTGTTCAAATTTGGGACAGAACACACAAAGGTTCTTTTGGAGAACTCTGTTAAGCTGTATTTGCTTCCTTCTTCCATTAAAACTATTAATTTTGGTTTCCGAATTAATAGTGTCACCAATCAGATCGTGTAAAGCTAAGAAGAAATCTCATTTTCTCCAGGAATTTTTGATGGGTAGGATCAATTATTTTATTAAAATATAGGTAGAATATAATATAATCCCTTTAACTCTCCATCCTCAAATATTCGGCAACTGCTTCATATAGCTAATTTACCAGCACCTACTTTAATAATCAACCAATATAACTGATATTGTACATGACATATATACATGCATGTATGAGGAAGAGATACTGTAGTTCACCATTGTGGTAGCCTGCAGCAAAAAAAGTTAATAAAAGATGGAGATGTTGGAGGCGACGTTAAGTGTGTCGCATATGAGGAAACGTTATCAAAGTGTATCACTTCCGTATATCGAACTTCAATGTAAAAAAATTTCTGTAAAATTGCCGATATACTTTGAATCAGTTTTCATCAAAATCTCTGCAATTTTCTTTATGCACCAATAAAGATAAAATCTTAACTATCATGTTCTGCGGGTATCGGCAAATATAAATAAAGTGAAAAAATAAGCAATGAATAAACCAATGTGCAAGATTAACCGTTGATAACTACCTTTAATCGCAAACGCATGGATATTACTCTGTGTGAACCCTAACAATCCTGTTATTTTCGGTTGTGACATGCACACTAGCGACCACGGCTACTAAGGCCGGAGCTATTGGTAAATGAACTGAGTGTTTCCACAAAGTGCGTGTATGCCTGTAATAACTGAAGTGTCTATTATTTCCAGATGCTTTATACCAGTTATTTAAATGAGGCATTTATATTGGCGAGCAAATAGTTCCACTGAAACAAATAGTGTTTAGCTCAGGGTAAAGCAATGAGGTTAATCTCAGGGTATGCGTGGATATGTATGAGAAGAATGGTTTTAATGACACTGGAATGCCCATTTCAAACTTGGAGTTGCCGACCAAGGGTTACCAATATATCACTGTTCAGAGAGACTGAAGGTGGAATTCTTATTACTCGATAAACGTAATTCGTTCTTAACGGTCATATGAACCGACAAATATCTTCTCTCATCACTGCTGGTCTGCCTTGCCCTAAACAGAACCAGATAACTGCCTTAATCGGCCTCAAGCCTCGGACTGTCTGTCCTTACTTGGCACACTGCGCGTGGGTGTGTAACTGTCACTTCTGGAAGACCTATTTTCACACAAAGATTCCGTTTGTGACTATTTTGTTCATTGTGATTACACTGGTCGACAAAATTTAACTTTTTTTCTTTCACAAGAATTAAAATAACAGATTCTAAAAGTATTTTTCGTGCTGAATTCAAATATAATTACAGTTTTTCCCCATCGGGCAGGAGTTTTGTGTGATATTCATTTGAATTTTTTATAATATTCCAAAGAATCCGTAACTAGCTATCCAACTCAAAATTCTAGAAAGTGGTAGATAGTGATTTTCGGGTATATTTTTCATCTGGGACGTCTCATTTTAGTCCAACAGTAGTCAGCCAGCATATTGTAACTCTACTTGCCTTGGTACCTCTTCTCTATTGTAGAAATTTGCTGATGAAAACGCTCACCGTGTACATCGCTGACAGCTCCAAGGTTTTCGGGGAAGAAGTCCAAGTGAGAGTCCAAGAAGTGAATTTTTAAAGACATGTTGCATCCCATAGCTTTATAAGAATGCAGAAGATCAGCCACTATGTCACGATAGTTTTCTGCTTTATGGTTCCCAAGAAATTTGCAACACAAACTTTTGAAAGACTGCCAGGCTGCTTTCTCCAATGGATTTAACAGTCCCTCGAAAAGTTCATCAGTCATTAATGATCGGATTTGTGGTCCTATAAAAACTCCTTCTTTCAATTTAGCATCACTGACTTTGGAGAATTTCGATTTCAAGTACAAGAATCCATCAGAAAGTTTATCCATAGCTTTGACGAAATTTTTCATAACTCCTAACTTAATATGCAATGGAGATAAAAATATTTTTTCAGGCTTCACTAAAGGGACACATGCCACATTTTTCTGGCCAGGGATAAGAGATTCACGTTTTGGCCATGACTCTGTAACGTAGTGAGACTTCTTATCTCTGCTGTCCCACTCGCACAAAAGCAGCAAAATTTGGTGAACCCAAGTTGCAAAGCAAGTAATAAAGCAATGACCTTTAAATCACCACAGCGGCATGCGCTACCGGTATTGATGGAAGTTTGTTGCCAATATGTAGCAGCACAGCCTTCAAACTTACTTTAGAGGAGTCTATGAACAATCGCCACTCATCTGGCCGGTGTTGAAGCCCAAGAGTTTCCATAACTGAACAAATATTGTTACAAAACACAATACCATTTTCTTCAGAGAAGTATACTTTGAAAACACTATGGCGACTACGATATCTACCAATTCTTACATCTTTTTGGAGTAGATTCCACCCTTTGAGTCTGGAAGCTAAAACTTCCGCTTGCTGTTTAGACAGATTTAAATCGCGAATCAGGTCACTAAGGTCTTGCTGATTGGGAAAGTATGGTTCTGATGAACAACTACTGGCCTCATATGTAAGATCATTTTTATTTTCATCTGAATCATTTGGAGTTTCAGTCAGGTCAGAACCAGAGTTATCACTGTGAAGGTCGTATCTGCATATACTGGTACGGGGAACTCTTCACTGTGTAAGACAGGTCTAATTGCAGATTGCAAATTCGGATACTTAACTGTATATTTTGTTTTAGATGTGATTTCTTTAATATTTGTCAAACAAAAATAAGAGTCAGTTAAATGATCCTTCGGTTCCCTCCAAATCATGGGAATTGCAAATGGCATATGATGTGTACCATTTTTCCACCCAGTCAGCAGTCCAACACACGAAACACAGCATGTATTTGGGGCCCAGCTCTTATCAAAATCACCGGACTTGACAGCCAAAGTAAAGTTTATAACACTTCTTTACAAGTGGAGTCAAGTTTCGCCTCTGAGACTTGAAGGTCAGCTCACCACAAATATAGCAGAAATTATCTGCATTATTTACACAATTTCTTGGCATGAGGAAAAAATAAAGCACAGAAATACAACATGCACAACATACACAATAAACAGAAAGGAAGGAAATATTTCACTACTCAACAATCTCAGTGGGCTCAATACTGACACATCACAATGCCAAACAGGTCTGAATATGTCTAAACAACAACAATGAACAACAATGAACCTGCACAGTCATGTTTTATTGCGCTTCATTGCAAATAATTTCAATAATACAGCTTGAGTAAAATAGCTACATATGAGGTAACGGTTCCTATGACAGGTCAAAGAAAACGCTAAAATCATATTTTGAAAAGTAGCTTTTACAAAAAAACTATGCCTGATGGGAAAATTCTGACTACATATCTGAATTCAGGATGGAAAATTCCACTAGATTCACTATTCAGATCTCTTGTGAAAAAAACCTTGTCGACCAGTGTTATTAGTGTCGGTCATGCCATTATTAAGGGTCCGAAGAATACCTTTTCAAACAGAGTAAAGTGCTATACCTTTAGAACCCTATTAAGACCACTGTTTCTTACGTTTCTTTTGTTAAAACTATTCAACTCAACTGCAAGTGCACGCATTTCAGAACAAATATACATTCCTTTGAAATGTATTACGATTCTTTATGCATTGCATCCCTTAATTTCAGTATCAAACGACATACTAAAATCTCTCTGTTTATAACTTCCACACCAGATTACTGGAACTCTTGACGTTCATAGCGATATTATTAGACTGTTAGGGATTATTTGATGAAATACGTTGAAATACTTGACTTCTGAAAGCTGGGTAAAGTCACTAGCAGCTAAACTAGGTGGATAGCTAGCTATTTAATAAGAAATTGTACAAAAGCAATATCAATGGATATTGTGGACTTTGTAAATGGCAGCATAGGCAGCTTGTGAGAGCCAGAAGTGTATGTATTATGCTAAAATTTCATCCAGCTTACCATTTAATAAAAATAAAAATTATATGGATATCGAATATAAGTGGTGCAAAATTCATAGTTATTAGTTGACCACGAAATGAGAGCAGTTGAAGCGAGACGCCACTAATTTTCTGACAATATATAACGTCATAAAGCCTACAGATGAGTAGGAATGCACAGTTAGGCTACGATAACAGTACAATATTTGCAAAATTTCTGCTAAATACTAAACTAAATTCGGAACTGCGAATGATTTCTTTACATGATTAAACATCCCAAGCTCTCTCACTTGTAACTAACTGTATCTGTTCAATTCCTTTTTCCGACAAAAAATACGTATTGCTCTGAAGTAGCAATTCTGTGTACATTGCATGTACTTATGTTCTAGTACAAGTGTGTGATACTGTGATTTGTTTAAAGCTGTGATCAACTGTGATTGTGAAGAGCTTTTAGCTCAAAGAATTAGCGCTTCAATCTAGAGCATCCCTCTAACATATATAATGGGGTGATATATGTTTCGAAATGCAGCCGTTTGTTGACGACTGGTTTAACCCATTAATATTTGGAAGAAAACACAAGGATCCTGCACCCGTCTACAAAAAGGAGAGTACCAAACATTGGTTTTGTCACCGTACCAAATGTATTCTGGCAGTCCTCCTAAACACTGTGCACGGAAACGGATTTGTTTTAATCGTATTGGAGATAAACAAACTTAAATACCTAATCGATTGTAACAACTAACAGCACAATGCATTGCACCAAACTATGTTCTCCTTATGGCACAAAGCTATGGTATTATTTGTGATTATACCCATAAGTTTTATAATCATTAATGATGCAGCGAATGATAAAGGAAGAAAGAATGAAAAAGTAATGTTATTTTAAAGCTATGTTCTTCTTCCATTCGATAACTGTTCAGTAAGGTTTCCACAACTAATTGTGTAAGCATTAACATTTCTACTGTTTAACAATGCTAAATAGAGGAATTATTCCATTCCTAACTAAAACCAATATTTTATCAGAAGTGCGTCCTTTAGATTACGCTGAACTTAAATGCACCTTGTGTATCTATTTGATTTTATAAACCAAAAATAAAGGTCCTGAAAGTAGGCAGATGTAACACATATGTCGGATAAATGTAATAGAAAGCAGGAAATTCATATCTCTGCGGCCGTTGTGTGAAATGTTGCACAGCAATGTTCTTTTACTGCCACTAGTCTACTGAAATAGGGCTGTCGTATTTAAACACACATAAAATCATCAGTCTATAGGAACTATCCAGCACAACAAGACGATATATAATAAAAATTCCATATCCTGGATTTTGAGGCATTTTTCTAAGAACTAGAAAACGTTGATAGAGTCGACATGAAAAATTCATGGCCATGGCCATGGCCGGGATTTAAACCACGGATCTACTGGTTTCCGTCCAGTCACTCTTACCTATTGAGCTACCATGGCAATTTACCGTCATGACATTATATTCTCCAATTGACTCATATATTTCATTTAAATGATGAAGCCTGGGATTCGAGTACTTACGATAGTAGGTCGCCACAAAACGTTGTATCTCTGATGCGAGAGCCCCTAGTGGTTTACCGGGGAAATATATGAGTCAATTGCAGAATTTAAACTCATGACGGCGAATTAGCCATGGTAGCTCAATGGGTAAGAGCGACTGGACGGAAATCAGTAGATCTGTGGTTCAAATCCCGATATTGAATTCTTTATGCTGACTCTATCAATTAAATATCTTAGCCTGTCTACGGCTAGCATCAAGAAATTAAAAATTTCCGTCAATTAGCTTAAATAATTAGAAAGCGCATTTCAGGATTCCTGCGAATAATCTGGGAAATCCACTTTATTCGGAAGAGAGTCATATAATCCATTGTAACTGATAAACGTTGATACATTCAAAAAGATACACTATAAAAGCTGTTTAGACATATTTAAGACAGAATTTATTTCAAATATCTCGTTTGTGGCATGGACCAGCTATCAAATATTCATTATATTGGTCTGCATTGGTTTACTATTTCCTTTTACAAACTCATCTCACTTTCACTAGTTTGTGGTGATGCCATGCAGATGTTATGGAATATTAAAGCTATAGTGAGCAGCTTTTAAACACTGGAGTCCTTCTATCCTTCCTCTTGCTACAACAGATTATAAGTGCAAATGTGTATCTCGGTCAAGGTGAAGCAGATTGAAAAATAAGCGTGCATTAGAATTGTACACCAAGCAAGATGGCTCCAAAGTTTAATCCAAGGCTCTCATTTGGATAATCGTGGGTTCTATTCCTGGAATCCACAATTCTGACCAGAGGCTTTTCTACGGTATTCTATTGTTTCCAACGTGAATGCCAGGGTTTTTCTACTACTACAAATTACCTTTCACTCATTTTCCTTCCTCTTTCTGGAAGGATTAGTTGCTGTGCATTATCGCTCAGGTCGAACAGGCGGTGTAGACACCTTTTCTCGACCCTGTCAGCTGTCAACCTTGTCTAAGCCGCTTCCGGTGGGTCGAACTCTCCCGGGCTCCTTCAGAGCGAAGTCTCTCTGAACTTCTTGCGGATGTGACAGAGTCATTAAGCTTAGATTAGTCGTGGACTTCTGGGCATCTCTGTTGTCCGTACTGCCTGCGGCTTATAGCCTCCTGCGGTTCCCTCATTTTAACTGTTTCAGCTGGAGGTGGTAGAGTGTATCGAGTGTGAGGTGTCTCTCCATTCCCTGGTAGTACATGACCGGTTATAGGGCCTGTGTAAATATAAATGCTGATGGATGTAGAAGATCATCTCAGTGTAACACGTTGGATATTGTGGAAACGTATATTGAATTATTATACATGAAATAAAATGCTCATACCACATGTTAAAATATAAAACTCAAATTGCTGCACTTTTTCTTTGTTCACTTTTTTTGAAGATGTTGATCCATTTACCTTGTTTTATTATTTTCTATGAATTCCAGAATTCAAATATTACTGATGAAATATAAATGACACTAATGTTGCAACGTAACATTGATTTTTGTGTATAAGTTTTGAATTTTGTCGATTACATGTGAGATAGTTCTGGTTACCATATAGGTAGGACTTTGAATATTCAGTCTGCAGGTTATTTGAAACGTATTATAAAGAAGTGCTTCTATTTAGAGTATATCTTGAAATGCAGGGCTATCTTGTGTACTGTAAACACATAGCAGTGAATGCTTTTGGTGTTCTTCAAGCCGTGCCCCTTACCCCTATTTTCCCTAGTCTGTGTGTGTGTGTGCGTGTGTGTGTGTTTGTGCTTTTTTTTTTCCTTTCCTCATTTTTAGTATTTCTTTCAGCATCAGCGTACCATTAGATTTCTTATTCAAATAGGTAAACTAAATTGCTTTAACCAGAACAGTTGGTCAACTTTTTTCGCAAATAAAAATAATTTTAAAGGTGTGTTCGGGCAAGGGTATTCCTCATTATAGAATCTTATTCATCTTTAAACCATTCTGTTTCGTTAACTAATGTTTCCTTGTGCGTCTCTGTGTGTATGTGTTTTTGTATGTGTGTGTGTGATTGGGTCTATGTTTGTGTTTGTGCTCGTTGTTATTTCTCACGAATCCCAAAAACCTTTGAGTGTGAATCTCATATTGAGCACTCTATATCTGTTATTCCAGAAGACAGGCCTAGAGCTTAGAGAAACTTATGAAAAGAGGAAAGGTTACGAATATTTTGGACAGCAGAGATGGTTTTTTTAATTCTGAATATAGCAGCATAAGTAAACAAAATATAACTTAACACACTTCACACCTTCGGGCAAAACTCAAAAACTTTAGCTAGATGGGTTAAACCTGGAGGGTTAGATATTAAAGTTATAAACCATAGTTATTGAAAACTATCCTACATATAAAGGGATTGAGGGCACTTCATTATTACCTGCGCATTGTTGTTCGCATTCTTGTCTGTATGGAGTATAAGATGGCATATTATTGGGCACCGTCTTACCTGCACTATTCAAATCTCACTTTATAATCGCTGAGGACTCCATTGGTAGCACCAAACATGCGCAATGTGCTCCCCTGCATTCGAAAACATATTCTAGCAGCTTTCAGAGTATATTTCATCTGGTTCTGGCCTTCGATCCTAATCCATTATTATATGAAGCATTGGAACTAAGCATTACGGCAAAAACGGAAAAAATGAAGTGTAACTGTCACTGGAAATAGGCAGGGACATACAGATATAAAAATATCGCCATTCCTCATAGGGTCGTTTGTCTTTTACAGCCCACACTCGGACAGTTTTTACCCGCCTGTCAGTGACACATAACCTTTATTTTGCATTCTGCGTAGGGGTGAAAGTTTGAGTTTACTTTAGATAATCTGAAGCCAACTGCTTAGGTATTCCTACATCCAGTTATTTTAACAATGCGGTGTTTACGCCACAGTAAAACAGTTGTCTTAAACACCACATCCAAAATATTCCATTACAGAATTTCAAAAGTGCACATGTGTTTTTTGCACCAAGATGTGAGACGAGAAGTTTGGAAGGGAAGATAGTGAGAGAAAGAATATTTGGAGGGAAGGAGATATAAATATGGCTCCAGTTAATTACTCTCCCAATGTTCATTATGGTGAAACATAAAACTGTGTATAAAACTACACCTACTGACAAAAGGGTTTGTGCAGCAGAGCACTTAACATAAAGTAGTCTATCATGTTTTCTAGAAATAAGTGAAAATAAGGAAAAGAATACTCAGTATCATATTACGCTAAGCCTTCAATATTAAGTCCTTCCATTGATAGTTCTACCCGTTAATCATTAATAAATATATTGCCTTTTATACAGTGCTTTTTAATGGCACAGATACACTTTATCTTATAAATCTGGATATTATTTGCAGTACTAAAAATGCATCCGTATATCTAGTACAAAAATTTCCACAAGAATTGTTTTATCATAGGGGCATTTCAAAATAGCTCATTTGAGTGGCTAAGGAAAGAGGAATAAGCAACATGAAAAAGGGCAAGCAAATAGCGACCTGTTGCAAAAGGAATGGCGAGGGGACCGGAAAATGTAACGTTAGACCGAGTGGATGGCACTTGGGTGACAGATCGACTCTGGCCACGAGATGGAACAACCTGCTGTAGGTTGAGTTAAAGAAAAAGGAAGCTCTATATTTCTATTTACTCTTGAATAATCTTAAACCAACCACTTCTGGAACAATGCAAGAAGTCAAAATTATATGAGAATCATTTTATTGGAGTACTCCGTATGGTATAAGTTAACGAAAGAATAAATGTAGACATGCTGACCCCGATTTCCCTCCAACTCCTTAGGATTATATTTCGTAGTTGTGCACGATACACTGTTAATTTTGATTACATGTAGCAGGTTTTCCAGGGGTGAATCACTAAATAGTTAACGAGTTGTAACTTTGTAGATACATTGTAATGGATAATGTACAGAGCTTATTGCAGATATTTTGTAGACAGCAGCAGAATTCGAAACTCGGCATCTATTCGTTAAAAACCAGCAGCACTAGCCACTCAAATACAAATAACCACTTGGAATATGCAGTTCAAAACAGTTTTCTAAAAATTAATGTGCCTTAATCATGAACCGACGGAAATCAACATAATGCTGATCATGGTGATGATGATATGTTATCGTCGTACTGCAATGCAGTGCTGTGGGTACAATAAAAATAACTCTGTTTTTGAGGTAACAGACGATCCTTAAATTTGAAAAAAGTGTTGGTCGTGCCTTTATTACTATACGGTAGATAAACCGAATATCAAAACTTGGAGATAAGTTAAATCTTATGTCCCCTTCAGTGGCAAAACTATTGTGAATGATAATCTTTAAGAACACGTGATCTCTAGGTTTTCAAAATGTGCCTCTCTATAGGTGAACTTTCCAACTCTAAGACATATTATAGTCCTATGAACAAAATAAGCATTATAAAGTCCGTAATGTGTTCTATTATAAATTTCTGATCATAGTCAAGTTTAAATAAGAACAAGAAAAACGTTCCTGTTACGCTGATTATAGTGATCGAAGTTTCATTTTAACAAAATCGTTCGAAAAATTACCAGAGTAGCCACAATACTCAACAATGCAATGTGCATTTTTAATCAATGGCAGTTTCGGTAAGCAGCTCCTTTTTTCTTTTATCTGGTTTTATGTTATGCTTCAACCTTCTTCTGACTCCTCACGTTCCTCATCCGTGTTAGCTAAAAGCCGTTTCTTAGCGCGAGTACCTTCAATGTTTTCGGTTGAGGTAATATGAAGTGAAGTTAACACGTTTATTTTCTTTCTCTCCCTTTTTTCTCGGATGTTTTCAGAATTTATGAATGATATTTGATAGGTAGCCGAAAGACGTTCTAAGGATTCTTTGGGCAAAATCTCATTTTTTTCCTTGTTTTCCTCTTCTCCGAGGGTCCAGGTGAAGAAGTATTGTTGATATCAAGAACTTTCTATCATTGTTGATTTCCTTCAGGACATACATAGAGACCACGTAAGCGAATTTTTTCCTTGGAACAATCTTATATGAAAATGGCACGATTCGCTCAAAGGTGAAGCCTTCCAGACTTCATGCAAAGAAGCTGTTGCGTTCCAAACTTCAACAGGCAATGGGCAATATCTCAGCACTAGGAGATTCTAGTTTGTATTTTTATGCAATCATTCAGTTGCTTTTCGTTAGTAGTGGAAATCCCGAGGCTTGAACAAAGTCCCTTCCAAAGTTAGTAGCTCATGTGTTGTGGAATGGTAGTTCTATAGTTCGATCTTGATCATGTTAGGCGGTACTCTAAAACATTTAGACTTCTGTAACTTACACGATTCTCCATTATAATACACCCCTTGAATTAATAAGTATTCAGAACACTTAAGGAAATTATCTTCATTTATTTAACCTTGGTTACCCAATTTGAGAAACTCTGCAAAGAGGTAATGCACCTACAAATTCCTGAAAACCATTGACACATTTGTAGATGTCCTCGGTGTAATATAGGAGTTAAAACTGCCGCAACATGTAACAATTTTGACGTTTTACCACTTTTCAACAATAAAATAAAACTCGCCTCACGCGTCATCTTCACTGTCAGGCTACCATTTGAGGTAATGGACACCACCCTCTGGGCGCCTCCACCTGAGAAATGGGTCCAGTCTTCACATTGTGGGGCGGGGTCACCCCGAAGGCTAAGTATGCCATGTGGGGAATGTTGGTAACCAACCAAACACAATAGGCCGCGCCGTGGCTCAGTGCTTAGACCGCTTGGCTATCACCAAGGCGGCCCGGGTTCGATCCCAGGCGACCGCAAAGTGACATTTGTGATGGACAACACGGCGCTGGAGTGGGTTTTCTCCAGGGTCTCCGGTTTCCCCAGCCATCTCGTTCCACCGCTGCTCCATCTTCATCTCATGTACCACCAGTGTCATCGCCTGCGATGCCGTATGTAGTAAAAGCGGGCGTTAAACACTACACATTTCAACCGAGCAAAATAAAATAAAAGTACCACACACCATGGAACGAAAACTGCAAAATAAAGCGTTCTGCTAAGCTCGATTAAGTTTGTTTTATTTTAATTTCGTACTTGATTTCTTAATTTTCTTCTTGATTTTCGTTCAATAGTAATACTTCTCTACCACCCACTAATTTTAGGACATGGAATTCAAAACCCCTAACCATATTATAAGACAATACTTGCTTAAAGTTCATAATATATATATATATATATATATATATATATATATATCAACTTAAACTTTAACCACAATTAAAGCCTAAGCTGTCAACATTTATGTGCTAAATTTAAAAGTTCTGTGCACTACCTATCTGAAATATTGACTTCCTTTAGTTACGTTTAATGACATTTTGATTACTAATTTATTTTTAAATCAGTATATGGAGCCTTAAAGATGGCGGAAATTTAAAAAGACTCAAAGTCCCAGATTCATAGGTAATAGAAGTCTCAAAAGCAACAAAAAAACTTTAATTTCCGTTATTCTTGCTCCAAATTCTCCGATATTGCTTTAATGGTAAAATTTATGTTTTCGGGAAGAAAGAAAAATTTAAGACGTAATAAAATCTCTTAAAGAAAATATAGATATTAAATAGTATCTTGTGGCATTTATTTTTTATTTTTGTTCTTTTTCTCTTATACACCGTTGGTAATGTTTCTCTTATGTCTAGCAGAAAGAAGCTAAGAGGCTTTCACCCTTTTCTTACTGTATCCCTTTTACATTAATGATAAATCTTGGTGGAAATTTCCACCGTGTTCATCAGAGACAGCTCTCATGTTTTCTGAAAAGAAAGGCTGGTGACATTAAATCGCATTGATTGGAAGGCAGCAAGCTGCTTCACCACAATTTCTCTGTAATTGTCCGATCTTGCTTTCTCAAGAAATTACAGGTTGCTTTTTCACAACAAACTTTTTGCATCATTATTTCAATAAGTGTATTTCATGTCAGTTTACAAGAAATAGGTACATAAGGACTTTGATTTCCAATCAGCAATAAAATGACTTTCAATTAATCACGGTTGCACCAATGAAGAGACGCAACTCTTCCGAGTTATGATTAACTCCAATATTTCCCACAAGTCCGCTTATGTTGCAGAAAATTTTTCTAACACTCGTATATATTGAACCGACCCCGTAAAATTTATTTATTTATATAACACCAATTTCATCGACTAATCACACTAATTTTACTCTCCTTTCCATGTTGGCACACTGTAGTAAGAATGTGATGGATTGAGAGGAGAACCCTGCACGATAAAGCCTCTGATTTGCACGCATTGTTTGGCTGATTAATGGGGTCTATCGTGAAGCTTAATTTGTGGGAAAAGAAATAGAGGAAAGCAAGGTGAACATGATGTGCCCTCACGAACAGTTCATCCCTCTACTTCCTGCACCCTCTCCATCGCCGCCAAGCACAATAGGAGAATACTATTAATCATAGCTGCTGCAGATATTCTCCGGATTAAACGGACGTGTCCACAAAAATCAAGAGTTAACAAATGAGCCCTCGTGAAAACCTTAATCACTTGTTTTAAAGAAGATGACTACTGACTTGAGCCCATTAGAGTTAATTCATGTACTGCGCTGAGGTTGTTATTAATGATCATGAATTTTTACGGCTTTAAAATGACTCTCCAGTACAAAGCAGTAGCACTTGCCCTCATCTCTGGAGTGATTTTTCTTTGTCATCAAGCAAACTTCTTACGATTATTTCAAAATGTCATTTATGGCTGCAGGCAGAATTAGGTATACGTAATATAATCATCTGTTTAGTGCTAAGACAGAGTGTCCTAGAGAGTTGTGCTTTGGTTCCCGGCCACGTAATGTAGTAATGAAGTGAATCATCTGCCCATATCTCTTTTGCTTTATTCTACATATCATTAAACTGAAATTTGTTTCCTCCATCGTAGGCACTCTATCTTAAACCTAATTTTACGGCAGGAGACCCCACAATATTCAATGAGGTTCACCTCAATATATTTTCCATTGTGCTATTCAAAGAAATAATCAAAAGCTGGTATAAAGTGGTACCGTTATTATAGGCTACATTGTAAAAATGATCGCCAAATTGGCGATTCTAAACAAGTAGAACGTTAGACTACAGCAAATTAAAATATATATGTACACCATATGCGGATATTGAACAAAAATGCCACATGTAAGAAAAGTAAACCTAGCACATGCAATACGCCGATATAATGGAGTGTGCATCTTTATTAGCAAGGGCTTATATAGACTCAGACCAAATACGTATAAGATATTTCTCTTTTTATTTACACCGTTGTACTTGAGTTTGGAAATTAGGGTGTAAAACATTTCACAGAAGTTACAAGAAATTTTCAACGAGCACTATTACAGAGCTAGGTAAGCAAAACGGAATTATAATAGTTATAATTCTCTTCTAGATAGACATAATGTATAAATAATACAGGTATAACATTTGAAAACTATTCAATAAGAAATGGCCAAAGCAACCGTTGAGAAGAAATAATTTCAAGTTTTGTAAAGAGCAATCAAAGTAAATGAGTATATTTAATAATTGAATAAATGTAGCTGAATGATTATGGAGTTTAACGACTAAAAGTGATATAGTTTAAAACATTGGACTAGTTATTCACTTTTTTCTATCAGAACGCAATATGAAATTATGTATAAAAAGCATATCCCAATCAACATAAAATATAAAATTAACCTTCATATGCTGTGTAAAATTAAGAAATATTGGGTCGAGAAATTTTTACAGTGGAAAACACTGCTCCTTTCCATTTGATGGACCATATTACGCATAAATGCATAGACTATTTGTACGATATAGAATGTTGTTACAAATAGTTTGGTTACATCATCCTCATCTACACATTTAGTCCAATTGTTCCACTGTTTCACTTCAGCGAAGACACTTCTTGTTCCTCAGTCATACACTCTCTTGGATTATATTATAACATTTTTCTGGTATTGTAAAGTCTTCCGTCCATTGTAAGTGCTCTTCGCAGTTGTTTTTCACTTCTAAATCTTTGTATTTTAATCTAAAAGTACTCAATACATCCCTACATTATGTGATTCCCTTTTTGTCAATTCCAATATATCTTCTGACAGATCTTAGGAATCTCATCTCACTTGCTTATATTTTATTTTCCTGTTTTTTGTGGTCATCAGTTTATAAAATTTCATCTTTTCTTAATATTTTATTTAAATTTATTGTTTTAGTAGGGTACACTTTTGTATATCTGTTTAATTTCGTGTCTAAATTTGGAGTATCTCTGAGTTTAAGATAATATCCTAAATAATTAAATAAATTTATGATTTTCCAAAATTTTATTCATGAATACAGGTTTACATCCTATTAATGTATTGCCTGTGTACGCGATTACTTTAAGTTTTATTTTATTTATTAAACTTAATTTAATTTACATCTTGTGTAATAATTATACATACTATATTAGTAAAACAATTCTAAAGGTGTTTATTAAAATAAGTGTACCTGTGATAAAGGTATGAAGTGCTTTTGGACTTTACATTCTTATTTAAATATTCTAATAACACTATCACAATATTACTGAACTGGCTCCTATTCATATAAAACAGTCACAGGAAGGAAACCTGTATGTTTGAAGCAGATTTCACCAGCTTTATATTATTGCACGAGAAGGTTGCCTTAGTTTGCTACACCACACCTGTCCTTCCAACCATTATATATTTCCGTGCCCCAGTCATTGCTTGATAAAGAACACAATGAAACTTGAGAAGTAATATGAACAGTAGTTCATGTAAAGAATCCCAAGTTACTGTGTGCTAATATGTATTATATTGAGTAAGATAATGTGAAGGTAAGTCCCCACGTGTTTTTACGTATGAAAGCTAATTTTTTTAAGTGAAAGAAATAGATTTTTTGTAATTATATTTTAGTTAGCAAAAATGCTGTGATTTTTCTGTATAATACGTAGGTATGGTCCTAGTGGGTAGCACCTCATGCCGACCCTAATTGGGAATGGAATTCCAGTTAGTTCTGGCTTCAGTCTTGTTCTTTTTCTTTGTTTTGTTTTTAAATCAGCTTAGTGGTTCTGCATAACATGCCAAAGGGTCTTAAAAACTGCTAAAAACCACTCAGTTGTATGGAAATTTAGAGTCAGGCTGAAACATTCAATGCCATAGACGGGATTTGAACCACGGATCTTATGGTCTCCGTCCAGCCGCTCTAACCATTGAGGCACTATAGCCAACGTGCCGATATGACACTAAATTCTCCAACTGACCCGTATTTTTCCCTGTAAACCACTCAGGAGTTCTCATAAACACATGAGACAGCTACCTTTATGGCGACGTACAACGTGTAAGTACTTTAAGGCCCGGGCTTTATAGTTAACCATTATTAGGTCAATTATTGGAAATTAATAATTAATTAAAATACAAGTCAGTTGGAGAATTTAGTGCCATATCAGCACGTTGGCCATAGTAGCTCAATGGTTGTACTTCGCTTACTTTCTGTGAAAATAGCTTGTCAGGGCTTGTTTACCATGATGTCTTTAAACATTTTGTGGAGTTATTACTTATACACTATGGATATTTTTTATTTTAGAATGTTCTGAGACATAAGTGCATGTTTTAGTGGGTGTAATTTTTATATGGTGAAATATGGCTTTATTGCATCCTGTTGCATGAAGGGAGCATGCTTATCTATTGGATACAATGTTTGTGCAGTTATTTTTAAGAAGGTATTATGTGGGAAAAGAAAGTATAAGCAGGGAATAGTGAAGAATTGTATGTCAGTTGTGTTAAAGTACAATATTATATTTGTATTGAAATCCAAAGTTCAATTAAATGTGAAAGTGTGTTGCAAAACACTTAGTGAGTGCAAGTCATTTTCTGTCATAATCTTTAGAATATTATACAACATGTATGTTATGTAAAGACGCAATGTGTTTAATGAACAGCTCAGTTATTCATATTTTAAGTTCTAGTATTCTTGGATTTATGAACTAAGTTTGAGTAGTGTACACCATGTTTTTCATGGATACACTTAACTAGGTTTAATTTGTAGCCACACACATAAGCTTTTGTATTATTAATATGTGCACATACCTATATTCGTTGTAATTTTAGGCTCATTTTTTTAGAAAGTTTGATGATGTAAGGCTTTCATAATAGTGAACAACCTTTGTAACCCTTTTTATGTAATATTCTCTCTAATCATCCTATATGACATTTTTGGCAATACATGTTGTATTGTCTCTGATATTGTGGTACACATTAAAGATCTGTGTACATCTACAGTAAGTAGCCCCATATTGTGATAGTTCAAGCCACCATCGAAGGCAAACACAATCCCCTCCCGCCTGGCGGAGGTCGCAAGCTGAATGTGTCAGCCGAGCAAGGGCTCTCACCTCATTCACTACTCACTTTACTCGTAGGGTGCGGAAAGTTGTTCTTCACCATAGGTAACCATCGGAGGATACCAGGAAGGCCAGCTGGTACTCTTTTTAACTTTTCAACTGCGTAAGCAACTTCGAACATTTTAACAGTGACTTAGTGCACCGTAACATTGTGGAAAGTGGTTTATCAAACATATTCATTTGTGGGGCTGTGTGAAGTTACAGTGTTTTTTAATACTATTTTCTTTTTTTTTTTACTTTTGGCTAAACTTTAAAATTCTTGAAGCAACTTTTATTTTAATGGGTACTCCATTATTATAATGCATATAAGAACATTTTTAGAATTATGTTTGTTGATTAAACAAACATTACAATTTGTAGAAACGTAGAGTCAGACTGAAAAATTCAATGCCATAGCCGGAAGATCCGTGGTTCAAATCCCGGCTATGGCATTGAATTTTTCAGTCTGACTCTACGTTTCCACAATTTAGCCTACACACGGTCAGTGTGAAAGAATAATTAATTTCCATTAATTAACCTAATAGTGGTTAACTATAAAGCCCGGGCCTTAAAGTACTTACATGTAGTAAGTCGCCATTAGTGTAGTTGTCTCATGTGTTTATGAGAACTCCTAAGTGGTTTACCGGGAAAATACGAGTCATTTGCAGAATTTAATGTCATATCGGCACGTTGGCCATAGTAGCACAATGGTAGTGCGGCTGGACGGAAACCAGAAGATCCGTGGTTCAAATCCCGGCTATGGCATTGAATTTTTCAGTCTGACTCTACGTTTCCACAATTTAGCCTACACACGGCCAGTGTGAAAGAATAATTAATTTCCATTAATTAACCTAATAGTGGTTAACTATAAAGCCCGGGCCTTAAAGTACTTACATGTAGTAAGTCGCCATTAAGGTAGTTGTCTCATGTGTTTATGAGAACTCCTAAGTGGTTTACCGGGAAAATACGAGTCATTTGCAGAATTTAATGTCATATCGGCACGTTGGCCATAGTAGCACAATGGTAGTGCGGCTGGACGGAAACCAGAAGATACGTGGTTCAAATCCCGGCTATGGCATTGAATTTTTCAGTCTGACTCAACGTTTCCACAATTTAGCCTACACACGGCCAGTGTGAAATAATAATTAATTTCCATTAATTAACCTAATAGTGGTTAACTATAAAGCCCGGGCCTTAAAGTACTTACATGTAGTGAGTCGCCATTAAGGTAGTTGTCTCATGTGTTTATGAGAACTCCTAAGTGGTTTACCGGGAAAATACGAGTCATTTGGAGAATTTAATGTCATATCGGCACGTTGGCCATAGTAGCACAATGGTAGTGCGGCTGGACGGAAACCAGAAGATCCGTGGTTCAAATCCCGGCTATGGCATTGAATTTTTCAGTCTGACTCTACGTTTCCACAATTTAGCCTACACACGGCCAGTGTGAAAGAATAATTAATTTCCATTACAATTTGTAATTCACTATCAAGATCAAAATATTTTAAAATGTTAATCAATGTGGGCGTTGATTCTAGCAGGCCAGGGGGAGATGTAACTGTTTTAATTATAGTGGTGGTTTGTGCCACGTTACGTGTGACGTCACCCACTCTGGTGATTTCCTTTATGTGACCATTCGCTTTTTCTCTTAGACCGCCAGCAATCACAAAGTGAACATGTGTTTTTGTATTTAAGAATACTTTGTGTGAGGTGGCTCGCCTCTGACGTTTATGAGCACAAGGTGACGTTACCGTTTTTGTATATTTGATTTAATAAACTTATAATTTAAATCATGTTTAACTGTTTCGTTGAATTACCTAAAAATTTTTAGCTTTCCTATCAAGAATCAGTTACGAATACAATCTGAGGCTACGTTTCCCTAGTCCGTTCTGGCCACCTGTCAGGAAACCTAAATCCAATTCCATCCATCGCCAGATAGTGACAATTTGACTTGTAAGTTAGGCTGTAATATATTGTAGAATATCGAGATTGTGCTGCGAAAAATCAGTTGCAAATATTATTGCGTATTAGCATTCTGTGTTTTAAGGCCAATGCAATCCTATGTGTAGGTGGAATTATTGTCTTAGTTCGCAAAATCCGAATAGTAATAGGTATATGTGTACTAAAAAAAATCTAGAAATATTGCTTGGAAACTTTTCGATTTACAGAAATCATCAGATAGAAAGCTAATGGAATATGCTTGAAAGCATATACAATAACATGATATGAACATGACCTTGATGCAAGAAAATGTTTGGTGGCGCCGGGCAGAGCACTTTATCCTCAGGGTATGCGTGGATATGTATGAGTGGATGGTTCTAATGACACTGGAGTGCCCGTTTCAAACTGGTTTAACGACTGCTGCTTTATATCACATCAAACTTGATGTTGCCGACCAAGGTTATCAATATTTCACTGTTTAGGGTGACCGTATGTAGAATGCTAAGTACGCGATAGTACTTAATTCTTTATCCACATATGAACTGACCAATATCTTTTATCATCGCTTCTAGTCTGCCTTCGCCCAAGACAGTAGCAGATGACCGTCTTAATAGGCTATCAGCCGCGGACTGCCTTTTACTACAGCTGAGTGGGTGTGACTTTCACCTCTTGAAGCCCTTCAGTAACAACAAAACTCCCTTATGTGACTATTTTATCCATTGTGATTATTAATCTCGGTCATGCCATTATTAAGTGTCAAACGGAGTCAAGTGTTACCCATTCAGGATTCTTACTAAGAAAACCCTCTTTCTCCCGTGTCTTTTGTTAAACAACTCAACCAACTGCCGCTGCACGTGTTGTAACAAAGATATACCATTTCTTTGAAATCCATTACGATTCTTTACTTATTGCACCCCTTAATTTCGGTATCAACCTACATCATTATTACAAAACTAAAATAATATTCAAAGTTTAAAGGTAGATCATTTATCAGGGAAGCGGTGTTTGATTACATTATAAAGTCATTTCACTTACTTTACTTTTTTGAAAGGGTTAATTTGTAGTATAGAAGCATACTTCTATGAAGCACAAACGTTACAATTGCTGTTAAAAATTTCACTGGCATAACTACCGTACTAACCAAGGCA
Organism: Mantis religiosa; assembly: GCA_030765055.1. NCBI lineage: Eukaryota > Metazoa > Arthropoda > Insecta > Mantodea > Mantidae > Mantis > Mantis religiosa. The sequence goes on along the minus strand of CM060948.1, from coordinate 99,327,610 downwards.
CATACTTCAAATTTAGAACAACAAAAATATTCTAAACTGTAATTAGTCTCTTACAGCGCTTTTATATTGGCCATGAAAGACCTCGTGAGGTTCAGTGCACTCTGTGTCAAACTTGCATATCTGGATAAGTTCGCACCATATACATCAACATAATATATGTGCATATAACTCCTTTAAAACTCTCCGCCAAAACAAAGTTTTGGTGAATAGATTTCAAAAGGCAGAAATGTATATATTTAATTTTTCGTTAAGGAATATGATGTTTATAACGCTGGGTATAATGTCGGATTTTGGTGAATCTTTCTAAGATTTTCTTAAGAATAAATTATTGTTATTAAATATATAGATTGAAAATAAACTCCCACAAATCTAAAAAACATGAATAATTATAAAGCATATATTACAGTGTAACAGACAGCCTAAGAAATTACGTATTGCTTATTCTTAATGCTTCTGACGCCCTTTCACCTATTCTGTTCGCATATAGAAACGAATTTACTTTCTTATATGAAGCGTAAGGAACAGAAGTAGGTTGAGATATATTAAGTCTTCTCCTCATGTTTAATTTTTACTAAGCCGTAAAAAGATGTTATTACTGATTTTAAAAACTAAACGTGACACTGCATTTTACTTAAAGAGGAAACGAGAAAAATGAGAGAGTGAGGTTCCGGAAGGAGTCAGAATAACAAGGAATGGAAGTAACTAGTATGCTTAAAGATAAAATCACCAAGTCAACAGAATAATACGAGCAAAGCCGAACCTTCTGCTAAACATGAAATAATAATGTGTTGAAACTAAGAGAATGCAGCGGTGGAAATGCGCTTATGTAAACAAAGAAGTCAATAATAGTAGAAGACAGCTCTTAGTTTGTTTATGTATATGCATATGTTACAGTAGAGTATCTGGGTGTTTTTATGCTATGCTACGTGATGTGTACTTTTTGGTGATCTAGTGATCCGGTGTCGCTAATATCTCCTTGATGCGTGTATCTGAGTTTTGTGCGATTAACTCCACCTACGTTTTCATTTCCTATCGCACTGTTTATACTCGTGCTAATGTTCTGATACATTATATAGATTTGTATTTCCCCAAGTGACCACTAATTGGGAATTTCTTATTTAATTTGTATTTTTGAAGTATTCACGAAGGTGTACAAAGTTTGAATGATTCCTTACCTGTCTTTGATTCGTAGTGCCAGATACAGTTCCGCTAATATGTTTTTGCCTTACCCTCTTCTGTATTTCTTTTTTTATTTTCTCTTGTTTATGTTTCTGTGATTTCCTGGTTTTTACTGATTTCGACTTTTAACACTCATACACATTTCAAATGGACAGCCATGCTAGAGGCAGGACTCGAACCCGGAACCCCCTGAGCGGCGGAGTGCCAAAGGCTCCAGTGACCGCGGCTAAGAGGCTGGCTACAAAATCTAGCTAACCTTATCTGGATTTGTACTGTATTTGTGAATTTACAAGTATATTATTTTGTATTCTTATTTTGTGAATAACTATGTAGCATTGAATTAAAATTGTACGTCCAGTTAGAATAGAAATTTAACTTGTTTTTGTGCCTCGTTTTCCTGCAAATAAATCTACTAAAGCTTAATGACATACATCATAAACGTCAGAAGTCCACTGGAGGAAGCAATAGCAAAAATGAAAAGGATATAATTAATTATTATTTGTAGTTGTCCGTAAACATTACACAAAGTGAATGGAGCGGTTACATAAAAGCTCGTTTTTCTCTGACCACGAAACTAAAATTAAACAAAATACATAGTGCATACATTGAAAGTGCCATTTAATAAATATCTAGCACTTACTTGTGTAAACAAACAAATATGCATCAGTTTGTTTCGAAATTATGTGTTTTACTATATACGAAAACAGATTTTGCCAGAATGATTACAATTTTCAACATTGCAGGTGGCATTAAGTTATTTAGTTCATACCTCTTTTCATAGCTTTCTTTGCTTCTGGATAATAGAGAAAACCAACATATTACATTATTTAACTATTAATTACTGAAATGGGAATATCCAAGCACTAACGCCAGGGCAAAAGAAAATTATGTTGTACTGTTACTGGACTTTTTGTTATAAAGTAAATAATATACCCTAATCCCTGTTCAATACTTTATCTTGTGGAGACCAAGTCTGAATCCTTTTATCTGTAATTAGTGTTTCGCAGTCACCATATGTATGTTCTGCGTACTGAAATGGTTGAATACAGTTAATTTGTAACCGCATAACTGAGAATTCCTTTGCATGTTAATGTGTTACAGGTTTAATGCCCAGAACGCCATTTCAATTTTTTAATTGGGGAAGATTGCAGTGTCCAGGCCTTGTATCTCTGAAAAAAAATCCCTGAACTGTTCAATAATAAACTGAATTTTTTACTGTATGGTGAATACTCATTTGACTAATGTGTAATGACATGCAGAAAATGTGGCCCTCACTTTTATACCACAACAGCGTTTTCACCTCTGTGAAATAGCGTTTGAGTAACCAAACTTTGATACCTCCCAGCCGGTATCCATTCTCAATATGACTGGCCGGATAAACACTTCAGGGATATAAAAACAAAGTAATGAAGGAGATTGGAATTAGTAGCAACATTTGAATTAACAACAAATAGAACGTTTTTGGAGCAGTCACATTAATGCAGTGCTTAGAAGTAATCTCTTCCAAAATTGAAGAACTAATATTCAAACAGTTTGCTGTACCGCTGCTATAATTGCCTATCTGGTTCTAAAGCGAACTCTCCTCTTCGTGGTAGCTACACTTTCCTTTGATAGTTCAATACAAGCCCAATAACGATATTCTTACAGCAGTGCTCTAACAGCATTCATATGCACATCATCATTTGCTGATTGCGGTCTGGCAGCTCCACGTTTTAGATGATCGTCTTCCCTTCCTCTAAGAGATGCATTCGTCCTCCTAGCCACGGTACGATGTGGTAAAGTCTGTCTACCACAAGCTTCCAATAATTCTACATGGCACAGTCGAGCATTGATACCACTTGAACTGAATTTTAATGAAGCATCTTTGTTCGTTTTACTAAACATATTTAAAGCACTAAGGATAACGGTCTACATTTAAACATACTAAGCTGTCTTATATATAAAATTATTGTCTTGAAACTCGCAGCTAACAAACATTAGATGCTCTTTATTTTTCTTTGTTTTCAGCTTACACGATTTGCCGCTGATAACGTCAAATACAAGCAGTGTTGCCATTAATTTTTGAATGACCAATGCCATTGATGCGAGATGAGGAGGTGCTTTGGATACCACTTATGAGAAGGGTTTCTCTACGATCGATATATAGCAAAGGCTAAACCAAAGCAACTTTATTCTGTATCCTAGAACGAAGTGTGAAGTGTTACTTGCATGTATTCTTAAACTGGAGAACTTTCATTAACTACATAGAGGCTTACTTGGAAGGCTTTGTATCCTTTGAAACAGTGTGAAAGCCGATATTAGGAAAACAAATGTCACAGAGGAGGTGTAATAATAATAAATGTTTTAATCATATTAAAAGAACAAGAATAACAGCTTATCCTTTGTCTTTTTTATCGCTTTTTTATTTTCATTTTATTTTTGCACCCAAATTCAAAGAAACATGGGTATATGGGCACTCCGTTAGCCATAACACGGATAACTAGCTTGTAAAGCATAAACATTATGGGCCAGTTTTTTTTTGCACTCGATACACACGCCTAATAAGGAAGTAACCGAGCGGTTAAAATTTAAGGATCTCCTTTGCATGACAGTGAGCACGCTCAGATGCTAAGTATCTCCTAAAGACTCCCTCCTCTATTACGAATGCAAGCGTATCGTACTCTAAAGTAAATGATACCATCTCTTCTGAAGGATTAATTGAAATTGTTGTAGAGTACAATCGGATATGAGCAGCCTGTTGATCGTAAGAATTATATAATAATCAGCACGTTCGATCATCCCGTTAGGACTACGCATCTCTTTATTACTGAAGAGGTACACACGTACATGGAAAAGAAATGCGTTTCATTCATATGAATTTCCCTATTTTATCTTCATATACACAAATATTAAAATAATAGAAATATCAGATTAATAATTCTACAAATAAATGTCAGGGAGAAACGTACCATATTCTAGAAAATGATTTTCTTATGTTGCAAATCAAAGTATAGAAGCTGAAGTATGAGTTCTCAGTTTTGATCAAGAGGATTGAAGTGATTATTGAGTTCTGAGTAAAGGAAAAGGCGATTATTTGTGGGTCTGTGTACCTAAGGCGATTATAATTACGGTACTTGGTATCTCAGTTTGTTCAGCTGACACACAGTTTGCAGAAATTCACCTCGAGAAGATTCTGAAAATTAGAAAGCCAAAAGGACTTTGGAAAGGTAGAGTCGGATTACTAATCGCCTACACACGGCTAGTGTAGAAGAACGATTAATTTCCAAAATGTATTATTGGAATTGAACAAGAGGTGGCAAAGACGGAGAGTTTCAGATCTAAATAAAACCATTAAAAAGTGGTAACGTTGGTGGGGAGTAGAATAAACTGAGGAGAGAGCTTGTATTTCTAGATTTACCGTCATCTGGGGTGACTTTGTGCCACTTTTGCATATTTTAGAAATCTCTTCTTTAAATTTAATGTTAGTAACATTATAACTGTTTATAACATAGCAGCAGAAGCATCAACCTTCTACTGCAATCAAGTTATGCCTTAATGTTAACTGATACCCAAAAAGCCATTCAAACAGCGCCCAATGTCACCGCATTAGGTGGGGTGACTTTTTACCACCTATAAATTCAGTACTATTCAAAGTGAGAAGCTCGTCTGGCGCAATATCACTCCATGGAATGGGAGTATTTGTTCCAATAAAAATTGTTGCCAAAACTTTTGAACCGCACTTCATTTGAATATCAAAAATGTTACATTTTTTCAAACCTTTTGCACTTCAGGAATGTCATACAATTCACGCTTGGACACTTTTACAGATGGCTCAATGTTCTTGACTAAATCTAAATATTCATAGTATATTTAGTTTTTTCTGCTCAGGCCACAGCCACAGACATCCACTTCTTTGCATATCACAAACTCTCACATCCTGTTCATCCATTGTTATAACCCTTCCCGGAGAGAACTGCCCTTCATATTGCACAATGATGAAATCATCAATCAACAAGTTTCTCGGAAATAGTGCTGATGCTGTTTTCTGTTTTACTGGAGATGAGGATCTTCATTGTCATCAAAGGAAAATGGACTGTTGGAACTCTCCTGACAATTTATGGTAACATCATCATAACTGCTCAAGATGTGAAGTTCTGACTTTCATGTTTTTTTTTTCTTTCTGTTGTAGACTTTGATGTTGATGGTCCATTAAACACCTCTGGTCCACCTGCTCGGGCGCAATGCTTATTCTGTAATTCGACATCAATGTGTTCCTATGAATATACCTTAATTTTGCAGCCGAGCGTATTGATAGAGTCCTTGATCTAATATCTTTTAGAGCATTTTCTAATGTATATTCGTTGTAATTGTGGTATGGCCGGTTTCCTGACTCCCTTAGCTGTTTTCTTGGCAATTTCTCTATGGTAATTTATTATCGGTATCTGTAATGAAAGTAAAGTAGTCAGTAGTAAAATACTAAATCTATATTCAATTAAAATTAACATAACTACACAATTTAATATACGGAGTAAGACCCTGTGTGCTCGCATATGAGTAAAATGCAATGACTTGTGCTGGTACAAAGTTACCCCCCTTTTCCAGTTTTTAAGTTTCCACCTCATTCAAAGGAATGCCATCTTCAACAGAGCTTATATTTTCGTAATCAATAGCCAAATAATAGTCTAATCAAATAAACCTACCTTTAATGTGAAACACAAAATTCTTCTCCTCGATCTAACTAAAACTATAGAATTCACTAAAAACACTTGCAGACGCGTTTCCACATGTTTTCACAATGCTTCCAACATTAGAAGAGTAAGTAGTTTGTAACACAGTGACCAGGTGATACCAACACTTATGCAAGTGTTAGAATATCACTACAACCTTACGGCATTTTCAAATCGCATTTGTCTGTGCTTTCTTATTAAGCGCAAGGATGGCACAAAACTATCCTCCAGCACAAAGTCACCCCAGTTGACGTTATGTCTTTCCTTTATGTTTTAATGGTATGATTCTTAGCAGTTCTTATCACTTAAAAGCCGCAATTGGATTATAATACTCAGTCGCCGCTAATGCGTTCACCAAGGATCATTTCAGTGACTCCTGCGACTTACATTTCTCGTTGATATTATTACGGAAATAGTTGTACTTTAACAGGAACGCATTGATCCTTCAGAAGTTAATAGGTATAATGCTTAAATAGTTACGGTTTGACACTAAAATTATGAAACAGTTAAATTGTTATCTTCAAATAGTGGGCAACTCGCCTCTAATAATAGAAAACTAGAATAACACAGCTCAGTTCCATTTTAAACAGACCCTTCAGGCCTCTAATAACTACTCCTATATAACTTTCTTATATGTTTCTAATCATTCTAATGGAGCAAACATACAAACTGTACAAACTATCCAAAGAACTATACAAACTATACATCTATACTATATATAACTATATATTGCTGTAGGACAAGCTGAATAAAGAAAACTAAAGGGACAGTTAACTGCTTAAACTTGAGTCCTAAGCTGTAATTCTAGAAGACAATTTTTACAAGTATTCACTTTGAAGAACTGAATGTTGACAGCACATGGAAAAAATGACAAATTATTGGAAAAAATCATGCATGCTCTATAAATATATATCTTGAAAACACCCGACACACCTAGCAAGTTTCTCTTTTAAAATAATGTGTGTATTTTATAGATAGCTAATTTTTGTGAAGTATGTCTCTGTCGGTTTCTTATAGTTTGTTAGTCAAAATCCTTTCTAAATGAAGAATGTTATAGAGGCCATTCCTAGAAAATTTAAAATGAAATGTTTTAATTTTTAAGTTTGGTGTTTTTCAATGAAAATGGGTATAGCAACTTTTAAAACAGTGAAAGAGCATCTAATATGTTCCATCTAATAGATATGTTTATTTTTTGCAAGACTCGTGTTGTAACCCTCAACGAAATCGCACTTAATAACCAAGTTTGGCATTTATCCGTCTTTTTGTTTTAAAATTACTAGTTGGAAGGTTTGCACATACGCAAACATACTTATGTGAAACTTGGCCAAATATTTTCGAATTCGGGGTTTCAAAATGTGTTCTTCTGTTTAAATCTCAATGTCGAAATTTTGGGGTAGTACCGTGCGTTCCCCCAGCGACCGGACCGCCCTACGGCGGCACCATAATGGGGGAGGGCTGCTGCTCTCTCCGCCAAAATTAAGCCTAAAGACTTGCAAGTAACGTGTACTGAACTCTAACTACTGTACTAATTTGCATTAGGCTTACCTGAAATTACAATAGAAATGAAGACGTTCGACGCAAATACGTTTCTTATATATCCTAAAACAATTCTGGTTCACTCGAAGAAGTTCTTCTTGCCTGATTGCTTGTATGTCTGTCGTGATGTCCTTCAAATCTTGTTGGGTGCGTGCACTTTATTCTTTAACGTTCCCCATAAATAAAAATAACATGGAGATAGGTCAGGGGAACGAGATGACCACAATCCTAGACTAATTATTCTGTGACCATACGCACTTCGCAATTCATGCATAGAATTCGCAGCAGTGTACGCTGTAGCTGAGTCCTGCTGAAACCACCCCCACAGTCCTTCATCTCTTGTTAGCTGCTGAAAAAGTTTTTTATTTAAAATGCTGTTCAATATAGACTGATCACAATTTTTTTTTTTGTTTTGACAACGTACCTTTCCTCATCCTCATAATTTTGATGATCCTTCTCAAAATAGTCTCCCCTGAATGCGATGCACTTGTCCCAGTGTTTTTGCAAGTCTTCAAAGACATGCTGGAAACTATTTTTTGAGAGATCCTACTAAATCGCCACCGCAGCCTTCACCACTTCTTTTGATGATGGATAATGCCTCCCACGAAGGCGTTGCTTCAAGTTAGGGAATAGAAAAAAGTCACATGGGGCTAAATCTGTACTATAGGGAGGGTGAGGGATGTACTTCATGTTAATTTTTGTAAGATATTCAGCAACAACATGGGCAATATGCGGCCGCGCATTATCTTGGTGCAGCATCCACCCTGCATGATTGAAATGTTATTTTTTGCGCCTGATATGGATTTGCAATGTTTTCAGGATATCCCTGTAGTATTTTCCAGTTACTAATGTGTGTACAGGTACAACATTCTGATAAACCATTCCATGAATATCAAAGAATGAGATGACCATAACTTTCCCAGCAGAAGCAACCACTTTTGTTTTTGGGGGGTTGGTGATGAAGGAGATTTCCCCCCTAAGCTTTTCTGTTTGCTCTCAGGTTAAAAATGATGTAGCCAAGTTTCATCAGCAGTGACTACGTTTGAAAGAAACTCCGGATCTTTCTCAAACATTAACTTTAACAGCATGTTACCTCCATTGCAGCAGTAGGTGATACTGAACATGTCTGAACTTGCCTGGTTCTCACAGGCGGGAAGCAAGAGTACCAACAATGAAACTACTACGGCGTGCTTATTTCACATTAAGCTAGCAGAATATAATAAGATAGAGTTTTAGTGCAAAAAGTTATGACCGTAAAGAATTAGGATCATTCCTTATTGAACAGCCCTCGTACATAAACCTGTGTGAATCAACTGTTATATAAAAAATACGGGACTGATAATTCTACGCGTACTTACTGCACACCAAACCCTAACTTTTGCAGCGTGGTGAGAAATTTCATGGATAATATGGGGATTTTCCGGAGTCCAGTACTTATTGTTTTGGGTAGAAGCGTGACTTTGAAGATAAAACCACGCTTCGTCAGTGCAGAATGTTAAAAGTGGGTTCGCGTTACCATCATAAACAGTAGCAGAGTGCTATTCTCTGGCGCCAAGCGCGCCACTCACCACCGAACCCAAGGCTGCCGCGAAGCGGTCCGGTTGCTCAGGGATCGCATGATACATGACTCCCTCGATCCATTAGATAGGAGGCAGATAAGGTAGAAGTGAAGGTAGAAATATTTTTTTTATTTTGTATATTTATGTCATAAGGACAGGCATATCTTTTAATTAAAGTATAGGGCGAGTTCAGTGAATAATACTTCAGGCTTTGGCTACAATTAATGTTAAAAGTTTCTCTCTTTCAGGAAATGTGTGAAAAAAGTTACATTTACCATTTGTTTAGAAAAGAAAACCTATTTTTTTTTCTAATTAATCCTTTAACTACCTACCTCGAGTGCTATATCGTTATTATACAATTAAATCATAATGGTATCCTCATATCAACACTTTCAGAACGTCAAATTTAAATACTGCTGACACATTGTCTATTTACTTATGCATATATAATTATGCAAATGTTTGGCTATAAAGGCCTCAGGATAAAGCTGAAGATAGCGCATGCTATGAGGAATACATTTGAGTGGAGTGAATAAACGCTCTTATTATCAGACGTGCAATTAGGGATTGGATTGCTTTGGTTCCTGCAATTTTAATACCTTTCATTAGTTTAATGCATGGTTTTGCATTCAAATTGTATGTATCTTGTTCTTGGAAAACAAATAAACGTAATGAAATGTAAGTACCTCTCTTGCATAGCTAATTAGAGAACAGATTGTAATTAGCTGTATGTATTAGAAATGTAGACTCGGATTCCATGTTATCCAAATTGCTTAATCGAGATTTTAGGTAGCATTTGCTGAGAAATCAAAACCGAAGCATGAAGTTTATGTTTACTGATGGGTATGTAATATACTACTATCCGTAATGATTTCTGGAGTTAGTAAATATGTGGTTGAAGTTCGAGGAGAAACACTCGTTCTAGTAACGACACCTTGCTTTTCAAGAAGTAAATTAAGTTCTCCCACTGAAATTCTAAAGAAAGCTTTATTCGTAACACAGACACACACACACACACACACACACACACACACACACACACACACACACACACACACACACACACACACACACACACATACACACTCGCGCATGCGCGCGAGCTCGTTTTGAATAAGTGCCTATATATGATTATTTAAGTGATAAAATATCTGACATTGTAGACATTTTTGGTGCCATATCCTATTGCTCCGTCCTTGATAAATCTGCTGCCTGCTGCATCGGTGATGAGATGTGATATCTTTTTCTCAGAGTATACAAATATATTATAGTTAAGTTAACAGACCATAGTTAAGTATTTGGCGAAAGTTTGAGGATGTAGAATTAAATTTTTCTTGAATCTTAGCACTAGAAACTATAATTACTGAAAAATTATAGCTGCTAGCTTTGGAAGCATCTACCAGTTTATAGAGCAAAATAATTGTTTCAGTGATATCAATCAGAACTGTAAGTTGCAATGAGTGGCTGAATTGCTGACAATTCTCCTAGCGCTTACCACTCGTCCGAGTGCGGGCTGAACTGCCGATAACCGATCACAGTAAAATACCTCTGTAATGTAAAGATAAGACCTAAACGAATTGCAGAAATACATGCCGTTTTATCAACATACCTCTCGCCTACTTTATCAATACCTACCATATTTTTTCGTAAATATTTACCTCCTGCTCAGATCCGATACCTAACTTTTGCCTTAAGATATGCTAAATTCAAAGAAGTGTTTTCCATTTCTAAGTTTTAGAAATAAATAACTTATGTTGATCGAACTTATCAATAACTGAAAATGGACCTTAGGTATGTAATATATGTTAGTTGATATTTCACCATAGTTAGATGTTAGTGAAACTATTTTGCTTAAAACTATTTTAAATTAACTCTAAAATAACAAAGAAGAAGTATATCACCAAGCTGTTTCCTCTTTTTCTTTTGTTTCTTCTTGCTTTCTTTCTGTTTTACTTTCTTTCTCTTTTTTGTTTCTTTGTTTGCTGATGATGACGTTCATCAGAAATATCTTTCTCACAAGTTTTGTAGTGTTTCTATGATAAACATTACAGATATATTCATTACCACTATTCATCCAATAGATCTGACACCACAAAAGTTAATATAGGACTGATTGCATTCAAAGTACTTAGAGAAGGCAAAATGAATTATTGCTAAAACTTTTTCTTACATTTTAATTTATACGACAGTAAAGGCTACGTTAAAACAGTTTTATTACCGCTATTCGAAACATCACGTAGCATACAAGTTACATAAATAAAACAAGGGTTGAGAGCGTAGGAGTTACAGGGATGAAGGGATGAGAGATAGTGGAAAGGCAAGAAGGAGAGATGGAGAGGAGGTGTGTGCAAAACTGTATACAAATCTCCACAGTTACCAGAGTAACACCACAGTGCTGCGGGTTTTTCTTGTGACACCAGAAGAATATACCCCTGAATGTTGAACTGCAGGTAAAACATAAGGTCAAAAATTGAAAATACTTCATTAGAATCGAATCCTTTACGTGATTATATACATCAGTTTTACTTCCCTACTTCTTGCAAGACACAAGTCCACTTTCATTATTCAACCGAAAACAGTAGTTCTAATTTCTTTTTATTAGACACTCTTGAAGAATGCCTAATATTATAAATTCAGAGCACATCCTCTCCATTTGTATAACAGTTCTTAAAAATATATTTTCTATAGTTACTGTTAATGGAGATAAAGTTTAAATCCAGAGTCATACATTTCATTAGGGTATAAGGATGCAGCAGGGAGGAATTTGTATTTATGAATAATTCCAGACCATATAAGATCTCGTAAAACAATGACCACCCCTACCGCTTTTCCAATTATATAAAATTCATTCATAATGAAGAGAAATGAAGAAGTTATTTCAAGATAATTGAAGTAAGACACTGTATTTGTCATGTACGTATCCTTAACATATATTATTAACATCAAAACCGTTAGAGGAATGTTTTGGAAATCAAATATATCGAAACATTTTCTATGTAAACTGTAATTATTGGCTGGCAAATTTCCTAGAAAATATTGATGTCACATCCTTGAAAAATGTTGAACTTCAATAAAAACTTAGTATTCGACCGGTTTCTCATTGCTGTTGTTTGTAAATGCTGTTTTGGGATTGACAGTGCCTAAAAGGGCATTTGTTATAAAATTTGGGTTCGGTACCTACTCGACTTATTATAGGCAATTAGCAGAATAAGCAAAGAAAACTGCTTTCGATGAAAGACGACTTAGAAAACCTGGAAACCATCTAAAGTACAAGCTACTGTGGTTCAATACTAAATTAGGTTGCACAGAACTGAGCAAAAACAGATTTATTCAGGTGAAATAAAACTAAGTAGCCACTAACAGCAATTACTGTAGGGAATTCTGCAGCAGACCAAAGTGATTTGAGTAATGCATTCTAAAATCAGCAGTAAAGGGTTGGAGCATGCCAACCAAAAGAGCAACAAAGGATTTCTATAGGGTTATCAAACTGTACTGCAAAGTTAACTGCAGCAAGCATTCAAAGCTATTTGCAGGAAAAATCGAAAGTTTCATTACAAAATAATCTTTGCTTTTAAAAGATTACTTGCATATTTCGCAAATAAATGAAGTGCAAAAAAGGAATTCTACAAATACCTACCATAAATTTACACAAGCTATATAGTTAGAACATATAGGATCATTAAGTGCGGAAGACAATCTCGTGGGTGGAGAAATGGTCCAATGGAGGCGCAATAAAATTCCTACTTTTGAATAGGCGGTACATCTCATATTGTGTCGATAAACAGAATGTATGAACGTTCTAGATTAATGTCAAAGAAGTTACACTAAGATTTTGTTGTTAATATTCGTTCACATAAACCAGTTACCCAACAAACAGTACAGTTCCAATCAAACAACTACCAATACTAAACAATTAAAAAGGCTTGCATTGTGAAACAATTTACTTCTGCTTCATATATTACTGTAAGATGAAGTACAGTGACCGCGGCGCGAAGCTTCTGCAGTCCACCGAGTTGGTGCACACCGACTTGATTAACGGAGAAGTCTTGGCGCAGCTAATGACCGTCCTTATCAGAACTACAGGTTGTGCAGAATAATAGTCATTATATGCCGCATTCCCACATAAGGGAATCCGTTTTGGTTGTTTCGTGAAAGTTTTTTTTTCAAATAACATTCGCTTTGTTTTTAGGACTCTAGAATGATCTGAGTAGCACCTTGCGGAGAGTTGACGTTTAAGTTGCGTACAATAAAGGTCAAATGATTACAAAGAGGACAGTGCTCAGGTAAGTTCACTTGTGAATTATGACACAGCAGATCCATAATGTTATATTATGAATATATGGGACAGTGCTTATGTATACCATTTACACTGCACTAAGTGTTTAAGTGATAGACTAAGTCTACTTAGTAGCACATGCTCACTTGGGGCGATCTTATTACTAAGTTTTATTAAGTGGCATTATTGCAGAAGGAGGAGGAGAGAGGGGATGAGGGCCACGTAGGAGAAGAGGGTAACAAAATGACGTGGATGGAAAAAGGAAGGGAAAGACGTGGAATAAAGGAAGCGAAAGAGTGAGAAGAGAGGGTAAGAGACAGAAACCTCTATGCATTTATCGAAATAACGCCAGCTGAATTGTGGATTATTTATATTTAAATATGTGTTCATTGTATACCAATATAGCAGAAGCTAAATATCCGACTAACTACGGATTAGTCAGTCGTTATATAACTTTTCTAACTGGTATTTGAGTACTCGTATTGGCCCTCTAAATTAAACATTTGTGCGATGTTCCTTGAAGTTTTCCTCGGTGCAATATTTAGGAGCAAATAATGCCAAGCTATTTTTGCCGCAAGTAACCCTTTTCAGTGTTGCAGGAGTTATTTATTGCCACACGAAGGGTGCTACTGAATCAGGAGAGACTGTTGCTGTTTATACGTGTGTCTGTATTTTTCCCACTGTTTTATTCCAGCTGCACACGGAATTTCATGTGTATATACCTACGCTAGCGTGTCAACGTGAAATCATACCATAAGATTTCCATTTCCCCTACCCTTTCTTTATAGCGGCCATATTAAGGCGCACAAGAATGACTTCTATATTTCGTTAAATGTGTTTCAATTCCACGTCAGGTGAATGTGTTCCTTTCATTCGATACCGTGGAAGTCTGTGCCAACGAAGGGGACGCCCTGCAAGAATAAGGGCAGTGTACAACATGCAATGTAGACCGACCCTCTTTGCCCCCCAACGTCTCATCACCGCACCCGCCCCTTTAAATGTCCCAGCTCATATGCGTATTAATTCCACAAAAATAGCAGTTAGGCATAATGATGTTTCTCTCTTGCTCCTCGAAAGGGCAAGGCGATGCAATTACCTCCAACGCGATCAATAAATTTATGATAGATGAATCACTGTTTCTAAGTGGCATTTTCGTGACAGGATCTAATTTTCTGTAAAGAAGAGGCGAAGTAAATGTCACATCATTATTCCAATAAATACCAAGTATGATGTATTATGATGTATAAATATTGATTTTACTATCTGAAGCGAACTTACTCATGCACAGTAATATTTCACTGGCTGATATAATTAAAGACCTACCTCGAGAAAGGAAGTGACAGATAAAATAAAAGCTTTTCAGGGGGGAAACAAAGGGATTTGTGATCATCTTATTTCCTGGATTTTGAGAAACTTTTCACATATTTATGCACTCTCATAATATTGTGACGCAGCGGCTATGGCGCAAGGTTGTCGAAGGTTCGGTGCCAGGTAGTCGGAACTGTAAACTGATAAGTCGCGCGCTCGCTTAGCGTAAATACAAGCACAATTGTCATGTAATTAGAAACTGTTATTGATATCGCTCTGTCCAACGCTCTGGAGCTCTGTAGAAGTTTAAAACGATTATATTAGCGATTGCTCTCATGCAGCTAGTCATCGAGTTTTTGAGAGTCAGTCATTGTCTGTGTTTCAGGGCTCTGTTCTTCAAAGAAGTTTATAAAGACTGTGATAACGTGCAGTGAGATCTGTTACTTCAAGGACTTAAGGACGTCATGTGTTCGACTACACGGAGCACCGAAAGAAACTAGTCGTGTGCATTTCCTTACAGCATGAACCAGGTAAGGTGACAGTAAACAGTGAACTAGTTCACATCAGTGAAGTGACGTGTGAGTTCAGCAAAGTCTCAGTGAAAATTGGACTTGTTAAGAAAAGGCAATGAATGTTAGCAAGGTGAGAGTTTGAAACACGGGAGGAAGTCACAGTATTCTTAGAGGAAGAGTTGCAGTTCACCCAAAACAATTGTGTGGAGGTTTCACAAGGAATACATATTGTAACGCGAGCGCTGGAACACCCTATGAAAGCAGCTGAGAGCGGGAGACGAGGGAGGTCCGTGTTAGCTACGCCCTCCCCTCGTTTGTCTTATAGTGGTGACAGGCGGTGGTGACGGAGGAAAAACATGACTGTGCCGTCTGTTCTCTTACACCTGGTTCTCGATCATTCTTTTACTGGAACATTCTCGCGGACACTGGAAGGCGGCGATATTCCTATATAAAGGGGGGTTGCAGACAGTCAGTGAGTCAGTCAGTTGGTTAGTGAGTGTGAGCGAGGAGACAGTCGCAGTTCTTGGTGTAAGAGTTAGGCAGTGACGTGTTAATGAACGAGAAGATTGTGCAACGGAAGACTGTACGTAACTGGTATGTGCATCGGAGTTTATGTAATCGCGAGTACAAGTGAAATTGTAACGGACGAACTGGTAAATTGTAATTGTGTGCAGCAAGTAATTCTGTGTAATTGGCAAGAGTTTAACTGTAAGTCGGTGGAAATAAAGAACATTTTTGAGTGGTGAAATTGGACTTTTCATTTCACGAACCCACAAAGTCACACTGGTGTCTGGAAGCGGGAAAACAACATCACCGAACATTACAACCATGGACGCGTCATTGGAAAAATTTTTGGAGAAGATGATGGAAATGAAGGCCGAACTAATCGGGAAGATGGAAGAAATGAAGGCCGAATTAACAACGGAAATAGAAGCGGCAAATAACAACCTGGCCGCAAAGCTGGAAGAAATGATGACGGCTAACGATAACCTCACGGAGAAGACGGAAATGAAGGCGGCGAACGAGGCTCTCGCCGCAAAGTTTGAGGAACGGTTGGCCGGCGTGAGGGATGACGTCGCGAACCTGGGCAAACGGAAGGGTCAAGTAGACGACCGCCTTAATGATTTAGAGGAAAAGGCCGACAACATCGCAAAACCCCTCACCCGCCTGACGGAGGAAAACCGGCCTTATGTGTGGACGGAGGACGCCGAAGACGCTTTCCAGCACCCGAAGGGGACCCGGTGCAGTGCTCCAATTTTGGGTTTCCCACAACCGGGTGGCGCCTTCATTGTGGACACCGACGCTAGCGACCATTACATTGGAGGTGTCCTACCGCAGATCCAGGACGGCCATGAGCGCACAAGAGTGGAAGAGAAGGAGCGTGCCGCAGCAGTCCGAGTAGTTGTGGCAGTGCCTGCTGAAGGCTGGGATAGCGCAGGCCTGAGGAGGGAGCAGCTGGCGGACGCAGACTTGGGGCCACTCTTGAGGGAAGTGGAGGCAGGGACGAGACCAACCTGGGAGGACATCGCACCGAGGAGCGCCACCTACAGGTCGTGCGGGGCCCAATGGGACTCGTTGAAGACAAGAGAGGGCGTGCTGTTCCGGGTACGGGAGTCATCCGATGGGAAGGCGCAGAGAGAACAGTTGGTACTTCCCCGGAGCAAGGTCCCGGAAGTCTTGGAGGAAGTGCACGCCGGTACTTCAGGAGGACACCTGGGAGCGAACCGTATGATTCACAAACTACGGCAGCGCTACTTCTGGCTCAGACTCCGGGCAGATGCTGGTGGTACACCTGGACCGCCTCGCACGTTACGATGGTGCTGTTCGGGGCGAACAGCTTTGAGGAGGGAGCAGTGTAACGCGAGCGCTGGAACACCCTATGAAAGCAGCTGAGAGCGGGAGACGAGGGAGGTCCGTGTTAGCTACGCCCTCACCTCGTTTGTCTTATAGTGGTGACAGGCGGTGGTGACGGAGGAAAAACATGACTGTGCCATCTGTTCTCTTACACCTGGTTCTCGATCATTCTTTTACTGGAACATTCTCGCGGACACTGGAAGGCGGCGATATTCCTATATAAAGGGGGGTTGCAGACAGTCAGTGAGTCAGTCAGTTGGTTAGTGAGTGTGAGCGAGGAGACAGTCGCAGTTCTTGGTGTAAGAGTTAGGCAGTGACGTGTTAATGAACGAGAAGATTGTGCAACGGAAGACTGTACGTAACTGGTATGTGCATCGGAGTTTATGTAATCGCGAGTACAAGTGAAATTGTAACGGACGAACTGGTAAATTGTAATTGTGTGCAGCAAGTAATTCTGTGTAATTGGCAAGAGTTTAACTGTAAGTCGGTGGAAATAAAGAACATTTTTGAGTGGTGAAATTGGACTTTTCATTTCACGAACCCACAAAGTCACAATATTTTAGTACCTTTACAATACAGAAAAATCATATGTAGAAGAGGTCTTAGACCGTTTGTATGTCTATGTGTACGTGTGTGTGAAACCCATAAGTGGAAAAGAAGTCAATGGAGTCGCAAACTAGGTACTGCAGTTCAACATCTTCCATAGAGGGTACACGTAAATTTTGAAGAACATTCCCTATCCTAATGTACCTTTATATAGAGAATTTTCAAATTCTTTATGTTTTCTAATATTGCGTAAAAATTTAAATTAAAATTGCATATGTGTCTGAGATTATCAAGTTAAACACAGTTACTTGCAGAACTGGTAGATCCTAAAACAAACGTAGCATCGTATTACCCAAAAACCAAAGGTATTTAAAGTATCCGTTTATCTTATACAAGCTTTCCTGCGGCATGGGCGTTTCCCCAGATACTTGTTACAATTTGTTTGAATTTTGCGGTATTTTAATAAATTTAAGTGCTGTCACATTATGTTGTTTCCTGATAAGTAACAGAAAGCTGTAGAGTTTTTAGGAAAAAATGTAAAAATCCTTGTAAAAATTTTAACTTTCACTAACGCGTCCTGTACTTCTCTAGTACTAACAAAAATATGCTGGACGCTTATCTCAAATAATTTGAAGTAGGTAAAAAAACCTATTGGAAGGAGAGTTTATAGCAGTTATATCAGAATAAACAGTTGCAGTTACACAATGTAGTTTGAATAGAAAAAATGAAGATTTCCTCTCAATGGTTCTTTGTTTCCGTTCTCCAAATGGCGAGTTCCTTTTGCCATGAAATACCGAGTCTAGGCCCTCTGAGGAGCCAGCTAGCAGTTCAAACATCAGGGCATACAGATCGCTTATTTGACTTCCAAGTTATTTACCGGCCGACACCGCTTGTGTTGAAAACTAGAGCTGTCAAGCAAAGGCATTTTGGTCATTAGCTTTAACATTCATGGCTTCTAACACAAATGAACTGGTCCGAGGGACGATTCCCTCTCAGTCCATTCGCTTGTTTTACCAATTGAGTTGGTTTGTCATTTCCTGTTCAAATGCCCAATGTGACTGGACACATGCTGAAATATCGGACTGTTTGTTTCACTGGTATTACTGCTGCAGCCTAGGTTCTGTAATATTCTGGTGCGAAATCAAGTGACAAATGTGGAAGCTTTCTTAAAACTAAAGTGTATTAGTTATAACAAGAACCCGGTAAAAGGGATGTATGTAAGAGTTTCAGATTAGCGAGTAGAAAGCCAGCAAAAAAACAGAAATAAGTAATAATAATGATAATGAAGATGATAATAATGATTTGTGTTATAAAGCTTCTAAGACATTAAAAGCTTTTTTCATTACTAGGTGTGTTCTTTTCGCTAATTTATATCAGGTTAGCTTGAAACCCAATTTTGAATACATAAAATATATCTCTCAGCGCTGAATCTAATTGCATAGTTAGTATTAATATAAGGCAGCAACTATTGAGTTTAACCTTCCGCCGGACGCAATGTTAAGTGTAGCTGCACAGGGCTCAATGGGCCTGACAGGCACACTTTGTAAATCACAGTTAAATAAACAATGTAATACATTTGTTAAATGACCCGTATGTTATACATAACACATATTTTTGAATGGATATTATTATATGAAAGTCCTGCGCCGTGGCGTAGCGGGCTAAGGCCACGGAACTCGGCCCGAGTTCTATCCCAAACATGCGGTGGGGATTTTAGGCCCCGGGTATAGGACCGGTACCCACTCAGCATCGTGAGGAAAGTGAGTAGCTTACACTAGGTAAGCGGCCCTGGTCACGGAAACCAACATTCCGGATGGGGGATGCCGAGATGCTGACCACATCTCCTCCCCGTATCGGTTGGTCGATAGTCCACCTCTGCCGTGCGTAAGTGGGCGTGAGGCCGGCAGCCGGGTTGGTAGTCCTTGACCCTCTAAAGCTGTGTATTTTCAAGTGGTGTAAAAACTATCGTAGCACATATTACAAACTAGATTGGTATGTGACATACAAAGAGCACATTTACATTTTCCGCACTCATATCTTGATAATCTTCTAATAACAGTGTCCCTGGTACACAGTGCACTACTTCTTATTTTTGTACTTGGCCCAGGATTTGGTTCATCTTGGTTTTCTTCCTCCATGCCTCCATGTTTGGTCGAAATGTCTTTAGATTTCGTTGAAGGTCTAGAATTCTAGAGGCACCCCAACAGTTTTCATACATCTGGCTATCTCTCCTATAACAAACGTGTGAAATAGTTGCTTCAAGAATACTCTCCTTCGCACTGGTTCTAATCTATTACCCAAGTATATGATTTGGGAATTGATACAACTTATGTTCAACAAGGTAAAAAATATCACCATTGGCCATCGCCTTCGCTTGTTGTTCCCAGACACGTCAAATGGAGCACACATTTTGTCTGCAGCCAACCCCTCCCTTTGTTGAGTTATAAAAGGAGATTATGGTTGTTTTTTATCTTTAGAGTCAGGATCAATTGTTGCATCGTTATGCAGATACAAAAATTACATTTCTTTGTGCTTTGGGATGTACGAAACTAAGGTGGTGTCTTTCCTGAAGGCGAAAACACTATTGTATTCTTCTCCTCCTTTGGTGGCCACAAGTTCAGGTGGCGCTGTCTTTTGCTTCTTTTCAAGGTACACACATATGATAGCCTTTTCTCTTTTAGTTCCTCACAAAGTTCTGTATCACTGAACCAATTATCGGCCATTAAATTATGACCTGTACCACATAAGGGCTCAGCCATACCTTTAACCACATTAATGCCTTGTTACTGATCAGGAAAGAACCTTCAGGTTGCTTTCCAGGATAAATTTCTAGTTTAAACCAATGAAACATTTTAGCATCCAAAAGTGCAGAAATATTTATCCCATATTTATTGGGCTTTGATGAAATGCACTGACGTAAAACGATATTTTCCACGAAAACCCGAAAGCATTTCATCTATTGTGGTATTTTCCCCAAGTGAACAGCTTCTCTGACAGTTCACCACACATTTGCAGAAAACATCGCGAATTGGTGGAAGTCTTTCTTCTGCTCTTCTGGATGATCTAGTGTCCCTATCATCAAAACGTATGCATCGCATTATAGTCTTGAACCTTTTAATACTCATTACAAGGCTAAGGTTTTCTACTCCAACTGTTTTTGTTACCCAGAGTTCCTCTAAACTCTGTCTATTTCTTCGATGAGCTCCAGCTAAGTAGGGAAGCCCAATAAATGCTCTCATTTCTATGTCATCAGTATTATTTATGTCCCTTTCTCGAAAAAAATTATTTTTGATACTATTTATACACTGATTGGTGCATTTGACAATTATAGCCAAGATTTCATCTTAAAAAAATTGTTCCAGCACTTAAGTGCAGCTTTTGCCAACTTGGCACTTCCTATTATTCCGGGAAGATGAGTAAGTAGGTTATGTAGGCGCCTTCTAACACTTTTCAAATGTGGGTTAAGACTCCACTTAGTAATTTTATCCTTTCCCAAAAAGTAATCGATGCTCAAAGTTGGTTCATCTTCATCCGTTTCATTGTCTGTTGTTCCGTTTCAGAATCACCAACACTATCATCACCAAAATACTCGCTCAGGTATTCATCGTCATCTTCCAGATATCTAATTACCTCTGCAAGGTCTTCAGATTTGTCCCAGTCATACACTCTCTTTGAGTATGACATTTAAAAGTATAAAACCTGGCTACAAATGTATGCAAAGTTCCGACGCAATGTGAGAAGCACAGGAGCTGAAATAATACCGTTTATATGCATGTTTATAAATTACTCCCATGTTTCATAAGTAAAATTAATGATATTGTTAAAAATAAGTATTTAAAACGTACATTGTGTATTGATGTACAATCGGGCGCAATGCGCCTGACAGACCACTTTTGTAATAACGACACTCCGGCTGGTTTTAAGAAAAACTGACCGACAATAGCTTAAGGTTTAACAGGAAACAGGTTGCTGGAAGTTGCTGCTCACTCTCTAAAGACCCATACGAAATAAATATCAAAGGGTGTGCCTGTCAGATCAGATGCGTGCGACGGAAGGTTAAATAATTATGATTTGTTTTAAAGGTTTATGGTAACAAAGTTCACTTTTGTGACATCTACGGAATTGTTTTTCAGTTTAAAGAGCAACCTTCATTTAATTTGTTGTTTTGAATATAAGTTTTAATGGCTATGAAATTAAATTTTTAAATACATGGATGACTTATTTTTTCTATTTACAGAAATTCGGAATGTAAAATTTTTCTGTACAAAGCCATATATGGTATATGCTGTGAAGTACTTGCTTAGGCTTTCACGGCCAGGGTTAATCCAATAAAATGTATTTCGCGGGCTTGTGGGCCGTGATCCAAAGGACGAAACTTCTCCTGACGTTTCGCTCATAACTCCGACGAGCAGTGTGAAGTGTATGCTGTGAAGTTCTCCTAAGGTAGCTACAAAATAGGAATGAACATAAGGCGGGGCTAGACATGGCTGTTCTATGGCTACTAGCCAATGCGGTGCGTGCAACGTTGTACAGTTTAAGCACGCATACTGGCTCGCTTTGCAGAAGCATATGGCTAACTTCTTTTTGCGCTCTAAAATGCCAATTAAAGAATTACTTTGTTTTACCATGTTACAGAGCTATTTTTTCTGAGGATTGCTGTCCAAACCCCATGTTTGTAGCACATCTTGTTTCGGAGCTATGGAAAAACAAGGCACCTGACTAGAAAGAAAATAATTATTAACTGTCAATGAAGAAAAGCACAAGTGTTATGCTGCAGTTCTATGTTGTACCCTGCATTCAATGAAGTGCACACGTGCTTTTCAACGTCCGTAAATGTACCGCTTACCAAGTCTAGTACTGGTGCGCCTAGTAGTAACTGCGAAACAACTCATAAGATGTTACATAAATAGGTTACAAGTATTCTTGTTAATGTGTATTCCTTTATCAAACAGATGTCAATGAAAGACATTTTCGAAAGTACAAATTTCGCTAAGAGGCGAGAATTAATGTTACAAGCTTGTCACTTTGAAGCAAAATTTTTATGCGCAATGATGACGTTTGAGGGTGCTATGAGGATGCACCACGTTGTGGCACCTTCTTTAAGCAGAATTATTTGGCATGAAGGTGGATGCAGATTAATTTCTCACCTTTGGTGACGGTTTTGAACAAATCTAGAAGTTTCTCCTCCAACTCTGGATAATTAGGCGCATCTGTAATTGTTGAACGATGACATCCTTTTTATTTCCCAGGACCGCGGTAATGGGGCTGATAAAAATAAAATTACTATTTTTGAAGAATAAATAATACTTTTCTTGTTCAAAGATGGAAACTTAATTCCTCATAAAAATTTTAAATTCTTTGATACAATTCCAAATATTATTAATGTAGTCTTTTTACAACCAGCGGTAGATTCCGCGGTGAACTACTTCTTTTCTTGCGCACACGCTACTTGTGCGACTTTGATGCACACACAAAATTGTTTCTGCACACACTCGGATAGACAAATATACTCTTACCCCTAAGTTATTTTATTACCAATACTAATATCTTTGACTATTCCTAACAAAACATGAAGTATCTAAAATAGCTGCTACAATGTGAGTGCTCATTCTGTGACGAACATTGTTAAAGAAGGCGAGCAGTTTACCAAATTAGGAGGTTTTCACATTTTGATCTCCAGGGAAACGCCGGGAAGCTAAAAAATGTGCTACCAACTCAAAAAATGTTCAACAGTGTGTTTTATGTAGAACAATTTATGGTTTAGACAAGGGTAAATATCAAACTGCCAG
Organism: Mantis religiosa; assembly: GCA_030765055.1. NCBI lineage: Eukaryota > Metazoa > Arthropoda > Insecta > Mantodea > Mantidae > Mantis > Mantis religiosa. Next base: position 99,304,345 of record CM060948.1, on the reverse strand, counting down.
AAGGCTGACCTATTTAATGAGGGGAAAAACATAATATACGGATTCTGTATCTTCTATGATTAATATTCTGAAATCTCTTGGGTTCTTGCAAATTTCTGTTTGAAAGAAGTGATGTTTTTGCTGCAAGACCAAAATTTCTCTACACAATGCATTATATCAGTAACATGCTGTAAAAGTGCTTCGTAAATACACAATCATATCTTCCATTCTTATTAAGTGTTTTAATGAAACAAAAATTGGTTTAAAGTCCATTACACGCAGTATACAAATTTGGCATCATTAAAATAGAAACTGCATTTAAAATTTGTAGAGGTGTCACTATTTCCTTTCACTGTAGCAAACACCTTATTTCGTAGAACGCATCTAATTTGAATTACTTTGTTTTGTGTGCATATGAACGATAGCTATGTAAGTGAACTGTTCTCCAGTTCAAGTTTTTAAGGTTCAGATTATGCAATAATTATTGTGTATATTCTCACACACATGCTGAAATATTAAGCCAACTTCTCTGTCAGCATCTGTCACAGTACATCTCAGCATCTTTATGATACTTGCTAGGTTGAGACAAAGACAGATATATCTTCCATCTCTGTCACGCGCTAGCCGTGGAACTGGCACCACCAAGACAGTATGATAGCAGTATTTGCTCAACCCATGTTCATTCCTATTTTGTAGCTACTCTGATGCATGTAATGGTAGAAATCAACGAGATAAAATCTAAGTTATTTATAATAATCTGGTGAAAGAAACTTTAGCAGTAATAACAGCTAGACACAGAGTCGAAAATCGAGAATATGGTATTTGCTACTGTCATTCACTTACGTAAAGGCGCTGGTAATGCGAATAACAATAACGTAATGATGTGATCTTTAAAAGGAATAATACTCATTTCTGACAAGGGTGTGTATGTAAGAATAGTTCAATAAATTCACCGCTGCGATTATAACGAATTCACCTCGAATAAACGAGCAGATTTTGTGTGTCATTTGGAACCAACGAATGAAGTTCTTTAGAGCTCCACTGAGCACACGTAAAATTAAACAACCTATTCATCAATTGTGTACTGTTAGGAGCACAAGCTCTTAAACGAAATGTGGGATCATACACAATATTTTATTGATTGGTTCTGTCATAATTTATACAATCCTAGGAACAATGATTGTAATACTGCTGTGTGCCTCAGTGTTACCTTGACGCTATTATTGTATACTAACACAGCAAAGGGAGACAGTTTGTCTGAAACCAATTAATCGATTTTTAATAGTTCTATCAGCATTGAAAGTTAGTGTTCTACTAGACGGATATAGATCTAAAATATTTGAGATATGTCTAAATTATAAAATTAGGTGTGATTAACAAAATCTTCACAGCCAAACTTAATTTCGTTTCATTAAATACAGGTTTCCTAGGCTAAATTATACGAATTTTCTGTTTAACTCCCGGCTAAAAGACTTAAATTGATTTTACATTAAGTTATTGTAAGACAGAATTACTCATCTTGTACATGTAATCAAAGTTTTCTTTGATTTTACCGAACTTTTTTGTAAAACAGTGTTTTTTCATTATTTTCACAAAATTTGCTGCAGTTGAATTTAATCAGGTAACTATATAAACTGCCCTACATGTTACGTAAGTTTCCCGTATTCTTAATTTCTATCCCATGTTCTAACCTTAGTACATATATCAGAATTCTTTGGCCTATCTAGATAAGCTTCACAAACTTACACTATGGAACGCAATGAACATATAGGTTGCCATAACTTTAAAAAGCTATTCCACTACATATTCAACTCATCGATAGAAATCTGTGGAATTTATCCCAGGCTATTCCAATTGTGCTTTCCCTAGTACAAGTACCCGTGTGTGCGAAGCAACAATGCTCTGAACCCGGAGGAAGGGTCTTTTTTGTAATTTACGTCCTACAACTTTCAGTCATATCCGACGATGAATGAAATGGGTGAAATGCTGCTCAAATGAGTCCGGGGTCCATGGAGCTTAGAGACACCCGACATTCGTCTTTCCTGGATAAGGGAAAACCACATAAAAGACCTTATCCAAGTAACTCACCCTAACAGAGATTCGAACTTGGGACCTCTTGAAAGTGCGGCAGACACACTGCCATTTACGCTACCGAGGCAGGTAACCCGGAGGGAGTGAGAGTGCGGTAGCCAATATGTAGAGTAGCCGCACTTTCATTACCACCCTTGTTACCAAGTAAAGTACTGTACGGGATCAAGCATTCTTTGCTGGATGCTAGGATGTGATGATAAGGGGGCAGGGGGATAACCTGGTGACGAGAGGCAATGCTTGCATAAACAGAAATTATCAAGTGACATTGATATTGTGACTTTGTGGGTTCGTGAAATGAAAAGTCCAATTACACCACTCAACAATGTCCTTTATTCCTACCGACTTACAGTTTAACACTTGCCAATTACGCAAAATTGCGTACTGCACACAATTACAATTCACCAGTTCGTCCGTTACAATTTCACTTGGCCTCGCGGTTACGTAAGCTCCGGTACACATTCACAGTTACGTACAGTCTTCCGTTGCACAATCCTTTCGTTCATTAACACGTCACTGACGAACACTGCCTTCTTACACCAAGAACTGTCCTCACTCACACACTAACCAACTGACTCCCTGACTGACTAGCTGCAGCCCTTTTATAGGCATCTCGCCGTCTTCTAGACGTTTCCAGATGATGAAAGATCCCGTAATTTCTGGAACCAGGTGGAAGAGAAACAGACCGCACAATTATGTTTCTTTCCCCAGTCGTCCCTGTCACCACTATAAGACAAACGAGGGGGAGGTGTGGCTAACGCGGTCCTCCCCCTGCCTTCCGTTCCCAGCTGGTTCACAGGGTGTTCCAGCGCTCCCGTTACAATATTGTTTCTTACACGAGCCTAGCAGAGGATGATTTGGGTGACATCACAAAGATTCCCCAATCACCTCACTGTAACGCACCAACGTCACACCTTATATCACTTCCACTGAGCTGGTTAGGAATTGCTTTTAAGCTTAGCTACGTTAAATGAAGGGGCTTGTGGAATTACGGCTCCTCTAACTGGTTGAAGATCATAGTACAAATATTTTGTGCTATTTCTTGGTTCAAATATGAGCAGATTTTTTCCACCCGTTTAACGCAACCGGAAAGTAAAAAGTCAATAGGTATTGGTTCACAACTAAGCGAAGAAGTGTAGTATGTAACGTGTGTAAGAAGCATTAAGGAAGCCGTGAGCTCAATTCCCTGGGCCGATCTTCCCATCCTATGGGATTTTTCGGGGTTTCCTTTGGTCGTTAGACATATGCCTCGAAGATTAGTCACATACCCCAAATTTCCTCTCAATGCATCTAACCACTCATGTGGTTGGTTACTTCATAATCGCTGGGTCAGGGAGAGTCTTGGAGTTGCATAGCAGGGAAGAAGAATGATTTCTGTAAACTCCGTCCATGGAGAGGAGAAGATGTCTGAGTCCCGGGACCAGAGGAATGTGTGAGCCTGTAACAAGAGCCACCGGGTCACTTCAACCTGATAAAAATGTACAGACTCTGATATCTCTATCGTGACTGTTTTGCCTGCCCTGCCTCCTGTCACCTCACCCTGACCTCTCACGGCCCCATGTCAGAACAAACATAAAGGCTCTACTGTAGTTGTAAGTTGAGATCTCTCCGCGATCCCCGCAAGTGAACATATGTAATCACATTAGTTTACAGCCTTTAATATAGTATTATGCATTGTGCAAGATAGTCCTGCTTAGATCATTAAGGAACGGCCATGATAATCCAGATTTCACCTCGATTTTGTATTCCTAACCTACCTCACAGCCGGTTTCCCAAATCCCTCGGCCATAGCATAGCTAAGGGTATCGTTCCATGGCTTTTTGGCCACTCCCGGCACCTGTTATGCACTGCACTTTGGTGCAGCCATTCCTTTTGTTAACAATTTTACAATTTTGGTAAGGGAAAAATTCAGAAAACCTTATTCAAATAGTTAAAATAACCATAACGGGCTAAACTTCATTTTCAATACGACTATTTGCCTACATTGATTATGATCTCGATATTGTCACAACGGCAATCACGCAAGTCTGCCATGAGAAAGTAACACGTGCTCAACACCAGCCTCTGGCTAATGCAACGTAGCAGAAAGCACGTTGCAGTGGGAAATAAGCAGGCGCTAATGTCAGTTGACGTTCGAAGGCGAGTCGTATTTTTATTTCGTAGGAAGACCTTTCGCAAATGCAATTTCAGTTGTTTTCCATTCCAGGAAGATTACCGCGGCAGGCACATCGTATATCAAAGCCGATGTAAGGCCAACACAGAGTGAGTCAGCCAGTCAGAGCTAGAGTCAGAAATAGAGTGGTTGAAAGTGAGTGTGGTGTTTAAAGCTGAGTGTGGTATATTACAAGCTCCGCAATAAGGGATCAGCAGGCCGTTGAAGTAGCTCACGGGTCAGTAAGTGTGGCTGACGCTGAGGGATGGGATCGGCAGCGAAGGGGCTTATATGTTAATATCGGAGTGGTGTTCAGAATTGGTGAGTAGCTCCGTGTTATAGGTGGATCTGTGTGTAGGTTAAAAATATTATAGCAGCACAAGGGGTGCGGGCTAAAGGGGCTTAAAAATATTATAGAGACTTTAGGAAATTTTAGGTTTGTGTAACACAACGGCAGACTGTACGTTAGCATTGAGCTAAGGATTTTATTGAAAAAATAATGCAGTTTTGTCGTATTTTGACACAAAATTTAGGCCCAGTATTGCTTTGAACATAAATAAATTGGCAAGTTGACCTTGTGCACCATTTGATCTTCATCTTGCAGAAATTTACAAGGAACCGTCTGCTACCGGTAAAATTTATCTGGCGTAAGTCATTTACACTCAAATATAAGTTAAAACAGAAAGTTTTATATCCCTACAATCAGTTCGGGTCTCCTATACCTACTTAATTTTCTGGAGAAGGGAAAGAAATGAGGAAGAACCAAAGGCTACTAGACACAACAGAGCAGGGCCCATAATCTCTGCAAAACATGTATCCGAGCCTAGTCTCATCCTGCTGATAAGCGCAGGCAATGTGTTAGCGTATGAATATTTTACTTCTGGTATAACATTCACCGCATATGCTCACACCACCATAATGCTGAAATACTAAGAGGGAAATGAAATTAATGGGATGCAGGAGAGGAAAATGTACGATAGATTGAGTGCATTTATCTAGCAAACTGGTCGCCTACGACAACTATGGTTGTGCGCCCCTAATGGTCGATCACGTTGCGGTGTGACTTCATCTTGCTCACAAATTCTGTGTTACGAGAACGAGCTATGAGTATTTGGATAATCCACTTGAACTGAATATAGGTATGTGGTATATATTGTAATTTTGAATCAAGTGGTTTGTAATTAACTATAGAAGCTGTAAACAATAGGCACTCTCTTTGCTTTCAAATTGCCATTTGTTATTATATGTTATGTTTGGTGAATGGATACATTTTGTACATTGCTGTGAAGCTGGCTGCAGCATTGGCAGCCAGACACCGGAAGTTCCACTTTACATTCCCAGTTGAGTTTTGTTAATTCCCAGAGCTAATATGAAAGTAATGCAGATAAAGGCTGTTTGTTTGGAAGGTAATTCCGTTTACATTAAGCCACTTTCTGCAGCATCTAGGGATATATGATAAATAAATGGCACAAAATGTATACCGCATTTTCTGCATTTACGTGAAATATGCTCCCTACCTTACTCCTCCATTAGAGAACTCTTATAACATCATTTACGAATAATAATTATTTTACAACTGCGTTAGGTACTCTTAAGAAGCCGAGAATTAAGTCTGACAACAACTGCATGAAAAACATAGGCGAGGCTGAAAAATAAGTATTGCATAAGAACTTCTGTGATACTTAGCAAAAAAACATATTCAGGTTATGCATACGTGAAACATCCAAAACTAAGGGTATCCAGAATATCTTGTTGAAATATATATCTGACATTACCCAATTGTAGTAATTCAGTTATGTCTCAACATGCTAGCGTGTAAAATTATTTAAACATTAAGGTTTGATTCTTCAAATACATTGTTCCAATTAAAATGCTCAGAAGATCCATTTTTGAAAACAACCTGAAAATACAAGTCTGAGAGAAAAGATTGGGAAAACTTGTTTGCAGTAAGCCTCAATAATTACTAAAACATATTAATGTCTTGCTCTCTAAAACTTTTAAGTTTTCAAAATTTAGTAAACAATTTCAGAGATGTACCTTCAAGAGAACAGAACATAAATTCTGAAAAAAAGTTTATTGCAGGGTTTCTTAACTAGCAATAGTGCTGAAAAAAGGATATCCAGTAAACCAGTACTAAAACTGGATTTACTTATTAAAGTGCATGTGTCTGTGTATTTGTAATTTCAGTGAACTGATATCTTAAATCCGGAATGTGGAACAAGTAACGGTGTCTTAACCATTTAATTATTAACATATTAAAAACCTTGGTTGATTTTATCTTCATAACATTAAATTGAGTTATCTTCAATAGAGTCTGAGAAAAGAACTTCCAGACCTGCTTTCAGAATTCTTGGTGTACAGTTGGTAATGTTGATTGCTCAAAAGGAGTAATTCTCCTCGTTCACACTACAAAGCCGCTTGGGCAAGAAGTCGTCCATTGCCCTCTAACCCTTTCACTGCTGAAGTTTTAACAATATTACAGACCCCCCTTGATTAATTTAGATAAACATTAATTAGCATTTTATTCTAAATGCCATTCAGAATTATAATACAATATTCTCACTCACAAAAGTTGATGTAGATGACTGCCGATGTAACACAATTAAAAAATTAAAACTTTTAAAGCAGAAAAAGGACCACACGCAACACACTTTATAAAGCGTTGTCCGTGAGAAAAAATATAAAGCATTAATGAGAAGCTGCTATACAAATGAATGAATGAATGCATGTATAAAGAAAGAAACAAAGAACGAAATAAGGAAATAATAATGAAATAATAAAGAAATAAAGAAATAATAAGGAAATAAAGAAATAATAAAGAAATAAAGAAATTAATAAATGAATAAATAAAAAGAAAATTCACCCATAATTTGCAAAGGCCTCCCGCTAGTGCACGGAGTTGCTGCTATCAGCTGATTAGGGTAGCAACTTCTAAGAGCCTCATGCTTGCCTGTTGGTACCACCTTTACTATTGTGATGGCTAGGTTGCGGATTTCGCAAGCACTTTGCTTCAAGTTGTGTACGTGCAAAGCATTGGATTCGTCGCCCCAAATGGAAAAAGTCATGGATATTATAATAAGTAAGGAAGGGGGCACGAATACCTGACCGCTAGAAGCATAAAGTAGGGTGAATTAACAACTCCAGCATGGCAATGCTATCGACTAAGGAACATATGCTGCCTCATATTTTTGTAACTCCTATTACCTTATGCAATTTATATGGTGCAAGCAATATATACCAAACGGACGTATTGTAATCAATATGTACTTATTTTTACAATATTTAGAATACAATTTGGATATTGTTTTAATATGCTATGTATATATATATATATATATATATATTGCAATATGGGTGCTATGAATTTTCAACAGTAACTGTAGCTCGTATATTTAGTGATAACTCCTTTCACAGGATGTACATTTTTATTGTTAATTGCTCCTGTACATGCACCTATTGCAGTGAATCATCATGTGCATCTTGAAGTTAGTGAAGGTGAATCTTTTAGGATTTGCAGTAAAATATTCCTTGTATCGTGAAAAACTGCGATCTACGATGCTAGACGTGATAGGTGCAAAGCGATAATATTTGACGACAATTTCGTCATTGTCTTTTGCGTTTTCCCCGTTGCGTAACTGATCCCAGAAACGGCACAACTCTGAATATTCACTACTTTTCTCTAGTACCGATCTGAACTTATTTCGAAACTTTTGTGCAACGAGAGCTTCTGGTGCACTATTCAGCTCTTCGCTTAATTCCTTAATTAGTTTTAGAACTATGGGTATTTCTAATATGGATGATTATAAACACGTGATGGTGTTGAAGATGTCGTTTAATACGACAATGTTGTACAATGTTAAAACCTTTGTTCCCTTTTATTTTCCATTCTATTGTATGACCATTAATAGTAAAACATTGTGAATCAAATTCTTTCAAATATTCCTATTTTCTCTTTGTGTGGTTTCAAAGTATTGTATTTCTGCATATAGCCAAATACCTGTTACTGTGACCAGAGAACGTGACACCTGAAGACAGCAGGACAAGGTGCAATGCATATGCGCACAGACTATACGGGGAGTATGGGCGGGGGTGGAACCCTGACGACACTGCCTTTAGTCCAATTGCAGCTCAACCTAATTTCCATTCGTTCTGGCATTAGAGCTTACGAAATCCTCAGTCTAGTGATGATTATTAATACTCAATATTCTATACACCATCTAATTAGCTATCTGTTATACTGTTTTATATTTTATGTTTTATAACCTATGTTCCACTGAGATTAAGTTGATGGATTTGTGATATTTCTTTAATTTGAACTCTCCTAAATTTGGTGTTCCATCATCTTACGTTCCCTCTTGGATTAATGATATAAATTTTGTGGTCTTAATTTTTAAAAGGCACACTTTGCCAAAATATTGATGAACAGAAATTCATAAAAAATTAAGGGCTTTCCAAATATTAATATATTTAATATTCTTCCTATATGTATAAAGCAGATATATCTATAAAATATACACAATAAGAATTTACAACCTCTGGTTAATACTTTCAAAATCTGACCTGCGTGTGGTAAATTTCAAAACGGTGGTATAAACAAAAACTCACATTGCATTTGGTACACATATACTTTGTCTATTTTAGTTTAATGCGGTCAGGAGTGGTATTGGAGCACATATGGCATCTTCTGGTAGTTTTTCTTTTATTTGGTGATGATGGTATTAGTGAGATACTTCAGGAGAAATATCTGTCCAAGTGTGTAGACAAGAATGGGGGCTTGGTGGTGCTTTCTCACAGAAGAATGTACAATACTTATTGCTCTCGTTCGCAATATGATACGCAATATGCCATCGAGAGAATAACAAAAATTTCAGCTTTGCACATCTGAATTATTCTCATCAAAAGTGTGAATTTCTGGTCTGAATTTACCTTGTTGCCAGTGGAAGGAAGAATCATTGCGTCTTCATTTGGCATGTTGCATGGGTTCAGATCATACATCACTGCCATCACTCTCACAATTTATAACATATCTTCATTACAACTTTCAGTTTCACTGTCATCAAACTAAAAATCAGATAATTCAGATGATAATACTTCAAATTCCTTTAGTAAATCTGCATGATGCATAACACGCAACTGTTTTCTAGAAGAATCCATGAGTTTACAGCCATGAATCCCCGAGTCATATGCCCGACTTCAATATCGTGCAGATGTCGACAAGAAATCTACTGTGCATAAGTTAAGATTTTATGTGATAGCAGCACACAGCAGAGAAATAATTTCAGCTTGAATAAATACAACACCAACAGATGGCAGACTAACATATGTTACAGAACGCTACACTTAGTGACCTCATAAAGTATTTATGATGATCAACTGTACGAATGCTCTCTTCGTTTATCACGTTTAACAATACAACACAGTTATTTTAAAACTTATAGATATTTTATCGGTTTTAAAGAACTTTTTTGCTAGAAATTTCTAGAGAAATTACTACTAATATTTTTAATCGCGGAGAGTGAAAGCGAGAGAGATAGAGAAATAGAGGGAGCAGTATGGCAGGTAACGTGTAAATAGAAATTAAGGTGTTGCATGTAAAAGATAAAATGTCTATTTAATTAAAATTTACAGGACAGAAAATGTAATGAATAATGGATAGAGGTAGCAATTGTGGCGGTCAAACCACCACATGAGATTATCACAGGCTGGCCCCGTAGCTCAGTCGGTAGGGCACCTGCCTGCCTTGCTAGGGGTCCCGGGTTCGATTCCCGGCGGTGGGGGTTTTTCTCCGACCAAGATAATTCTCCATCTTCCCCAGAGTCTGGAAGTATGAATGAGAGAGTGAAAGTGTGCATAATGTAATGATTAAAACCCAAAGGTAACGAGTTAACACCTTCAGTACGTTCCAAAGGAGAACGGCCGCCGATATGACCATAGCAGTTATAGGCGGAGTATAAATGGAAGAAGGAACAAAAAAAGCTTACCACAGAACAGCAGGTTACCTGACCTTTGTAAGGTGACCACTTCATCTTAGAGATACCGATATTGACATTGAGCGAGTCAAAACAGCTGACAGATCTTGACTTAACAAACCACTCCTGCGGAAGTAACAGCAAGAGAATACATCGGCACCATCCTTCAGGTATCAGCTAAAACACTAAATAGAGTGTGTAATATTGTAACTAGCACCCGAGTGTGTGTACAGAGTGGG